>CM021316.1:4736558-4871753 GCA_010645155.1 Tigriopus japonicus | reverse complement strand
TAGGGTGTCCAAAATGCTCTCGATGTCGAAAAATGCCCACCCTGTCTACAACGAGGTGCAGTAAATTACGAGTACATATCGTATTTATCGTACATTTTGTTATTTTGGTCAGTGGTAAATGTCATCTCATATCGAGTTATTCTAATAGGGAGTATTGTTTTCTCCAACTTTGATTGTATTTAAACTAGCTTGAAGGCAGTGCTTGAAATTAAAATTATGGTTCAATGTGTATTAGTTTAAGTTTAATACGAGGGGCGTACCAAAAAGAATACAAATGGTGTAATAACTTGAGAACAGTAAGATTTATCTACCCTATAATAAAAAGTTATTTCTGAACATGTTTTAAATCTCGAGATTTAACCAATTTCCAAAGCTGCACTTGCTATTTGAAGCAGGTAGCAAAGGAATCTTGAGGGTAGTTTTTGCTGACCCCTACGGGAGTTTTCTGGAGGCCCTCAGGTCCTGGATGTTATTTTTTTCACTTGTTTTTCCTTAATGGGAACAGCCAAAGGTTAAAAAATGCCACATCCGAATTACAAGAGCAGTCCAATATTTGGCACCTTTTGTGTATCTTGAAGACCTTGATCTTCGTTTTTTGAAGAGCGAAAAAGTGACACCTTTCATCCAGCAATCTTGTGAGGCACAAATAAGGCTCCAGGATCTTTTAGACTATGCCAGAGGAAAGAGCAACCTTTGATGGAATCGTCAAAATGGTCAATTGTCTTTTTGATTCACAAGGGTCCCCACAGGCTCAACATTGTAAACTCATGACGAACAAAGCAATAACGAAGTCGCGCATGGCGTGCGTGATATGAAATCTGGGCTTGGGCAAGTTTTTTCACGGGAGGTTGCAAGGTAGGGTCACCTAATGGAGATTTTGTGCTTTGCTAACTAACTCAAGCAAACACAAATTTGAGGTTAATTTGCAACCCTGATCCACAGTTACAAAAGCCAGGGGCGCGTTTCAGTGCTTCTTAATGAAAAACCGGTATATGAAGATGGGTAGGCAGAAGGGAATACCATTTCACTGAAGGTAAATTGGCGACCCCGGTGTATGAAGTGGTCGTGTGGATCAATAATTACAAGGTCGTTTGCATTCTTTTTGGTATACCCCTCGTATATTGCCAAATTTAAAGCAACTACCTTGAATTTTTAAGACACCGAAAATCAGAATTAAGTAGAGAAAATTGCGTCAAGGTCTGTTAGAAGGCAGGTAGTTGATATACATGTACAATACTAAACTAGGTTATAGATTCCTTGGCACAGTTGTGTCACTTTTTTTTGCAAAAAAAGGAACTCAATAGGCGGAATTTAACTTTCTGTCTCACACAGGACGACCATGACGGAAGCAAGAAAGGACGTGATCGCATTTGTCGGAATAGCTCCAACCAGCTTGTCTCCAGTTATGTTAATATTGACAAAGAGCCCGTATTTTATAAGACTACTCGGTACGTATTGAATTCCAATTGAATAGACCATGTGAGATGAACACTTGAAAATCGAACATTTTGAAGTACTAACGACTAGAGAAACGACAAACATCCACACATTCGGCATGAAAATAATCGATATTTTCGTTTGGAGCCTTTCCTAGTTCACCATATCCAAAAGCATTTTATTACAATAAAAACGTGAACTAACAAGGAAAACTGCCTAAGAAGGTATGCAGATCGTTTTTCTGTTCAGGAATCTCCATTCAGTTTAAGCAGCTCTGCATTTCTTTGTAGTAGAATGAGTCACTCCCTCAAAGTCCACGTATGTACTTCGCAGATAGATTCTAAATGTCACATCAGCAATATCGAATCAAAATGCTGTCTGTAGTTGAGATCATAGCTAGCTAACTAAGTTCTTCATGTCTTTGAAAAGTTGTTACCGTCCATCCATTCAACATGTTCGAAGCATGAGCCGAGTCAGTTTTTTTTTGGCCACATGATCTCGATTTATCTAGTAGTAGCTCGGAGACGATCTGTCGCCAACCTCTTTTTGCACAGCCAATTAAAGCGTCAAGCGCATCAATTGCAAAAGCTGATATCGTCTCAAGAGCGAGGACGATTGGCAAGAAAGCAATTTGAACAAAAACAGAAGTCATTTCTCGAACTACATCATGTTTTTCTGTTCTTAGAATAACTTGAATTTGATATCCATGTCAATCACAAGGGAATCAAACCAGATATGTTTGCCTTCTCGTAAGGCATTATTTGGGTGTCCTCCTTTTGTACTAGTACAATACTTACAATAGTGCTTTGAGTTCTATTTTAACGCTTCAATTCCAGAATGACCTGGGTGGCTAACGAATTGATTTGTGACAGTTTTCACTTCTTCTTGGAATGTATGCGAGTGCCGCCGGATTGGCATTTGTGGGTATATATCATTGGATCGGAAAAAGATGCGGAGAAATATCAGACGACTATTCAATTGTTTAGAGAAGACGAGTACGGACAAGTTGCTGATCTTGGATACTCCGCTCAAAGGAGCTATACCGGACAGGTGAAGCGGGAAATTGTTCCACTTTGTGCGTAGATTCTACACGAACACAATCTGAAAATTGTCTTGATACTACCTAGGTAATCTCCATTCATCGTTCTAAAGAAGAAATTGCCGAATTCAGTCTAGGGTTCATGGTTCATGACAAACAAATTCGATCTCTCTGTGGCATCATCTCTAATGCGGAGGAGCAACTATTTGGATACGAGGTTTCTGTTTACAGGAAATGATTGCTAAATCACAGGCCATGAGATGCCGAGAAAGTTCTGGGATTTACATAAAATCATCTTGGTTGGCCAATCATTGCAGACATGGCAATCAATTAATGAATGAATGATATTCAATGAAAGTTGATCGGCATGGTTAAGTATTGCACTCAACGGATATCAAACAAAAATCACATTGTAAAAACGTGTTTCTTTTTTACCCTGTAATATATAAGAGTGACTTCAATAAAATGCATTTTTCAGTTGCTCGCATTTCCATGAAACCTGTTTTGTAATGTACACATACGTGTACCACAGCTTTTGTAGACGGGATGGATTGGGCGTTAGGTATTGAATTTGGATACTCTCCGTCTCTGTTGCGAGGGGCCCTTCGAATGGCGGGCCTTCCAATCACGGCTGCCAACTTGGCTTGACATTTCACTGCCAAGGTTGCGCGTTTAAGACAAGTATCAAACAAAGAACCTTAGCGACGAACCGTCGGACTCTCCATGACCGATGATGGAATCTACTTTGTTATAGTTTTGACTTCTTCCAAGTTTGCCTACCTTCCTTTGGGAAGAAAGGAAAACGCCAAGATTGATAATTCTCATTAGTTACTATATTAAACATGTGTTGACTTGATGAACCTCAGGCTAAAACATATGGCTTGAAACTCCTTTTAATTATTAGCACCAATTGTTTCATTTTAAAGTAATAGTTTCAAGCACAGCTTAGATTTTTGAAGTAACCATGTAATCCTGGCCTCCAGTTCATGACATTTAAGTTGGAGAAACAGTCCACGCCCGAGTGTGCGAACGGCCAGCGTTTGAAGCAGAATCCAACTTGCTAGATATCCATTGCCAAGCGTTCAGGTCCACCGAGGGGCACCCCAAATCAGACCTTTTTGCCATGGAAGACATGAGAGGGACAGGTAAGTGCTAGCAGTACCCTTTGAATTGCAGCACCATTTTGCCGTCCCGTCCAAAGTTCATTTGGCGAACGACTGATACCATAACATACCACTACCACCAGCTCTTCAGCTGTCTTCCATGTCTTCCACTAATCTTCTCCAGTACCAAGGCAGGACGCTGTGCGAATGGTGATGGTACCAAATTTGAAGTAGGGGGACAAGAAGGGGCATACATTCTATGTACGTTAGTCCGGGCTTGCCCAACGGGATGGACCGTTTTACGTGTTCGTACAATCGAGTCGCTGCTCACATACGTACTTGCGTAGGGCCGGTGGCAGCATTACCTCGTTGAACAACTTCTCGGAGAGCTGTCCCACATCACATCGTCGTGGGGACTGATCTCATTTTGAAAGACGTTTCAGAACTTGCTGAGTAGGGAGAGGTGGAAGAAGTGCTGGTTAGAGTCGTGAAACAAATTTGGAGGAGTGCTACTATCTTTCTTCTTTTGGCTTGTCATCCGAGGTGAGTAAGTTAATGTAGAGAGTATTCATTCTTCCCTAGAAACAAGAGCACCACTATTCCAGTGGCATCATCCACGGCAATCAGGCCATGTACCTTTCCACCCTCGTGCATTTCACCACAGTTTGTCGAAAACACCCTCGTACTAGCTAAACGAACTTTGTAGCCAACTCATCTTGGCTTGCGTGGAAGCTTAGGTCCCCTTAGCCGATTGTGAATGTCAACTGACAGTCTTGATTCCCTTTTATTTGGATTCAGTTAAAGATAACGAGAGTTTAACTATCTTCACCCTCAGTGAAATCGTGTCCACGCTCTAGACAACGAAAATATGTAGTCCTACACTTGAGTGGACTCCGTAGTTCAGGGGGTGTCTTTGAGGGTGATTCTATTCTCTTTAACGACCTCTGCAGATTGCAAGCATCATCACTAGCCAGTATAAACTAGCACATTTTGTGGAGTTCCTTCCTATTTACCACATCAATGATGTCTTCCATTCGTTTCAGATATCTACAGTCTTCCCAAACAGTCCCTGTTCAAGGCGTGAGCAAGCTTATTTTTGCAAAGCAAAAGAGGAAACGGACAAATCCGTTCAGTGAATCCAACACACCCTTCCACGCCCCTATCCTGGAACATCACGGTCGATTTCACCGAGGAAGTGCACCCGTCATTCCTGACATTGATCCGTGTTTCAGCGTTTACAATCAAAGCGTTCGAAGAAGCTCTTTTTCGAACGCTCTCTCTGCATTAAACCAACAAGTCGAGATCGAGGGCGATTTTCGCGGACGCAACAAGATATCAACTCGATGATCCTCGAGCCTCTACACGAGGAGGTCATTATACGATCAGAAGAACGAGAGAACACGTTCAGGAAAGTTACTCCAACGAGAAGCTTTTCCGTTTGCTGAATGAAAGCTCAATTCAAAGTGGTCGTCGAGAGAGTCTCCTTACCTTTCCAAGCAATCCGATTCGATCCCTTATTACGGGAACTCGTCGGATCTGAAGAACGAATTGGTATTTCCAATATTTGGCGCGCACTTTGATTGGATTAGAATCCAGTTTGGTGTTATTTTGCTCCTAAAAGTGCCTCTCCTATCGTGCTCACCCCTGGTCTGGTCCTGATCCAGTCTATCAGAAGCAAAACCGGATATCTCGTATCAGACAAGAAGCAGTTGAAAACACTAAACGCCCAAAGATGATCGATTAGATATCGAAAGATAAAATCAAAAGCCGATCAGAACCGTGTTGGTCTTATGGCCTTGTGATTTGAGATTTCAACGAGAGACTTTGTGAAGGACAGGAGAATGGCTCTTTGGCAGGGATTCTTGTTGGCCATTCTGGTCGTGGACTTGGCAAAATGTCATTTTATAAACCAATGGGCAGTTGAAATTGAAGATGAAAGCCAAGTGGATGCTGTTGCTACTCAACTTAATTGCCAAAACAAAGGTAAGAGTGATTTTTTACTCCTCGTATTTTATTTGAAAGGAGAGGAAATAGTTTAAGTTACGGTTTGGTTCAGAGAGTTGCTTCACCGTTTTTCGTTTGAACGAGTCGATATCGTTTGTATCCCCAAGAGGAATAGTCTGTGAGCTCTTTGTCCTTGATATCTTGTCACAGTAACTTTTTGCCTGCACGGCCTTTGATGAAACTCTTGAATATTCTTTTTCAGTTTTTTCCCTTCCCAACTAACATAAGTAAGGCGATTTGATCTCATGTTGATGCATTATATTGAGCTTGTTGCCTACTTGAGTGAGATTTTACTTGAAAATGACCGAGATTGATATTGAATTAGTTTAGAAGCACTGACACAATCCGGTCAATTGGGCTTAAAATTTGTTGTCATAACTCCTCAACCTTCGTCAGCCCTCAACCGATCGCCTTTCTTTTAGGTAAAATTTTGGACGGTATCTTCTTATTTGAGCACAACCACGTGACCAAGCGATCCGCGAATCCACATGACGATGCTCATCGGAGCATCACAGACCACGCTCATGTCAAATGGGCCGAACAACAGAAGGTTTTATCACGAAAAAAGCGACAAATGTGGAGACTCCCGCCCCCTTCCCAAGCTCAGAAATACGAAGACTTTCTGAATCTGAATGACCATAGGTAATTCGCCAAACTTCTTCATATGGTCAAACTCGCAATGTACAATCACGACGCGTTTGTTTTCTGGAATGGAATCGTACTTTGTGATTCTATGAATTCAAAATCAAGATTGAGGGGTAAAGCTCAGAGTCTTCGTTTTAAATGAGTCTACAAATGGATCTTTTCTTCTTGGCCTCACCACCTCGAAGTTTATGAAAATAAACTCATATGCCTTCCCAAGTGCGTAATTTCCACGAAAGTGACATGCGGTTATTTCTTCTCCCCGCCCAAAAAGCAACAACTTATTCTTTCTTTTGACACTCGGACATTCGAACATGGAGATGCAATCGACCACTATCCCTCATTCCCGTGGGAGAAGTCATTGCCTTGCTGTCGTGCTCGTTTGCGTCAAAGTGATCAACATATGTTTGTGGATGTATGTAGAGCTTGGCCAAACAACACTCGGTAGAGATTTAAAATTAATGACCACATTCACTTGTCCTGCCTGTCAAAGAGAGCTTCCGACGCAGGGTAGACAAGGCCAAAGTCTTGATCATCTCGAGATTGTCTAACCTGGCTCATCTCCGATGCTCGTCTAATCAAGTGTCGGATCAATTTAGCCCTCGTTAATTTTGGAATTTCACAGACGTATCATCTTCTAGGTGGCCCCAGATGTGGTACTTGAATCGAGGAGGTAAACTCGATATGAACGTGCAAGAGGCATGGTTATCAGGCGCGACTGGAAAAGGCGTGTCCATTACCATCTTAGATGATGGCATCGAGCGATCCCATCCCGACTTGGTGGCCAACTATGACCCCATGGCCAGTTATGACGTCAATGACAACGACGATGATCCCACCCCTCGATATGACTTGATCGACTCCAATCGACATGGTGAGCATTGATTGCCCTTTTCAGACTTTGCTTCTCGAATTGACAATCCAACTGTGATACTATACTCGTTGTAACCAAGGAAAACATCTGTCTGTCTGTCTATTGTAAAGATATTGAAGCTGAGTCAAAGATTTGTCCTTACAAGCTCATCTATAAAAAGAGGGAACTTCAATCGCCAAGCGCCGAACTTTTATTCGTCGATATCCAATGAATCCAGAGTACGCCACTAGTTGATCATAGAATGCTAACTAATGGGGCAGCAGTTTTTAGTGACCGTGAAGCTAATAAATTCATGATTTGAAACGTACGACCTCGGTTCTAGAAATGCTTTTGTTACGGCAAGATCAGAGTAAGGCACCGATGCTGCATGTTTTAACGAAAATGACATTCTCAACATCAAGGCCTCTCCGAGATGAGAAAATATTCTCCACGTATATTCCTCATTAGTCGTTACGTAATGCTCTAGTGCCTTTGAAGATACATGGCTGAAGTCTATATTTGGCAATGATGATCTTGATCTTGTTTTGGCGACTTTGTTTACATCAGCAGTGATATCCCCTTTTTTTAAACACCTTCACTATTTTTCTTAGGAACCAGATGTGCTGGCGAGGTTTCGGCTACTGCAAATAATTCGGAATGTGCAGTCGGAATCGCGTACGAATCCGGGATTGGAGGCGTTCGAATGTTGGATGGCGACGTCACGGATGCTGTCGAGGCTCGCTCATTGAACTTGAACAATCAACACGTGGCCATTTACTCAGCTAGGTAAGCATTTACACTTTAGAAGTCGTTAAAACACACTTTTGAAAGCGTAACCGCCAATTGATTTCAAAGATTGCATAAGAGGGAGTGTAACACGTTACCTACTTTGCCTATATAAAATGTGCTAAGCTATTTTGACAAACCACTGAAGAAACCCGAGCAAAATTTTGCATTATTCATTATGAGGTAAATGGGTATCATATGTGATCAAAAATCATTTTAGTTGGGGTCCAGACGATGACGGTAAAACTGTGGACGGACCCGGGCGTTTAGCTACGCAAGCTTTTCTCCAAGGGATTGCGAAAGGTCGGGGTGGCAAAGGCTCTATTTTTGTGTGGGCAAGTGGAAACGGTGGACGAGACAAGGATAATTGCAACTGCGATGGTTACACGAACTCGGTTTGGACCTTGTCCGTGAGCTCCGCCACAGAGAATGGCTTCATTCCATGGTAACCTCATAAATGGCTCAATCAAGTATTCGCAGTCATTGAAATTGAATCTTTTTACAGGTATTCCGAAGCTTGCTCTTCGACCTTGGCCTCCACGTATAGCTCAGGTTCATCGGGTGAAAGGAAAGTCGTGACAACCGATCTCCATCACATTTGTACATCATCTCACACGGGAACCAGTGCAAGTGCACCCTTGGCTGCCGGAATTGTAGCTTTGATTCTTCAGGTCAATCCCAGTTTGAATTGGCGTGATGTTCAACATTTGACAGTGCGATGTGCCCACGTTGCCAATCTCCGAGCCACCGACTGGGCTGTCAATGGTGTGGGCCGAAACTTTTCCCATTCTTTCGGTTATGGAATCATGGATGCCTCATGCATGGTAAAATCAATTCATTGTCAATGAATGTTCGCATGGAAGTAATTTACGAAGGATTGTTTTGTATAGGTCCGCACGGCCCGTGTTTGGGAAGGTGCGGGTGAACAACGGAAGTGCTCAAGATCCGCAGATCGCATCGATCTGATCATTCCCGGAAGACAGGCCAATAAAGCTACCATTCAAGTGAAAGACTGCTCGGGTGATGGAGTGAATTTCCTTGAGCATGTTCAAGCCCAAGTGACGTTGTCGGCCACAAAACGTGGCGATGTGGCCATCTTTCTTATTTCTCCCTCGGGAACAAGGTCAAACCTGATCGCCAAACGACCCCGGGATTATTCTCGGGCAGGTTTTCAAGGCTGGCCTTTCTTGACGGTGAGTAGTATCTATCTAACAAGCGCACATTTGGCTACTGCGGAGGAGAATCCTGTCATCACCCTTATGATTTCTGATTCGATTTCAATGACAAGCCAACGTAATGTATTGAAGAAGAAGAAGAACTGGAAAAAAACCCGAGTGATTCTCTTGACTAATGGCCTATTGGCCATGAAGTGTAAGAACTACACTGGGAACAAACTCGACGATTGGGAACGTCAAGGAGTTAGATAAACAAAGTCTGGATGATTTGTCGACTGGAATTGGCCACAAGGAAATGAGAATTTTGCATTCCCACTTCCAGAGCAGCTTCTGGCTCCGAGAGAATCATTAATTATCTTGTGAAAACACCATCATCTCGCACCAATGCTCATTAAAATTGAGATTGTTCGAGTGCATGGAAAAATTGCGTCACAAAGACGGTTTTCTCGGAAAATACGTAGTTTTCTCAACGTTGGCAGGATGATTTTTGCTATATTAAATAACAACTCTATTACTTCATAGGTTCATATGTGGGGCGAATCTCCTGTTGGAACTTGGACTCTTGAGGTTCACAATGATGGAAGATCCATCGTGGAACTCAAAGAATGGAGCCTTTCCTTTTTGGGAACCACAGACGAACCTCAAATCGCCGAGCCCGAACCCAATTCTGAAGTTCCTTCCCCATCTGCTCCTTCTCCTTCCCCTGTTCCATCGGGTCCCACTTCTGCCGTGGATGGAGCCGATGGACCCACTTTGGCAGTTCCAGGATCAAATCTTGGAGATGTCTCTCAGCAGACAGTGTCTCAATCTCAAGTGATTGCTCATTGCAAAGAGCAAATGAGTCAGGAATGGTGTTCCATTTGTGAAACGGGCTTTATCCAGCACAATGGGCGCTGTGTGGAGTCTTGTCCTGCTCAAGGATATTATTTAGGTGAATCCAATCGTGCCAGTGCTTGCATCGCATGTTACTACTCTTGCCAAACTTGCATTGGACCCAACGATTATCAGGTAATGCTTAAATGGATCAATCTTTGTTTTGACTCGAAAACCTTGATTTAACTCTAAAATTTTTGTGTTGCCCTAGTGCTCGTCGTGTTACGGGGACGCTACGTTGGAAGAGGAATCTCCCACTCAACGTTATTGCTACAACAAATCTTTGATCCAGCGTGTGTTCTACTCGTCCAGATGGTATTACGTCTTGTCCGTTGGTTTCTTGATCAACCTGTTCATTGTGGTCATCCTTGTGGTGTACATTCTGCGATGGCGCCGATCGCGCGACCGCGTTCTTCCCACTCGTGCCAATGGAACGGTCAACCGCAAATACTCACCCGGCAAACTGCCCGGAGATGCCCTGCTTTCCAATCCACTGAAAGGCGGCAATTCCTCTTCGGCCGCCATCACGGTCCCTTTTCACGATTATGACAGCTCAAGTGAAGAGGATCAGCTCTATCGGAAACCGTACTCGGATAATGCGTGATATTTCATCGCTATGAGGCGATAAAATCTGGAGTCATCGGAACCACTGCATAGTCGGAGACGAGCAAATCTCCGAGTTTGTTTCGAGAAGTATTCATTCTGACCTGAAGCCACCCATCATTTAAATTTAGATTATTATGAATATCCACGTCCCCTGTCCTCGGGATGAGGGTGATGATCATGAGTTCATCCCAGGGCTAGCTACTCTTTGTGATAGTTATTCAATTAAATAATAACAATATTAAGCAATAACGATCATGTTGTGAAAGAGACATTCTGTGCCTTCTCCTCTCCAAAATGCCCTTGAAGCAGTGACCGTCCAATTCACTTTCACAAATACCCGCTTAGTGTAAATGTGCTCAAACGTCGAGAGCGCAAACAACCGCTGCAATAGTGAGTAAATGTAATATTGTAATAATGCCATGTTCAACTATATTTTTACTAAATGGTCAATCCAACCAACCTCGAGTTTGGGAGGCCTTCCTTGAGTAACATCGACGAATTTGCTATGATCATTGCAATAAAGAGAAATCGTTACCAAACTTTTTTTGTCTGTCTAACTCTCGCTCCTGTGAGAATAGTATGAATTATGTACGTTCGTCGTTATCGCTCTTTCCCCGCTCACATTTTGGCTTTCTTCCGGTTTGTTCATTGAAGTGGTTCTACCTACATGAAGGATTAGTTATTGGGACTTCAAATCTTGGACCATGTTGGAATCTTTCCTGGAGCATAAATAAATCATAATCAAGCATAAATCGCGCAATTCGAATCGATGTTTTCAGTTGTCTAGTGTTGCCATCGTATTTCGGTGTAATGGATTCATTCTAAAAAAGGCGTCGGCAACCGGTGGGCCGCGGCCCACATGTCGGCCCAAGGTTGGTCTTTGGTGGGCCCAGGAGCTAAGAGGAAAGTCCAAAATAGTGGGCCCGAGAAACATTCATATTACTGACTCATGGGCCCGGAGTTCTTTGATCGCTAATTTGTGGGCCCCTGAACTTACCAACGTCTGTTTGGTGGGCCCCTGTCAACACCTTATCAAATTTGGTGCGCCGTGACCTAAAAGTGGTTGCTGACCCCTGTCGTAAAGTATCTGTTGAAAAAAAATTGCAAGTGGAATATCATAAATAATAGAAATCTTGGGACTGATGAAAGCTCTCGACAGATTTAAGGTACCATTTAGCATGGGATCCTTGTGACAAACAAGGAAGGACTTAGCCTTTCCAATGTGTTTTGTTACCTGTATGCACTGTGGAGGAGCTAAAGGTAACTTAAAGGTCTTTAAAGGCCAAACCAGGCTTCTAACGCAAGTAGTACCATGCATTCTACTCAGTCGTAAATTTGAGAGTCTTTGAGTTAGTCGACTTTACTATGATTCCCATTAATTTTATGCTCTTCTTCACTGATCAATGGCCGTATATTGTGGCAGGTATATTTCTGTATGCCATCATATTCATATCATTAGATAAAACCCGGGAGAATATTCGTTACGGAAAAGATTCCACGGCAAAAGAAAAACCCGTTAATCGAGGACATAAGTGTCGAGATATGGCAACGTTTCTTCAAGAATGGCAAGAGTTTGAAGATGACGTGTGTTCTCAAGAATCAGAGGACCAGGAAGTAAAGGATGATCATGTTACCGAATCTCGAACAACCTTGGTCGACAACGCTCGAAAGGCGGTAACCAGTGTGTCCGTTTTTTGGAACCATGTTTTGTGTCCTAATTGGTTCTTTGCTTGTTATATAGAAATTGTCATTGAAGCGTTCTGAAGATTTCCTGGCAGTCTTACGCCAACGGCGTCCGGTTACATCGTTTTCGTCGGATTCAGTCCCAATGGCGACGCTGGAAAATGTGATAGCCTGTGCGGGTCTTGGTCCCAGCTCCCAAGGCAAACAGCCTTGGACTTTTGTCGTGGTAGAGAGTCACGAATTAACAACTTTATCGAAGAACTGTCTCACGAGAGTTTTTTTTAGGTAAAGGATGATCGGTTAAAGAAGGTCCTGCATCGCATCTTGGAGCCTCAGCAACTTATTCAAGACGTCGAATCCTTGAGTGAGGATGTGGAAACCCGCGCCAAATTACGAAGGATGATTTCTAAATCTTACTTGAGTGAAGCTCCAGTTTTGCTGGTTCTCATGCGTCAAGAATACACCTTGGACGAAGAGGGTTCCAAAGTGGCTAATCATTTCAATGATGTCTCATGCTCGCTGGCAGCCGGTAAGCACATCCTCTGATGAGTTTTGGGAACATTTCCCGAAAATAACTTTCCAAACATAGTCAACTTGTAGCAATAGGAAAATTCTGGCGTAAGAGCAAAGCAAAAATATACTTAACATGGGCTTAGCCTGACTAACCTGAAATTATATGTATATATAAAACCATATTGTATTGTATTTTTATTTTTATTGCGTGGCAGGATTTCTACTCTCAGCCTTGGAACATGTGGGACTAGCCACGAAGACGGTGGTGCCCACTTTTGGCCATGCAGCCATTGGCAAAGCTTTGGCACGACCCGAAAGCGAAACGCCGCTTTTCATCTTTCCCATCGGATTTCCACTAACCAATAACAAGATCACCCACGGACGAAAGATCCATCGAAAAACATTGGATCAAATCATGTGCACTGCCAGTTGTGCAGACCAAGATTAAATGACCAATGTATATTCCCACTTCAGTAATCGTATTTCGTAAAATAAAGCCTTTTTTTCTCTATGTCATTTACTCGTTGCTACGCTATTCATTTTAGGCTTGCGTCTGGTCAAGAAGGAAGTACAAAAGCTCGCGATTAAGCTCAAGGTTAGAGAATTCACCTGACAGTTCAACTCAGGTATCAGTATATTGTTTGCATCCTTTTCATCACATCAGATAGTGCGTAAAAAGCATATGGAAATGTCAATTTAAACAGACCCAATACCATTTCTAAGCATGGCTGGTGTTGTGGTGACGGCCCTTGTCTTGTACTGGCCATATCTTGTCATTTTTGCGCTAACCCTACACATACTTAAGCCACATTTAACAAAGAAAAAGAGCCCAATTTCCTCGGATCGCCAAGTGAAGAAAGGCGCTACTTTGCCAGAAAAGAGGAAAGAAGCGGCCGATGAAAGCGATGATGAAGACCAGAATGAAGATGGTGACGAGTACAAGCCCCCGATATCACCGGATGTCCCGTTCGTCCCGTACACTGCTCCACGATATTCAGAAGTACGTATGTTGTGTAGGAATCCCATTTTGATGAACCTGGATCAAATTCTGTGCTTTTTATTTCAGAGCGAAATGTTAATCCGATCACGGGCGTTTTTTGAGGAGATGAACCAACGACGAACGATTCGCTTCTACAGTGACCGGCCCGTTCCTTTGGAGGTCATGGAAAATATCATCAAGACAGCTGGAACTTCTCCAAGTGGAGCTCACACTGAGCCTTGGACGTATGTGGTGGTAGGCTTGACATCTGTTATTTCCATCCAATTTTTGGTGGTCCTCATGTTTTACATCCATTCAGGTTTCTGATCCAAAGCTGAAGGAGAACATTCGAGCCATTGTGGAGGCCGAAGAGGAAATCAATTACACGAAGAGAATGGCCGGCCAATGGACCGCAGATTTGAAATTTGTCCGTACAGAGTGGACCAAGCCGTATCTGACGGAAGCACCATATCTTGTGTTGTTATTCAAACAAATCTACGGGATTATGCCCAAAGGGCGCAAGAAGAACCATTACTACAATGAGATCTCGTGTAGCATTTCGTGTGGTAAGCCTTTGCTTTGTTTGATTGGGAATGACCAACAGAGAGCTTTTTTTCCTTAAGGACTGTTTCTTGCTGCCGTTCATCATGCTGGTTTGGCGACCTTGACCTCGACCCCGATGAATTGCGGACCGGCATTGAGGCAGCTCTTAAATCGTCCCGAAAACGAGAAGCTTTTGCTCCTTTTACCTGTGGGTTATCCTTCAGATGACGCCACCGTTCCAGGCATCGGTAGAAAACCTCTGGATGAAATTATGGTCACCTACTAAAATTTTCTGTGCCAAATAAATGGTTCCAAGTAGAGCCCGGAAAATAATTTTATTTTGCTGTGGAGCAGAAATCCCAGACGTTTCGAGGAGTAAGGTCAGCTGAAGATAACCATCAGCTGACCCCAGGCTGTAAAACGTCTGGGATTTCTGCTCCACAGCAAAATAAAATTATTTTCCGGGCTCTAGTTCCGAGTGTAACAATAAAGAAATTAGTGCACAAAAATCTTTTTTAACTTTATTGACTGAATTGAAGATCTCAGACGAGGCAAAGATAACTTGTCTAAAACGGATATCTGGTCTTGTAAACGTTCTTGTTGTCGCCATATTTCAGTCCCCGGTAATTGGTGTATCGTTTTTGATTGAACTGACGATTGACTTTGTGGAGCAATCTGTCTCGCTCTCGCACCAACTCGTTCCAGTCATGTGGGAAAGCGTATTTCATGCCCGATTCCTCAAGGTGATTCACCTTTCGAATTAGGAATTTCACGTAAATGTTCGATCGATAGCCCCGAAGCCACTCCGGAATATGATAATGAGTATCTACCGGGTGTATGGTCTCATCGCCTAAGATATCAATGTAGTCATTTTGTCCCCAAAGTGCTCGTTTAGGTGCAAAAGGATCAAACGGGGTGTACACAGGCTGGGCTTTGAGTTTGTCATCGTCATTACTTAATCGAGGAAGAGGACCGGTTCGACGTAAGTTGTCTTCATACCCATGGTTCCGTAACATCCGATTGGCCACTTTACTTTCATGCCATCGATCCACAATGGATGTAGTGGAAAAGCCGCGCACCCAAACCTGGGTTTTCGGGAACAGGGCCATCGCTTTCAGTTGATTCAAAGCCATCATATTTTAGCGGATCGCCTAAGAGACTCGTCGTTTGGTGTGGATAAAATTGTACACGGCGGATGCCTGAGATTGGCCCACTACTTGCGCCAAGTCAGTCAATGAAGCCTCACAGATGGCGAGCAGAGTACGAAAATGGGTTAACAGAGCCCGAGCTCTTTTCTCACCCAAACCGGGGATGGTGGCTAACGTGATCAAAAGCTCTTTATGTACGGTGACGGACACACCCGCCGAGGATTTCGAGCCTTGAGTTCGCTGCCTTCCCAATAGAAATGGATTAGGCTTCCGTTGAACCCCGGACAACTGTTGGAGCACTTGTGGCAAGTCCTTTTGATGGCCAATGGGAATGAGGGCTAATCCCAGATGGATGACCACGAACTCTTGAACTGTCAGGAAATCCAAGGATGTAAGTTCGGAGCGTTGGCAAATGACCACGGCTTGACACGCGCCGCGTTGCGAGTAGAATTTGGCCACTTTTCGCTTGAACGCCTGGCCGTCACTGCCCACGTAATCCGCTTCCGTCAAAAGTAACACCAAGATCCCCGAACTTGGACGAAAATCAAACGTGGGGAATATCCTGAAACACGGAAGATTAGACATTTGTATCGCTGAAAAACGTAATTTGGGATTGAATCTAAGGCTGGCCAGGTCAGTGCAACAATGAAATTCAATATAACAACTCGATCTATTCGGTTATTTTCAAGTACCGTAACCCCATAATAAACTTTGTGACGGTAGGTAAAAAAATCTTAAGATATGCAAGCCTCCGCGTTCAGGTGTGGATTTTTGAATTTTTTTTAAGTAAATGATTTTGTATGGATAAGATTGATACGACAGGCATTTAAGGATGTCGTTTGCTGAATTTTAGCATGATACGTTCATACATTTGCGGAAGCAACGTCTCGAAATTTGCAATAGTCGCATTACATACGCGCGGAAGGGACAAATTGACTTTAAAATTCTCCTTTTGGACGACTGTAGGTGCACTGGTTCGGTCGGAAAAGCGCGCATTGCTTTATGCTTTAATCTACTCTAACTGCCACAAATTTCAGTCGATCAAGTTGAAATTAAGCGGGTGAGCTTTTTTTACCAGTCGAACAACCGGTTTAACTAGATTTTTCTGTCTGGCGCAGAATTCGAAAATTGACTCTAGCCACTAGCCGGGATATCCAGCTTTTTAGTGATCCTTGCGGTAGGTTACGACAATGCCCTTTTTTGATGCCTTAATCCTTTTAATATTGTCTTTTAAAGAGTTGAAGAAACCCTATAGATTTTTGTATTGGCCCCGGGGCCATTCACTCCAGCAGCCTTTTAAGAGATCCAAGATCATCGGCACAAGAATACGCACCCTAAATGGACTTGAAAAAAGGGCGACGCGGGAGCTTGCAGATCCTGAACGAGGGTGGACCCAGTCCAGCGATTCGAAATCTGGATGTGTCCCGATTCCAGGGGAGCGAGAGTTTCACGGCCTACGGGTGTGCTCGAGCTCGTATCGCCCGTGAAATGGGGTGTAGATCGAATCGAGGAGGAAGAGGAGGACCGAGCCTCGGTTCTGGATTGTCGTGGAACGACGCTTGACGACGACGAGGAAGAAGAAGCGCCGGGAGGAATCGCCACAAAATCCTGTTGCGATGGGTTGATTGCGCGGCCACGGATTGCAACGGTCCGTTGGGCACGCGACATGCAGGAGGAGGGATCACAAGTTCCCAAGTGGCCAACCAGATTCGAGGATGATGATGATAATAATAATAATAATAGGCCGGTGGATAATGATGACGATGATCTCGGCAATGGGCAAACTCTCGATTGAGTCCAGTTGGAAGAATGTATGTATGCTGTATGGAGCGTGTTGTTGATTTGTTTGGGTTTGGAACGGAGAACGAAGAAGACTCAAAAACAGGGTGACTGACCCAACGTTTCGGTGGAATTCTTGGAACGAACGAACGGGTCAAAAACAAGAACCGAGTGTTGGGATCAACCATGTCATTCGCTCATGCTGAGAAAAAGATATTCAGACAGAAAGCTGTAACGGGGTACTTGAAATTAGACGAATCCATTAAACTGAAGAACTGCGATTTTGCTTTAGGATTCAGGAGAATACACTTTCTGTCACGCAACCTTACGAAAGCTTTGAAAACCCTACCTTACATTTTCCTCCATGATTGTAGAATCTTTTTTATCCCTTTTGTACGAAATTGCAGACATTTTAAAAACTCAATATTTCCATCCGATTTGGATTCTCTAGACTTCAGGATCCTTCGACGAGTTTCAGTTGACGTTGTTGGACCAAACAGGCGAATCATCTCCGAAATGATTCCCAGTTCCAAGAAGCACTGGAATCATGGAGTGGGAGGCTAGCAATGAGAATAATGATTTCCAGTAAGAACAATTAAATAACTTTCTTCTGCAAATGAGCCCTTGAATATGTTGATAAGAATACGTATTTCAATTTTCAGCTCAATCGAACGTCGGAGTCAAAAGTTATGCTCTCTCAAAGTTCAGTGCAAATCCTACCGAGAATGAATGAACTAGCCCTTTTGTGGTAATCGTTTTACCTCAAAAGGGCGAGTTCATTCATTCTGTGCTCTCTTCAGTACATAAGTTTGAGAAGGCATAACTTTTCACTCCGGCGTTCGATTGGGCTGAAATTTGAAAAACGTGTTTTTCTCAATGCAAGCCAAGTTTCATTTGCAGAAGAACGCAAATGGTTTGTTTTTGCTAGAAATCATAATTCTCATTGCTAGCCTCCCACTCCATGATTTCCGTGCTTTTTACCAGTTCCCACTGAATTTCTCTGGACTGGGAGGCTAACGAAAATAATAATAATGGTTTCCAGTAGAACCAAACTAATAACGCTCTCCGGCGAGTGAGTGAATGAGAAGTGGCTTAAAAAGATGTTGTTCACTAAAATGCGTATTTCAATTTCAGTTCAATCAAATCAACTAGTTCAGTCGTTAAGTAAAAAGTTAAAAAGTGAAGTTAAAAGGTTTTCCCTTTTGGAGGCTCAGAAACACTCCGAAAGTGCAAATCCAACTGATAATGAATGAACTAGTCCTTTCCTATTTATTGTTTTGATACAAAGGGCGAGCTCCGTTATTCTATGCTCTTTTCATTACATAGCTTTGAAAAGGCATAACTCTTCACTCTTGAAATACGTATCTTAACAAATTCAAGTAAGATCCCGTTTGCAGAAGAACGTAATCGAATTCATCCAAGGATCTCTCGGAACCGTGGATGCCTCAGCTTTTGGGAAAAGTCGCCTTTTGAATTCTGGGCCAGTCAGATGTAAATCTAATCAAAACAGTTTCCGACTAGTTATTCAAGGCTCACATGCTTAATTTCAACTTGATCGACTGACATTTATGGCAATGAGATTAATTTGGAGCATAGGGCAATGTGCGCTCTTTTGGACGATTGTAGGGTCAATTTGTCACTTGAGTCCTTCCCGATCGATCGATCGATCGATCGTTCGTTCCGATTCAAATTTCAAATCGTTGTTTCTCGCGAACGGACCAAGGTACTCGTATCATGCTGAAATTCAGCCAACGACATCCTTAAGTCTTTATCCTTAAGTTCATCGTTTTAAAGTTTCCTTTGACGACCAAAAGATTGGAGATTATACAAAAAAGCAATCATAGGTTGCTTTAATGAAATTGCCCACTCAGCCTCTATATAAATTTCAAAGGAGTTTTCTTGCCATTCAAAAATTCATTGTTCATCGTTCAAATTTCATTGCATGATGCAATTTCTTTCAATTGTTCACACCTTCGATTGGAACACAGTTCGTTGTCTTTGTCGCATGTAGTCTTCACAACTCAATTTCATAGTTCATTTGCGTAATTTCTCACCAACACATTTTGCACCGCAACATGTTCGGCTATTCATACTTAGGGGGAATAAAGGTCCCTTGGCTATCTACAATGTGGTTACTGAGTCTGGATTAAACGCATATACTTCATGAATAAGGAACACGTTTATGTTCTCCGGTCTAAAGCACGGGAAGTTCTCAGTCTTCATAACTTACCTAACATCGCTATGCTACTTTGCTGGGTAGAAGGGATTTTTTCCGTTTGTCAAATCGAGTCAGTGTACGTACATGTCTTTCTACCTGTACCGTGCTGTCATAGTGTATGTAGGGACTGAAGGGCCGGATACCGGGTGGGCCTGTCAGTGGTGAAACCTCATCCAATAATGGAAGAGCCCTTGGAGAAAATCCATCCAAACTTCAGACTAATGCTAACTCCTGCCAACGCTTGCTATGCCTCTGCTGACAATTTGCTTGCAATACATGATTTCATAAGAGCACTCACTTGTCTGGTCACTATCTATCGCTCCTGTTCATGAAATTGTTGGATAAATCATGGGCGTTTCATCCAGTTCTGCGGAAAGTCGCGTGCAAGCAGTGAAATGTCCCAAAAATATTTCAACGTCAGAGAGAATCGTCATCATCAATTGTTTTGAAGTTCGACAAACAGTGGTCGAGCGATGGGAGCGTAACAATTAACTAGTAATAGCCGAATTGTGATGCTCATTCAACATTGAGGATTCCCTCATCATGGCTAATCGCTTTCTTCAATGGATGAGAGGTCAACAACCAGGACCTCGAATTTCTTCCGACAATGTCAACTATCTTCCGCATGATCTCCAGGATGAAGACGAGGAGGAACTTGATGTGGATGAAGCGGATGGTTGGGACAAGACCTTCTTCCAAAGGGGTCGAGAATACGAATCCACCTATGTCAATCATCGTTATACGGAAAAGGAACTGAAGGTTCTGAACAGTCACCAGACATTGGATTATTTACCTCCTGATTCAGTGGTCTATCGAAAATGGTTGAAAAAGCGGCCATTAGGTATGGAATGGGATCGTTGGCTTGTGATGGGGCTAATCGGAATTCTGGTGGGTGCTTTAGGGAGTCTCCTTCACCAAGTAATCGATATCATTAGCAACACGAAATGGCGACTCGCCCAAGACTTTATCCGTCACGACATTTTTGTGACCTGGCTCTGGGTTTTTGGATTCAGTTTGGTATTCCTCTTGCTTAGCACCACCATGGTGGTTTACATTCGTCCCAGCGCCGAGAGTTCCGGGATGCCCGAATTAATTGGTTTCCTCAACGGCACGCTTATCCGTCACATTTTCAACCTCAAAACTTTAGTGGTAAAATTTCTGTCTTGCGCCTTTGCCGTGGCTTCGGGCATGCCCGTGGGCCCTGAAGGGCCCATGATTCACATGGGTGCCCTCATAGGAGCTGGCGTGTCTCAGTTCAAATCGACCACTTTAGGTATCGATCTGTCCGTATTTGAAAGGTTTCGGAACTCACAAGATCGACGAAACTTCATCAGTGCGGGTGCAGCTGCGGGGATCGCCTCGGCCTTTGGGGCACCTGTGGGTGGTCTGCTTTTTGCAATGGAAGAGGTGTCGTCTTATTGGGATATGAGACTGTCCTGGCAAACCTTTTTTTGTTGTATGGTCAGCGCCTTTACGACGGATCTTTTAGATTCGGCCTTTCATGCTTTTCATTACGAAGGAGGATTCGGCCATTTCAAGACAGATCGATACATCTTGTTCAACATTGAAAGCGGCATTGACATGAACATTTTGGCCATTATTCCGTGTGTGATTTTGGGCGTGATCGGCGGAGGATTGGGCGCTGGATTCACCTTCTTCAACTTGAAAATTGTTCGATTCAGGAGATATTTGCATTCCAAACTGCCTACTGAAGCCAAAGTGAACTTGGTCAAAATGGCTGAACCCGTCCTGATTTTGTTCATAACGTGCACCATCACTGTTCTCCTACCCAGTGCCTACACGTGTATCCCGTTCACGTGTGTGGTCCCATCCGAGGACAAGTATCCCAATTTGTGTTCCAATCTGACTGATGACACTGTGGACGTAACGCTGGAAACATCTGTCGAGTTCTATAACTGTCCCATTTACGAACATGACATTGGTAATGGGTCCATGTACTGGAATGGCTCCTACAACCAAGCTGCTACTTTAATGTTCGTTACCGGAGAAAATACCATCCATCATCTGTTCTCGAGAAACACTCATCTCCAGTTTGATTACTTTCCACTTTTCGTCATGTTGGTTTTCTACTATTTTTTGGCCTGCTGGTCGGCTGGCACTGCCATTTCCAGTGGATTGGTCGTACCAATGCTTCTAATAGGAGGTCTTTACGGGAGGATGATTGGTAAGTTGAGGGCACAACCAATCTGATTGGCATTTGATCTGAGTTGTTATGCAGGATTGCTAGATTAGGACTGCTTTCCAATCTTTTTTCTCATCGCAGGAAAATTGATGGTGGACATATTTGGTGTGCCCAGCGAAGATTTTTGGGAGTGGATAGATCCTGGAGCAATGGCTCTTTTGGGAGCAGTCTCGTTCTTTGGCGGAGTGACACGCCTGACCATGTCCTTGACCGTGATCATGGTTGAGATGACCAATGACATCCAGTTCCTTCTTCTGATAATGATTACGGTGCTGTTTGCCAAGTGGATTGGCGACTTCATCACCCATCCGTTCTATCACGCTCTGCTCGAGCTGAAATGCATTCCTTATTTGGAGCAAGATCCCATAGTCTTGAATCGGGAAGGAAACCGCTTGAATTTGGAACTTTATCAATCCAGCCATGTCATGCGACATCCAGTGCAAACTGTCTTTAAAGTAGAGCATGTGAGCAAATTGGCTCAACTCATCTTAAAGACCAATCATGGAGGTTTCCCGGTGATTCAAAAAGAAACTAATACCTACTCAGGTCTGATTACACGAGCTGAGCTGATCGTATTATTAATGCAATATCATGATCAAGTGGTCAAATCTTTGAGCGAAACCTCGAGCCCGACATCTGAATCCATATTTGTACCCTCAGTTCCATTTCCGGATATCTCCGCACGGATGACTCGCAAGATTAGACGCTCAGATGTGATGGAATTCAAACTTCGAGCCATCGTTTCTCACACGGAAGCAACCGTGATAATTTCCTCTGACAATGGAAATTCGTCTGTCTCTTGCTCGTCTCTTTCATCTACTTATTCTAATGAGGGGATAATCGGAAGTGGACCTCCTTCTCCTCCTTCTAGTGACCTTGGCGTCAACCAAAGCCATTTCATGGACTTGTCAGATTATGTGAATACGTCGGGTGTGAGTGTTCCTCGAGACTTTTCTCTTCAGCGAACTTACATCATCTTCCGCAGCCTTGGCCTTCGTCATCTCGTCGTGGTGAACGAGACAAACGCAGTCGAGGGAATCATTACAAGGAAAGACTTGATGGGGTTTGCCCTTGAGGACAGATTAGTTCCTATTCCGGAGGAGATGTTAGGGGAGAGGAAATCATAGTAATTAACTCGATCCCCCAGACACTCGTCAAAAATTGGACAAGGCGTAATGAGGTCGAAACGATCGACTCCGTTCGTGGAAGACGTTCACTAAATACGTCGAATGAAACCCATTATCGATTGTTCGTCCACACGTGTTCGTTCTATCTTTTGTTCATTCGCTTAAAATACTTGATTAAAGTACATGCTCTATGAGCGAACGAGAAATGATAAGAGTCTTGTTGATATTTAACTTATCTTGAACGAGTTGCCAAGCAACAAAGTGCCTGAAATTTGACCAGGTGTTCAATTGAAATGCGAAAGCCGTAAAACCCATCATGTTGTTGTGGCTAGTTTTGTTTTTCACTTTGGGTATTTTCTGGTGCCAAAAGGCCGCACCGAAGCCTTACTTTGGTATCTATAACCGACCAGGTAGGTTCGTAAATGGATTCAACGAGAATCTACGTCCTTTCAACCGGCAAGTAGTTTGAAATTTCAATTTTTGCCCAGGAAAATGGTTCTATCTCAAAGCCATGTTCATCTACTTGAGCATTCAATTTCGAAAATACCAAGCTAAGCAAAAAGGTAAGTGAATTTTCGACCATCTTTTGAAACACAGTCTACCTTCCGATTTTAGCAAAACTTGATTGCCATTTGAATTTAGCTTGTTCCATTATGGATTTGGTAGCCTCATATTTGGAGAAAAAGACAAAATGTTTCGGTTTTCATCTTCTGAGGCTCATTTGTTGACAAAAATCACTTCACAAATATAACTATTGATATTCTTGGAACTGAAAGTCATTTGTGGAGACATTCCTTTTGCTTTCAAGCATTTCTTACCAACTCCATAACACTATCATTGTGTTTCCATATCTTATCTGTATGTATCTACTGTATTTATCGGTTCCTCTTTAACCCTAGAAAGAAATGATGCCCGAGGAAACGAAAAAGCTGGTTATGGTGTGAGCTCTGGCAAGGATGTCTTGAGCATGGAGAGAGCCCAGCCGTTATCCAAGCACCCTTTGGCCATTGATGCGGTATAATTGAATTACGTACATTTTCTCTACTGTTTCCATATCCTACCATAGACAACCAACTAAACGCCAGCTCTAGGTTCCGTTAATACGAAGTACCATAAACGGAGAAGTACAATATACTGTATACATTCAGCCAGACCTCGTTTAGAGCCTCTTAGAGGATCTATACATTATTGTGTGTTTATACCCTCGGATGTGTAGGCGATGTAATTTGATCTCATTGTTATGCTTAATCCCTCTTAACCCTTCGGAGTAGTAATCGAGATGGTTAACAATCGACAAGAGAAAGGCCCTTGAG
The DNA here is from genome assembly GCA_010645155.1 of Tigriopus japonicus. Classification (NCBI taxonomy): domain Eukaryota; kingdom Metazoa; phylum Arthropoda; class Copepoda; order Harpacticoida; family Harpacticidae; genus Tigriopus; species Tigriopus japonicus. The sequence goes on along the minus strand of CM021316.1, from coordinate 4,847,729 downwards.
CTTCCTCCTCCTCGTTGACCTTGAATGACTAATACGAGGTGAAATCAAAATCAAACAAGACTGTGCTAATAATTTTTACTATATATAATTTAGAGTTAAAGCTTATTAATGTTTTTTTTCCACATAATCTCCCTTGAGCCTTACGCACTTCTCACGGCGGTCGATCCACTTATTGAAGGCCGTGGCGAAGTCGTCCTTGGAGATGGTGCGGCAAACCCGTTCCCAGTCGTTCCGGACACTGGTGCTGTTGATGGAAGTGCCTGCAAGGGAAGTTTTGGCCTTGGGAAAGAAAAAGAAGTCCGCCGGCGCCAAGTTGGGGGAGTAGGGCGGGTATGGGATGGTCTCGATGGACTTGACAGCGAGGAACTCCTCTGTGCCTTTTGCAGCATGAGCGGGTGCATTGTCCATGTGGAGTTTCCACTTGTGGTTCAGCCTCTTGCGGTGCATCACGTGCAGAAACTTTTTGAGGATCTCAATGAAGTACGCCGACGTCATTGTGGTCTTCAAGGGCATGTAGTGCTGGTATATTTGGCTGGACGAGTCGAAAAATGAGACCACCATCTGATGGCGCCTTGAGGCGGCTACCTTGGCCTTAATCGGGGCTGAAGACCCCTTTGGCAGCCACTGCATGGACTGAATTACCGTCTCTGGGGTGCTGAAGCTCACGGGGGTCTCGTCCATTGTGACGATGCTGTCCAGGTAGGCCTTGCCGCCATTAAACACTCCCTTGATGAGATGGTTGCAGCACCTGACTCGCTCTTCTTTCTGCTCGGGCGAAAGCAGCTTTGGGACCCACCTGGTGGACTTCTTGGAGTAGTTGAGGTCCTTGTGGATGATATTGAAGATGGGGCCCTAGCTGAGGTCGACCTTTAGGGCGATATCAGCGATGCTGATGCGCCTGTCATCACATATGAGAGCCTTGACGGGGTCAATGTTGTCCGCGGTCCTCTGCGTTTTCTTGGCATTGAACTTTCGCTGATCTTCCGCGTTTTTGCCCTCCTTCGTCCTTTTCAACACGTCGTAGACCATGGCCCTGCTCAGGGGCTTACCGTAGGCGGTCTTTGTGGCCTCCATGATCTCCTTGACGTTCTTGCCGCACTTAGCCAAGTCGGCGGCGAACTTGCGTCGATCTGTCATTTCCTTATTTTGGAACGGGTTGAGAGTGGTGTCCTTCTTTAAACAGCTAAGGCTGTCTTGAGAGGCAAAATTAGAGTTAGATCAAAAGAGATGTTTTATTCAGAATATTCAAAGGAATATTTTTTTTACTTCAGCCAACCTCTATTTAATCGCACCGATTTGGAATTAAAGCGCAAGTCTTGTTTGTTTCTGATTTCACACCGATCTCCTACGGTAGTGGCGCACGCATAAAGAACTAAAACAGTCTCCCATCACGACCACATATTTGATGTCGTTAATACTTCTACCTCCATAGATACAAACAAACTAAGAATTACGACCAAAAACTGATATATTTCAGGTCTCTATCTTTTCAGCACTCAGAAAACGAATGCCCCTCTTCTTCTTTCAGATTTTGTTCAGTTCAGCTGGGAAAGATGGTTCGTATTTGGTGGCAGCACAAGCTCGACGACAACTTAAAATGAACAACACGATTTTTTGCCTGCGGATTCCTAGTTTGGGTGTCCTAGTTCATCCCAAACATCCAGACACAACCATGTTCACGGGCAAGTACCCCAAAAAGCTGAGTCGGTTGGTAGTCACAGTAACAATGAGAAACCCCTTTGTTTGGATTTTCTCGATTTTCCCTCTGAGTTTTGTGTGGGTTTGTTTGTCTGGGTCTGATTTCCGAAGTGCGATGTCGTGATGACGTGAGTGTGTGGAACCAACGGAGTCGAAAGCTGGATGGAGTTAATCTGGAAATTGGATGAGAGGAAACCGAATTTCGTCTCAACTGTTTGCGTTGCATCCTTTCTTGATGGCCTTCAAAACTGATTTTCTGTTTTCTTCAGATTGTGAGGACTCTTGGCACGCCGAAGGACTTCAAATGGATCTGGTGGATCCTATGAAGAAATGGAAACTAGCCTATGAAGGCCCCATGATTCATCAATCGCATGGAACTAGTCATCAAGTGACCTTGAAAGTGAGAGTTTGTCGATTCGTTTTAGAAAGTCTGTCGTGATGTCAATCTTGTTTTATTATTTCCAGGCCGAATATGTGTCCAGTTTTCCTCATTTTGATTTTGATTCTGACATGAACCCATGGACTATTGCTAAGGCTATGGCTCGGGAGCCTTGGTCGAAGGCTTACTTCGACAACGTCCGCAAGTAATTGTTTTCATTTCTTGTAGGGAAAATTGTACAACAATTGGCTCCAGGGAAGCCATCGTTGCTTCAAAAATCAAAGCTTTTAAAGAATCTAAACCGAAAATAATTAGTAATTAGCAGGTAGCACGTTAACGTGCAGAAGAGAGATGAATACAGTAGGCATGTTAGAACCACGACAGTAAAACTGTTCTTAAACATCCTTTCGGCGCAACACATCTAGATGACTATTTTTAAACATTTAGGAGAATCACTCCTACGTAGTATCAAACTGATTTGACTAAGATTAACTGGAGACATTTTTGTTTTTTACTTAAACAAGAGGCCTCTCTGTTTTTTCCCACCAACTTTTGGTCTCCTCGTGCGAGGAAATATCGTCTTGGGAGATTATTTCCAAGAACGAAAAGCTCAGGGTATCGCTGACATGGGTTAGTTAAGGAGTTTATTTTTGTTTTGGGTCTCATTTGATAGTCAAAATAAAACACGAGACAAGAGGTCAACTGAGCCTTGACTTTCTTCATGATTAGAATGGGCTTTGAAGCTATTTGCCGCAAGTTTTTGATGCAATTCAATAAATTGAAGTCAAACCCCGTTGTAAACAAAGCCTGTTTTTCTTACTTTGCCTCACTTTCCCTCCTTGGACACTCCAGCGGTCAAATCTTGAAAAATCATTCAGGATCGGCATTTCTCGTTTTCACAGATTTGCTCCAGAGCTGAGAAAACAAGCCAAGAAAAAAAAGGTTCCTGCTTTGCTTTTCTTAGTCAAATGCAACGAAATTACTCATAAGATCAACAAGTGGTCCTAGTGCTCGCAACACAAATCATCTGACAGCCTGTAAACGTAAACTTCCAAATGATAACTCGAAATAGAGATGTGTCTTGCTCTATCTACGTATTCTTATCTTATTGGGACGTTTGTCAATGGCTCACAAGATGGAACCAATCTGTTTGCCTCACATCCAAATGCGTCTTTCTGGTTCTATCTTACGTGTTTCCATCCGTTGTTGCATTGCCGTTTCCCTTCTAGGGCCCACCAAAACCATTACGAGCAGTTGGGCGAGATCCATGGAAGCGTGAAAATCGACGCCATCGAATATCCTCTCAATTTACATGTGATGCGAGACCATACTCACGGATCTATTAGGGATTGGAGGCTTATGCATAGATACGGAATACAGAGCTTCACCACCCAGAATGGATTCAGGTGCGCACGTTCAACCAACCAACCGAATACGCAAATTAGTCCAAGAGTGTTTGTTTTCTTTAGGGGGTTCATGGGAACAGTGTGCCAACCTGGAATCTTTTCCAATCTGGAATTGGGCTACGTTATGACCTCGCAAGGCCAATGTGCTCCAATTGAAGAAGTCGACCTACCATTATGGGCTCATGGCGAAGGGGGACAGCATCCTACGGACTTTGCATTCCGCTTTAAGGCTGAAGGAATCTGGCATGAGATCCAGGTAATAATGTCGATGTCCTTGTCTATGCCCTTGGTAACTTAAGAAACTAAACGATCCTTCAAGAGCTCATATGTCGATGGATTCTTTGTGGTTTTGATATCATTTTGAAGGTTCATACTGACATGCTCATGCTTCAATCGTCTTGCTTTTAATCTTAAGTGTGAACAGGTTTTAAATTATTAAACGATATTTACGATTAAATATAACTCTTGTTTCACATAGGTCAAAGTTTTGGATTCTGTGGAGGTGTTCATGGGATGGGAATGGGAAGGTCGGGTTTTGGAACGATTTTGTCAATACACCGTAGATGGAGTTCCAGGTTGGGGAGTCTCCGAATGGCATTTCAGACATCGAGGCGGAAGACCCAAAGAATTGGCCGCCAAAGACCCGGAATACACCCAAAATGTAGCTAAATTTCCTTCAAGCGATGAATGAAGATGGGATGGTTATTAGAAACATGTTTATTCGTCAATGATGTTGGCTATAAACTAGGATGATATTTGGGAACAAAGACGCTTCTGCTTCTTCTTCCGCAAGGGTTGAATATTGTTGGTTGTAATAGTGGTAGAACTTCTGTACAAGGAGGGCTTCAAACGAAACAACAATATGCACTGGATTCATTCCAGGCCTATTTCTGTTTTGAATGAATGAACAAATGAACGACACAGGATCAGCGGATTCGAAGCCAATCGAATGCGAACGTAAGAAAGTTAATGACAATAAAAATTAATGAGTAGTATACCGTACTGCCGTATAGCAATAAAGGGTTTCTAGTACCACACGTAGTACATCCAATAAATAGGCCTGAGAAGGATCCCACCAGCAACACGCGAGAGTCCATTCATTCATGTATTTTGAGGTATTTTTTCTGATACAGGCTACTAGGAAGCTTCTCTTGGGTGACTTCTTCGTCTTTGGGTGTCATTTACAAACTCTCGAAAAGTACATCAAAAACTAATCACTTTGGCACTTCCATTAAAGGTTGGGGAGAGGGTGGAGGAGTTATGAAACTAATAGTGTTGTAATTATTGGAAAATGGGCTTGGCAAGTCTGCCATAAAACGGTGTGAAGTGCAAAACTGCTATTTTGCCCACATTGTTCTTCATCATCATCATCATCGACGACACGACAGCAACAACAACAACAACGACAGCGCCATAATAATCACTTGGGTTTTGAATCCCGAATGGTAAAACGATGAGTTTGTTGGGTTCTTGAAATGAACGCGACGAGATAACAAGATGATGATGCCCAGAGATCGAAGGGAGGGTGAAATTGATGCCCAAGTTCCATGAAAGCTAAGAAACCCTACTTTTTTTGCTCCTTCGAGAGGATGGTGAGTAGTGAATTGATGGATGATGATGAGGTGGTGGTTGTCGTGGTGGTGGTGCTGCGGACGACGACTGGTTGCCTACTTTCGTTCTTCACTTGTTGTTCCGGTCTTTGGTAGTGGTGGCGTTGTCCTCATCAATTTCGTTCATGGGCACAGCCTCAAATCCTCCCTCGATCTTGCCTTGGTTGAAAAGCTCCAACTCGGCTTTGCTCATCTCATAAACCAGACCGGCACCAATCGAATCGCCCAAAACGTTGATGGCCGTGCGGAAACTGGAAATAGGAAAAAAGCTATTGAACCATCTTGGCGCCTTTTCACTCTCACAGAACCCAACCAAAGCACCATTTAAGCTTTGGGGAGGCAATAACAGATCCATGTGACCTTTCCTTTGAGGTCCATCATCTCAAGCTAGTGAGGGATAATGAAAACGTCCAATGGCGAGATCAAGATTCAGTGCCAAGTCTCTTTGATTTGCTTGTTCTTACATGGACCGATCTGATCTAATAGCTAACGCGATAAAAAAAACGACCATTGACGACAAACTGTTGTACATTGTGTCAGAGGGCTCTTTAAGGAAACTGATCGGCTCTCAAGATTATTAACAAGTTTTTATACATTGTGTAAGGTACGCCAAACAATATTTTTTCTGAATCAATCCTGGGGCAGCAGTGAGCGACTTAAAGACAAAAACTTTGCCTCTTGTGCTTATGTAACTATGGTCAAAATGAACTCTTTTTTAGAAAAATGTAATATAAGCAAGTTGTCGCCCACCAAAATCGTTCAACATCAACCTCAAATCATCTTGAATTAAAGCTGGTGCATATGTTAACAACAAAAAAAGTAATAGAAAAGTTAAATTCGTAATCCCCGAAAAAAGTCCGGTCGCTTGTAGATTTTGCCACGGGTTAAGAGAAGGGGGAAATTGTAAGTGACGAGAACAGGTGGAACCATGAGTAGTATATCTTTTGATCTAGCTTCATTTCCTCCATGGAAAAAATGATCCCTTTACGGAAAAATGAAATTTCAAGTTTAGAGATCGGAGTTGAGACAGCAAAATAGAGGGTTGTCTCATTTTCTGCAATGCATAAATCAACTGTAATTGGTATTGCCTGAAGGATGAAACTAGGTTTTGGACTTGAGTTGCTATTTTCTTCATGGGAAGTGCATCAGATAAACCTCAGCTTCAAATTACAAACTGAAAAGAGTTGATCGTGTTAAAATCACGCCTCGATTGCTAGATCCCGTTTCGCAGATCTACTTGATAGCTCGAATGGTGGAGACTTGACTTGGATGTAATATTATCCTTATACCTGTAATGCTAATACACTATCGCTGACAAATGAGAGCACAAAAAGAGCTAAGGAGGGCAAATAATTTCAAACTGCATGTTTTTTTCACCAGGCTTAGTTTCCTGAATCAAGATTTATTCAGTCTCATTTTTCAGTTTCGAATTCGGCTCCGAAACTCGCAACTCGGGCCATTTGATTTGAATAGACTGAATGTGTTGTGAATTTGAGCTAAAGTTGTGCTCGAATTATTGACCCATCCACTTGAATTGAACAAAAAATGTTTGCCGAACAAGAACTAGAGTCGCTCTTCAGCTATTTAACAAAAGAGTTTGCTCTCACAAGCCCTCAACAAGTCTAAAGAATTCATACACTAAATCATTAGAAAAGGCTATCATATTTACCCGTTTAATCAAAGTTAATTCTTAGCTTTGATTACTCTAATCTTAATCATCTTGCTATCAAAACTGCCCTTACCGGTCCAAAAGCCAATCCACGGCTAGAATAATGGTCACATCCTCGGCTGGAAGTCCCACTGTGTCCAAGACCATGACCATGGTGACAAGACCGGCTTGTGGGATTCCGGCCGCTCCAATACTGGCCGCAGTGGCCGTGATCGAGATGGCAATGATCTGCCCAATGCTCAAGCCCATGCTTCGCACTTGAGAGATGAAAATGGCGGCCACAGCCTCGTACAGAGCGGTTCCATCCATGTTGATTGTGGCACCAATGGGTAGCACAAATCTGGGAACATTAAGCAATGTTTCCGTTTGAGTTTATGCGATTACCATACGAAATGAGGGAAATATATGATTAGCTAGAATTCATTTACATGAACAGATTTGATGAACTGGCATGTATTTTGTCGGTAACGCGACGCAAAATATGAAGGTTTCTTTGTAAGAATCAAGTTCAACCATTGGACGTTTTCAGGCAAACGTCATCAACTTTGAAATAAAGATTTTACTACCGCTATCTGCCGATAGATTAACTCGTTTCATGAAAAGTTGGTTTGAAAAAAGAACAATTTTGTTTTGATTTTCCTCACACTTTGTTTAAACTTTGCTTGATTATGGTGCATGGATTTGATACCATTTTGATTATCGGGAAAGCAAATATACCTCCAAAGTCTTAAAAACTTTGTACATTTTCTCATCTCATTGCTCTATTTCAAAAACGGAGTCCAGGAGTTGATCTACAATTTCAATTAAATTTGAAAGGTCATATTGATTAACAAACTCAAAATAAATTTTTATCAATGATGTGAACCTCTTCTACACGTGCTGGAGACAAAAAAAAACTACTTTCAATTTTTTTCCCGTTGACACCCTTAAAAACACATTTTTAGAGGGCTTTACTCGCAACCTTCAACTACCTCAGACAGATATTGCTTGGGTACCGCAAGAAACAACTAATCACCCCAAGTCTAAAAATGGCACCTACTCAGCTGATAGATGCCCGCATCCGGATATTGGTTGAACTTGGCATGCGGCGGCTGACTCTCAGGTAAGCTAGGTGGAGCTTCATGAACCCTTGGAAAAATAGATGGCGCATAGATAGGCGGCCCAAAGTGATCATTGCCGCCCTAAAGCTGTTTACACTTACTTGAACAAAAGAATGGTGTTTGCGTATTTTTATTTCCAAACTCTAGAATACATAATCAAAATAAGAAAGGAAACTGTCAGGAGCTTTGACTGACCAAGACCCTCATCCAGGTCCTTAAACATACAAATAATTCAATCAATTCATAGGTTTTCCTACCCGCTCTTTCCATTGTCTTTTACGTACACCAACCTGACCTGATTTTGGTCAAAAAACTAAAAAGAAGCCCTTAAAAACTACTTTTCTAAATCAACTTCCCATGCTGAGAAACTAAAATTGGGACTGAGAAAACAATTCCTTGGACGGTTTAGTCTTCAATTATTCCAAGTGTTTAAGAAAATCTAAAACCATGTGATATTACAGGGGTTGTGTTCTGACTTAAGTCCATTGATACTTGTTTAAGAATCTTTCCTTTGCCCAGGTCAAACGGAAATTTACGATTCACGGCAATATCTGATCACGCTCAGAATTTTGCTTATGAGAACAATTTATCAAACTGAACTCGTTAGACCCTTTAAATCAGGGGGTCGGCAACCGCTTTTGGGTCAAGGTCCACCAAATTTGACTCTGTTTAGTTTGGGGCCCACCAAACAGATACAGTTCATGGGCCCACAAATCCATGATCAAAGAGCTCTAAGCCCACCAGAATGTACTACGAATGGCTCTCGGGCCTACTATTTTGGACTTTCCCCGTAGCTTCTGGCCCCATCCAAGACCACCCTTAGGCTCGCATGTGGGTCCGGGACCATTGGTTGGCGACACCTGCTCTAAATCGTTCAAACGTACCACTCAGTTAGCCATTTATCTAAGGTACCTTAAATGAAACGAGTGGAATACCTCTGACGGGTATATTGCTTCCCAGTCGATTGTACTTCGTAAATCTTTGAAACTTATTGAATGCCGTCAGAGTGCGGTTGTTGTTGCTATTGTTTTGGACATTTCGTTCTCAGCCTAATAGATTGATGGCCATTTTAGCATTATCCTGTGGCCGCTTACCTGGCTATCCTGGGATCAACTCCATTCTTCTCCTCAAGTAGATTTATGGTTACCGGAAGGGTTGCCGAGGATGAGGCCGTACCGAAAGCAGTGGTGAAAGCATTGGTCATGTTGGCGATGAAACGGAAGGGCATTCGCCGCGTGCACACCGCATACACTATGGGTAGCACCACAAAGCCGTGGAAAAATAAGCCCAACATTACGGTGAAGAAGTACATGCCAAGTTGTCCTGCCACCAAACTCATGTCCTCCATGCCGAGGATCTGACCTCCGATCAGGAAGAAGACACCCACGGGGGCCATATAGATCACCCACGTGGTAATAGTCATCATGGCCTCTGATAGGCAGGTGAAGAAATCTAACAATGGCTTGCCACGTTCCTCCATAATGGCTAAGGTAATGCCCAAGATAACTAAGGGGAAAAGTAGGAATGGTTCCATTAGCAAAAGAACAAGATAAGTTCCCGTCACCACAATGCAATTATCTTACCAGCAAAGAAGACCAATCCTAGGATGTTAGTGGAGTCAGAATATTCGCCTTTGATGGCCCAAGTGTAAAGATTCTTGGGATCGCGCATCTGGCCAACGTCGTCCACGAAGGCTGCATCTCCAGGGTTAACGAGAACCGTGCGATATTGAGCGACTGTGGCCTTGAATAAGTAATATTAATGAGGTCGAAAGGCTGGATCTAGGTTCTCAAATTGTAATGTGTCAGAAACATCGGTTTACCTTCACCAAATTAGGGGGCAACAAATTGCGTCCCAGGTCCATGAGGGTGTCTGCAGCAGTCACATTCCGCGATTCTCCGCTCTAGAAGTGTGGAAAGGTTGGATTGAAGTTTTAGTTCCTGGTTCTTGCCCAAAAGATGCCTCTCAACCCTTCCTTAACCATCTGCTAGATGTAGAAACTTCAATTTTCATTTCAAAAGAATCTTCTAACTTATTTGAAAGGCTCTTCATCCGTCATCTCTCCAATAGAGTGGAAGATCGGTTTTTCGAGAGAGTCTTTGATATTAGGAAGAAAAGTTTGAAACATGGCGAGGCTTGTCATTCTTGTTAACTTGGCTCGAAATAAGCTTTCAGAACGCTATGATCCTTAAATTTCAAAGGAAGCTCGGAGAAAAGCGGATATCACTCTTGCATTTGCACGTTCATCGTTCAAATCTGAGAGGAGCGAGCTGACGGTAAGTTTTCACAGAACCACCGACCATCAAGCTAAATCAACTTAGGGTCTCAATTTAGGCACTATTTTTTTCTCGTCGATGGAACTCATGATATCTGCTCAATCCAATCAACGGCAAAAAACAAGCGCCGAGGGAAATAAGGCTTACCTTTTTGATCTCATCATCATTAATTGCTGGCCTCCCAGGATGAATGATTGTCACCAGGATAATTCCTAAGATGACAGCCATTACAGTTGTGGTCATATAATAAGCCACAGCACGACCGCCCACCTATGAACAGAGCCAGAAAAGAAGCCTTCAATATGTCTGTGTACCAACTCGTGTCCTCCAGCTCAAAAGCTCAAGGAAATCCAGTCATTTCCATACCCTTCCTGAAAGACTCATATCGAGCGAGCCTACGGCGGCAATCAAACTTGGAACAATTAGGGGAAGAATAAGAGCCTTGAGCATTCTTAGAAACAGTTCTCCGACGTAGGAGATGTACATCACTTCTCGGTCTGTCCATGGCTCTGCAATGAAAACGCAACAAAATGTGAAAGACTGTCAGTCAAAGGCGTGTCACGCGGTTCTTTGAGACCAATTAATATTCAGGGGATCTTTCCACCTCATTCGTTCTCTTTTCTGAGTCATCATCCACATTTACCTGTCGACTTAATTAGGATCACATGAGCCACGCAAAGTTAAATAAACAGAGCTGATCTCGCCCATTAGCTATGACCACTTACAAATGAAAAGCGCCATTTTGAAAACTAAGCGACGACATTAAACAAAATATACCCATTTAAAAGGACGATGAACACAGCGTTTGTAACGCATTCAAAATATTTCAAGCTTTCCTTTTCATCATCTCATTGACTAGCATGTTCAATGTCCAAATATAGGGTTGAGCGTGGTATCAGACATTTTCAAACTTTGAATCAAATCAGATTTCTCCGAATTGATAAAGAAGCCAAATCCCATCCAACAGATTAGCGACTCTAAAGGGACGGCGGAGTTGCTTGAACCATCAGCACAAATCCAAGCTTCCCAACAGCCCGAACGGAGCAACCTCTTTTTCTCCGTGAGCTCGGACAAAATTGCAAAAACAACTAAAACCTAAGTAAACTGTGAGAATGAAGCCGTGACCCTTCTTTAAGGCACTCGTACTTTTTGGGATTATTCATCCAAATCAGATATGGTGTAAATTAAACTACATCTTTGCTTTAGTTGTCTAATACCTTGTATGCCAATGTAATTTGCTTTTGAAAGCTAGCTACTCAGAAGAAATGGCTTAATGGATTAGTAGATTTGAATGGGGTCAAGACTTCATTGTTAGTGTATGCAACTTGTGGCTTTTTTGGCCATTTTTTTTCGATTTTCCGTATTTATTTAAAAGAACTGCAATTTCTAAGCCAGATCATTCAAGTTCAGCAGAAAAATGGCTCGAATTGTGATCTTTTAAAACACTCAATACTTTCATACTTTTCAAAGAAAGGTGTTTTTTGGAACGGTCGTTGTTAATTTGTAAATTTTGCGTCGTCTCTTTTGGTTATTGATTTCTTTCAATATTTTTTTCCTTTTAATGAATCACCCGATTAAGTAGCGAAAACACGACAAAGCGCATGGAACAAAGTTTCCTATACACAAAATGTTAGTTAGGTTATCTCAATAGGCTTAGCACTTTCTTGTCACACTATGGAAAATACATATAGAGGGTAAATGTAAGATGAATTAATGAGCCAAAATCCACAATTGACTTGAATATTCAAATTTTCTTTTCATGCATCGGTCTTACATTGAATCCAGTACATCATTTTCTAGAGTAGGGGTCGGCAACCACAAGACGGCAAAGGCCCACAAACCTAATTGAATTTGCCGCAAGGTCCACATTCTCAAAAAAGGCATTTGCTTTTAATCGAAATTAAAATCGGAAAAGAAAGCAATGCTTTAAAGCTCAGTAAACATCAGCTAGGCCTGATTGTTTCCCCCGTAGCTCGGTCATGGCCTCTGGTGCCTCATTGCTTCACTAAAATTATGCAATCGCATCTCACTCTAGACCGTTTGTTGCGGAGCAACTGACCGTTCGAAATATTTGATCGAGCGCAGAACAGGAAAGAACAGACGAACCACAAAAGGGCGGCGCAACCCTAAATAAAGCACAAAATCAACAGCCTTTTTTCTCACTTTGCTTTTCTCATCAAGCAAAAGAAAGTGATCAACTTTTTTACAAACTTTGATTGAAATATTGAAAATTAGTAAAAGAAATGCATTACCCAAATTTTTGAAATAATTTGTCTCATGAGTTGAAATAAAAACTCCATGTTTTTTTGGGACACACAGCGAACAGGATCGCATCAAAATCATATCATTTAAGAATGAAGCATAGGTAACTGGCCAATAATTCAAAGTTGCAATAATCTTGTTTGTATTTTCCAGGCCCTTTAGCCGGAGGAAGAAAAACCAAAAGGAACTAACAAAATCTTTAGCAATAAAAACAATCGCAGGAAGTGATTTTCAATGCCTTCAATTGGAAACCATAATAGGGTTTTGAATAACGTCGTTAGTCCTACGTACGCAGTCAGAGAGAATTTACTTTGGGGCCCACTAAGATTTGCCTCGGGCCCACTAGTCGCGACCCCTGTTCTAGAGGGTGTTTAGCCTTTTCGGCTTAATGATAAATTACGGCTTAGCCACTGAAATTTTGGTCAAGACTGACATAAGGTCGGTTGTTGAGGTCGTGTAGAAGTATAGTAGTAGCATATCTAGAATCACAAAAGAAGCAAATGAGATGGAGTAGAAATAACCAAGCTCGATTAAGTTTTCGACATAAGCTGTGATTGAAAAACGCAACTTATGTAGCAAAGCGTGGTGGAGCATGTTTATTTCTACTCCATCTCATATGTTTCTTTTACACTTCTTCTATGCTTCTAGATATGCTTCTACTATACTTCCAAACTACCTCAACAACCGACCTATAATTTGGTCAAATGCCGTATTTCTAGTTTTATGTTTACATCGACTTTGTTCCGATTCTGATGTTCCTATCTACGAACAACCAGATCTGTTGCAGTACTGATAACAGTAATAAGGATTCTCATATTCCAGGAATTCGTGCAAGCACGAAGAAATTCAATCTTTTAGAGAACCCCCCTTGGGATTCTTCAACGGAGGTCTTAGTGCCTTTTTTACTTGGAAGTTGGCGAGTATGTGGTTTAACGATACTCAGAAGGCTCGAAAGTGGAACCAACTTCATAACTCCGTGCAAAAGCTCGAGTAGGAGAAAAAAATGGTTGAAAAAATAGTGCTCGGAGACTTTTGATTAAAGCTCTCAGCTGCTTTTACATTGCTTATAAGGTGTTACTAAATTTTATACTTAAATTGTTTTTTGCGAATGAAATGACGTTATGAAAGACAATGAAAATCGTCAAGCCCTTGTATGTTCATAGATAAATGCCCACCTTACGCTGGTTTTGTCATTCTCGCAAAGGCCATTTCGGAAATTTACATGGCCTTAGGGGTTCCACAAATCTCCATTTACTCAGAAAGGGTAACCAACAAGGAAAGATAACCCGAAAACACAGTTTTGAGAAAGAGGCTATCTCCCTAAGGACAGATGATTCAGTGGTAATGTGTCTATCGGGAGATATGTTTTCTTCTCTCTAGAAAGAAATCTCAACCGAAATCATGAACGCGCTTTGTGAACAACCATTCTTAACGCAACTGAGACGTGGAAGAAGAGAAATCAACAAGTCCAACTTGGAAACAAGATGGTTCCAAAGTAGGTTGGCTCATCAAAAACCTTTTCTACCCAAGAGATGATTCACCTCTCCAGGAAATTTCCAAAGGCTGTTGTTAGCTGCCATTTGATTCAACTAACTAAGATTTTTTTTCCATTTCAGGAGATAAGGGAGGCAAATTTCATTTGCAAATTCCATACAGGCGAAATTTGATCTCTTCAAACAAAAAGGACATTTTCAATCAAGGCGGATTTTTAATATTGCTTCAAAGATGCATATTAACCTTTTTGGGCTTCGGTTTTACGCCTAGCTATAAATAAAATGAAACCGGGGAGTATTTTAAATTTTTTTCTCAAATAATTAACCTGAAACATTGAATGTGCTAAACTGTTAATGGCACAAATTTCGCCAAACAGTGTATACACAAGCACTTGCAAGTAGAGGGTTTTAAACCCTGGTGGCTGAGTTAATTTGGACCACGTCTTATCAAAAAATCCTTCCAAGAACAATAAAAACTTAACCAGGCTAACAAAACTTCAGCTGTGTGATTCAAACACTATCAACAAAACTTAACATGTTTCATACAATAGGTCGGTCGTTGAGGTACTTTGGAAGTATAGTAGAAGTATATCTAGAAGGATAAAAGAAGCATGAAAGAAGCATATTAGGCGAAGTAGAAATAACCATGCTGGATCAAGTTTCACTTCATAAGCTGCGATTAAAAAACGCAGCTTATGTAGTAAAACTTGATCCAACATGGCTATTTCTACTCCATCTCATATGCTTCTTTTGTGTTTATTCTATGCTTCTAGATATGCTTCTATTTCATATCTACCTCAACAACCGACCTAATATCAACAAATCAGTGCCAATTGCGTTATTTATTCAAGTGCATACATGTACAATGGAGAAGAACCTGTTTTACCCAAATACTAACGCCCCTGAAATTCCACTGGAAATGAACAAAGCCACCTTTGGAATTTTGTTTTGTTGTCACGCTTAATAGGTTCTAAGTATGTCCCGCCTATTCCTTGACCCCCACACGTGCTATTCGAGAGTGATCGTAAGTAGTCTTGAAAATGGTCTTACGTTCTCTTTGTCGTAAACAAAGTCCAAAGATGACGCCTCCAATGACTCCGGCGAGAGTAGCAAAGGTCAAAGCACTGCTCTTGAGACAGCCTTTCACCTTCTCTTTGGTCAGCTTGGCCATGGTTCAAGTATTTCCACCTGGAACAATTCAAACGTAAGAAAGATCAATAAATAGGTTGTAAGTGTGTTTAGCATGAAAGCAAGACATGTCTGTTTCATGCACCTCCTTCACTCACAAAAAGGATGGACAGAAATTTTCGAGGCTAGTCTGACAAATACATTGGCCTCAAAAAATCTAGCACTGATGAGAACATTGACGCCTGCATTATAGACAAAAAGCCAGACGGACCATGAAAAAAAACTGTAAAGATTGGGGAAGAGCATCGACCACTTAAAGGGAGTAACTGCCCGTTGGAGATCGGACATCTCTTCGGAGTTTTTTTCAAGTGAGCACTGAAAGGTAAACTGAAACTCCTGCTGAGCCCACGAAAATAGGAGGAATCATTCCAAGCATTGTTCAGACTCTTCTGGGCAATCTTCAGTGGACTAACACACATCTTTTACTTTCAATGGTGAACTGAGCTTAAATGTTGAAATGAGGTCAACGCAGCAAAACTCGGTCCTTAAAACGGCGAAATTCGTGGCATTCCAGCATTGGCAAGTATTCACTTGAGGCTAAACTAATGAGAAGCACATGCGTGAAAGTGTCGGGAAGTTGAAGTGTCCTAAAATACATGAATCAGGTCGAGTGATTAATTGCCATTTCGTCTCACTTCTTTGCATAGTTTTGAAACTTGATTTTTTCTTAGCGAAGCATTCATTTTCGAAGGAATACCTTTTGGGCATGCTTCACCTTACTAACGACCTTCTTGAGCCCTGCCCTTATACGTTAAAAACACGTGGGTCTTCTCAAATGATGGTCTGGGATGAATCTAGGCAAATACTGTACACCGGTGGCTGCGGAATTCATTGACCTTTGCCCATATTTTCTAAAGTACACACATACAAACACCTTGTGCCTTGGCAACAAAGCTAATGCTGAATTTTAATGTAGAATCGTAAAAACATCGTCCCAACACGTGGTCTAAAAGCGCGAACACCCCTGTTTCCACTTATAAAGAGGAATCCAATTATGGATGTTGCCAAACAAGTCCAGTTTTGGCCACTCTTGAATGAACTGTATAACAAAAATTCTGCCGTACACAACAAACTTCTCTCCAAACTTGGTTATTTATTCATTCGTACGTCCATTTGAGTTAAAAAAGACAATTACCAAAATGACAATATGCTCAATTGAACCAAATTGGTCCCTCCTTTTGAAGTCTATATATCCTTCCACTTATGGATCATAACGGCTCGGGAAGCGCATTTGTCTCTAGGAACGTGCTCGTTCTCGGGTAAGAAAATAAATTAAATTTTCAAATTCAAGCACGAAGTAACGACTGTGTAGCCGTATTTTTTATTGTAAAGTGGGCCTGAGGAGCTTTTTTCCTTATTTTGGCACACCATCAAGCATCGGCATACTACTACAACAGCTGCCCCTTCTTATTCAAGTACTGTAGGTGCTCATTCACACCACCAAGTGCCCATAAAATGATCTTGTCTTGGAAAAATGCGCATCGGAATGCTAACACCGTGTACTTAAGTTGCTTCCCGACTTCAATTCTCAACTTGGCAACCATCATTAAATTTAGCTCAAATGAAATACGTTTTTCTATGATTTGAGGCTTAAGGCCTGATAATGGCTGGTCGTGATGAGTGGTTTGTTGATCTTATTGGAAGTTACCATTATGCAGGTGTAGGTATTATTACCTCGAACTCGAAGAATTATGCACCGATGACGAGGAAAAAATGATCCTGTTGAAGGTGTTTGCCCGAATTTGAAACACTTGATCGTTATGCTTGGAAAATTGCTCTTCGTTCAAGAACAACAAATAAGCATAGCCTAATCATTAAGCATAGAAATTAAAAATCTCAAGAACGTTCTTTAACTAATGTTAGGTTTGTCAGTTTAACGACTTATTTTTTTTTCTTTTTCATATCTGCCGGATGTAAGTATTTTCAATGAATGGAGATTAAATTTGACTCATCCACTGACTCAACTTAGTGATTCTGAAGCCCACCTCAAGCAATGTGTATGAACTATAGCGGTAGACCCTGGGGAGGTTTGCAGTTTTCCTAGAAAGAGTCTGCTAATAAAGGCCGTCAAAAATCTTCATTGTTGCAAATTTGATTCGGTGAAAGAATCTTTTTTAGCCGCCAGCCATCCTTCGTTTTGCAAATTTCCGTCCCTTTCTTTTCGATGCTCTTCGTGGGGCGATCGATCGATGAGTATCTTGAGATACCGGAGAGTGATGCCTTTTGTTGGGCATTTGCCACTCATTTTTGACTCACCGTTTGGGATCCAAAGTTCCAAAGAATGGATCGATAACGATTTCAATTCCAAAACTCCACAGAGTGTATCTTTATCTCAAATCATGTCGGATGCTGACCACCACACAAGCTATCTATGCTGTCTCTGGTTGGTTTTGGTCTTGCGTTCGTTCCTTTGAGAGTGTGAGGGACGATCTAGCGATCTGGAATCAATCTGGGCCCACCTGAGCACCAATCAAATGGAACACGCACCGCCCACTGAAGACACGCCCAATGAGGACTGCGGCATGGAATTCCCGTCGGTCACACCTCTCACGGGGGCTACTACTTCAGAGACAGACTTGTTGAATCTGACTGTGGGCATTTCTCTGGGTGAGCTTCCGAGCGAACCAACACCAAAACAGACGACGGACGAACGAACGAACGAACGAAGGTTCGAAGGATCGAACGAAACAACGAACGAAGGACCGAGCGACCGACGTTTCGACGAAGAACACTTCACCACAAGCTCCACTCACTTGGCTGGAGAAGAGACCTTGCTTGGGAAACGACCAAATGATGGACGCAAAACGGAAAGGACGAGAGAAAGAGCTTGTAGATAGCCAGCCAGTCAGCCAGGCAGCCATTTAGCTACTATGGGGAGGACCGACGCACGAGGACACTCATTTCGAGAAATAGGCAACGCATTGAGGCCGACAAGGAGGGGATTTACAAGTTGAAAGAGAGATTCTTCAAGTACGGTTGAGCACTTACCCGGGGGGAGGACTGAGGGAAGTCAGGGAACACTTCAACTTGTTGTGGAGAGACCACTGGAGAACACGAATCCCCCGAACGAGAAATACTCTCGATGAGAATAAATCCAAGGTCCTCGTTATTGTCGTCGTTGTCGTTGTTGCTGCAGTTCCTCTCCCTATCGACCGACGACAAAGATCAAATACTACGTTGGCTTGAAATCCAATTTTGGTCGTTACGCCAGGCGCTTTTCCCCTCCCAAAGTTTCTTTGTTCATTGTTGCTTTGAAAAACGAGGGAGTGAGCTGAGACTGGGGGAGAGAACACGGGAAATGGCGACCAGGGAGAGAAAGAAAGACGCGAGGTGATGCGAGAGGGAGCCTCCTTGGGTGAGACGGCCAATATCTATCCACCATATGGTTGGCTGTTGCTTCCATGTCTCGTACGCTCATTCGATCAAGTGGAGAAACTCCATCCAGGCAACAACCTGGTTTAGATGAGGAGACTTCTGCCAAGCCAGGACCGGAAGCTGAGCGGAAGCCACTTCCAAAAACTGCCAACACGCGCTTGAAAGATGAACTTGTGCCTCAGCGGAAGGTTGCTCAAGTGGATGATGTCCGGAATCGCCGCAATCTCCAAGAAATGAAACACTTGTACGAGATTTTTCAGGAGCCTCCTTCTATTGAAATACTGATTGCATTGTAGCTTACTCTTTTAGCAAGAGCACTTGTCAAAAAAACCGTTGTACACTTTCAAGGAATCTTACAAAACCGTTTGAGAGGGAACTCTTCCCATCCACGTAAAGAAGTCCCTGGAATGGATCTGTCCCATTGACGCAGGATGGGTTTAAAGTAAGGGAGATAACGCGGTCCACAGGAGTTGAGCACAACTGGAAATTTGAGGACAAAGAGGATCCAGGAGACATTTAGTCAGCTTCTAGCTCGGGTTCTTGGATGCCTTAATCAGTCATTTTAGTTTGGGAAAGTCTTCCTGTCAGACAAAGTTGACAACGAACAAATGTAATGGTTGGGCGAGTGCCAACTTCCTCAGAGGGGAGCTACGCCTCTTGGGTTCAGCTAAGCCCCAACAACCTGTATCAAAAGAATCACAAAGAAAGAAGTGAAGGCAACGTATATTATGCTCATAGTGAACGTATACGCATCAGGCACTATGTTCCGTAAGTCAAGGTTGCCTCGAGGCGCCTTGAAGGTACGAAAGACAAGGCGAGAGAAGGAGAGAGACACAGAGACACAGAGAGTCACAATACAGGATGGAGACCAACATTTTGACGAATCAACTAACAAGTGTAATTCTGGCTGAAAAATGAGGCATACTCCTTTATTTTGTTTTAGTCTTGAAGTCTTACACTGGAAAAAGGCAAGCGTCTTTTTGCTGACCACAGGACGCTCATCAAATTTCTTGTAGGCTTGCCAAATGGCAGTGAGCTGTTCCAACATTCAGAAGTCCTGTTGCACTTTCCAAAAGCCGGAATTCAATGTTTGTAATGACTGCCACTGGTTTTAACATTTTTACTAATGTTAAACCTGACACATAGCGTCAGATGAAATCCACTTCCTTGAGTCAAGAACCATCAAAATGGTTGAAAAATTGCAATTGGAACCATTGAAATAACCTGTCACTTTAGAACAATGACAGTCGTTAAGCTGTATTTCTGTGTTTCGTCCTAAGAAGTTAAGCTGTCCTTGGATAATCATACGATATCAAGACCGAGAAAAGTGCAAGAGAAAGAAGAGCCCACTTTGCATCACTCTTGAGCCAGAATTTCACTTAATGACGGCTGCAATGAAAGTGCAGTCGTGGATTTTACCGAAAAAGACCAGTTGCTTGGTTCTCGATAATACAATCCAATTGGACCAAAACGTCAATCTTGAGGGTGAATAATGTTGATTCCTATCCTAAGCGAATGGAAACTTTTGAAAGACAACCAAAGTTGTCAGTCGGAAGATGTACCAGAAGTAGGACCAGATGAGGGATTTTTCTTGTACCCCCCAGTGTAATTGTTAGCGAGCCTATGACATCAGTAACTTATCATTGAAAGACATATCAAAAAATGAAAATGTGTTTTCTGGGCGTCAAATGGATCAAATATGTATTTTTTTTGTTCGTATTACAACATAAATGGTGTTTTTGCATTTTTGTTTTTCATGGCCTCACCATGTGTGTTCAGTAAACTGACACCTGTAGAGATTGTAGATCATCACACTTTGACAAAGATTAAAAAGGTTTTTATCAAACACCGCATCCTCCCCCCTGATTCTGACAGGTAAAAACGAGGTTGTAGATGTTTCCGAGTCCAACGTTGCGATCAAAATCTTCTTCTCAAAAGGAAGGTATCGTACCGTAAACTTAAATGACTATTGATTGGGACTCAGGACAAACTATTGTAACGCACCTTTAAGTCAATTATTTCCGAGAATGGATGTTGATTTTTTTTCGATCAATAAATTCCTCCGGTGAATTTGCTTCGTGCCAATCAAATATGCATCCGCATTTATTTTTCTAATCGTTGGTTGAGTAAATCTTTGAGCAAACGTAGGAATTCGACATTTTTCTGTCCGCTTCAAAGAATCTTTCCAAAACTTTCATCTTTTTGAGTGCTATTTAAGACCAACAATAATGCCTTAGAGAACAGTGTCAAAAGCTTTGGCGCTTGAATGATACGATTTTCATTTTTTCAAAAGAAAATTTATTTAATAAAAATCTCTTGAAATTCAATTTTTGGTATTGGATTTTGAATTAGTCAAAGTCTTCCAATCAGAATTGATTACAAAATACCGTTAGCGGTCAATCACATGACTGGGCAGAATAATATTTGCCATTTTGCGGCAACTCAACTCTAATCTTGACAATCTATTGATAAATTGCGAAATGTCCTAGACTTTAGCAAACGAGCAAAAGTTACCCGGGTTTTAGAGAGGATCAACACTCCTTACATGACCGATGAGAGTGCGAAAAGTAACAAAATTTGCAAAAAAAAAAACGCTCTTCGAATAATCGACCAAGTAAGTGATGGTCCTCAAATAGTTAGTCCAAAGACTTCCAAAAAATCAATTCCCGTAGTGTGTGGAAACGGGTTCCAGAATCTAAGAATCATGGTCGGTCGGGTAACAAACCTGTTAAACATCATGGCATAAAATGCGTCAAATCGAAATATTGCAAGCATTGACCACGCCTAATAACCTCATTCACAATCACGTTTTCATCAATTGATGGTTATTCCTGACATTTAGACTGATCAAGATGACCATGTGGTTTAAATCGTTGAATAGTAGTGGATCCCGTTGCCTCGATGTTAGTACTTCCTCTCTCCCCAAAACACATCTACTATTGTCTCTGCCTCCAAGTCTTTCTCATTGGTGCCATTCTCCTCCCTTCTCAAAGTGGAAAATAATCGCAGGATTATTAGTTCGCCCATGGTTGCAATCCTACTCTCGTCAGCGGCGTCTCCGTCGTGATAATCGTCTCAAAGTCTTGAGAAAATTCACTGGGATCTGTGGCCCAATTCGGGATGATTATGTCGCCGTTCATCATGCAAAACTCCTCAAATCCCGAGACGAGTAGTCCGAGCCTCTTTCTCCCTCTCCCTGTATCTCCCTCTCCTGTCGGTTCTTAGATGTGAGAAATGAAGAAAGAAGGAGCCTCTTCCTGCAAATGGCCAAATTGCACCATTGACCTTCCCACAACCACCACCCAAAAGAAATGTTGAAACACTGCACGGAGTATCCGACAAACACTTACATACTACATACGCATCCCCTCCTCTCCCTCATTCCCATGGAGAAAGACCAAATTATGCAAGAACCAAAGATGCTCCACGGGTGGTAGATGTGGGGCAGGAATTCGAAATTCGTCGCACACGCATCATTCATGATGATCATTAAGCCTATTCCGATTTCGGCTCAACTTAACGAAAGAGTCATGTCAGCTATGTGCGACTCTCAGCCAGATGTATTTACTTCGGAGGTCATAATAGGACGCAAACAATCGGACAAAGGCTTAGGGTCCAGTGTTCCAAATTTCAGATCCCATGGGCTTTTCTGATGCTTGATTAGTGGCTGAACTCGGATTCAAGATCCTTGACGACCTGATACTCGTTCCAAGACATCAAACGATCAACTCATTCTGGCTAACCTTATCAGCAGCATGATCATGATGATCTTCTAAGCCGTCGTCTTGATGGTAAATGATTGCTAATTTATGTTGATCCTCTCGCTCAAACTGAAGGACGAGAGTCTTAGAAACGACTCGAGGCAAATCTAGCGCTTTCGTGGTAACTAATCATACTTGTAACCCACGAGCAATCAGTTGGCCTAACTGAAGGTGCTGATCCCGTTCCTAATTAAGCTTTCTCTCTAGTGTCCTTCCCGTCACTTCGTTGGATTTCTAAAGCTCAACGTAGCAAAAAGAACCCTTTCCAGGATGAAAAATAAGCGAGTAGGAGACATGTAGTTCTTTTTTTCCACTTTACTTCATCCTCTTTCTCTCTTTGAAGTTGTTCGTATTGTGACTTTCTTGGAAAAAGGATATTGGTTGAAGTGGGTAAAACCCCGAGAATTGGTTTTGAACACGGACAAATGTTGCCACTTTGGTTTGGAATCGCCCAAGTTTATGGAACCTGTCAAGTGGAAGAAGCATGACGGTCGGTGCTGGAGGATCTTCTATTGGACTTTCCAATGGCACTTACAAGCTGAGTAACGAAGAAAAAGTTTGTATTAGTTCCTATTTGCTTTAGCGCTCGATTCGATGAAGCGGAGTTCAGTAAGGTGTGAAAACGACAGGACGACATCCTAGCATCCTTCAGAGATGAAAAAGAAGATTTCTCGGGAAGTTTCGAATGTGTCAATTGGTTTCAGATGTCGAAGTTGTTGAGAACATAATTTCAACTCCATGTAGTTCACTCTACTAACATAGTTTATGAGCTCTGAACTATAACTCGAATTCCAACGACGAAATCAAGGTGCAAGTAATTGATTCGAGCGAGTCTTAAATGAAGTGAGGAGGCTGATCCATACAAAATGCAAAATCTTTTTTGCTAAAACCTCAAGGGTGTTCAAATATCATCAACTCAAAGTCAAGACTAGTTTTACTTGTAGAAGGAACCATTTTGTGTCTGAATTGGTAAACGAGCGGAAAATAACACACCCAGCACATTTTCTTTCGATTTTTGGTAATGGCTACAGACAAAAGATATCTTTTCAGGTGTGATTAGTTGGAAAGAAGCAATGAGTGGAAGTTAATTGTTGACTATCGCCTTTTGTTTCCAAAGTGCCCGTCAAAATGGGCACTTTTCTTCAAAATACAAAACAATGTTTTGCCATAGTAAGGTGGAAACCCAAAACGGATAAATTTGATTCTTTTGTTTCATTCCACTAAGGTATGCCTAATTGAAATTGGTTGTTGACTTAAACAAAAGTGTCCCTTTGTCCCACGTAAATCAAGAATGTTTACCCCTAGCCATCAGTTTGTGAACTTGTCAGTGATGGACGAAGTGTCGGGAATATAATTCAGCTGGCTCTATCCAAGTAAGTTTGTCAAAGTCAATCATCATTCTTCAAGTCGACTCCCAACCAAATTGAGCTCGGCTCATTTTAGCTAAATGGTTCTTGAAGTGTCTGCAAGGTCGTCGTGGTCTTGGTGCCCGTCGTCTCTGTAGTTTGAAGCTCGGCTAATTTCACCTCATGTCTTTGGGACCCGAATTATGACCGAGGCTTGCTTGCTCTCTCCCACGTCTTTCCCTCACATTTCTCGTGTCCAAAAAATTGTTTCTTGACATCAAATTTGAGTGATTTATTTCATTTGAGCCATATGCCAACCGGACTCGCCGTTTTGAGCTGAACCAACATCTGTCAGCGGAACAAGAATTACGACTAGCGGAAGTGGGTGCACGACGGCCAAAGCAGACTTGAGGAAATACATTCGGTGAACTATCCTTAAAGTCATTGCATCATAAGTCATAACCAGAGAATTCAACCTAAACCACCCATGCACACCGCAGCGGTGGTCAACAAAACTCTTTGTTGGTTATTAACACGGCTACTTAAAAGACAACGATCAACGATCAAAGTGACCGAACCGAGCGTTTCAAATGACAAGACGTGAAAGACCTGTGGATGTGTCTCTACCAGGGGGTACTCGTGTGCCAAGCATATAATTCTTCTTCGTGGACATCGGTGGCATTCCGCATGCAAATCAATCGCATTTCTTTCGTAGAATCTGATGAACTACCCAACGGGCCAAGCAGTCCGTCTGAATAGTAAATCATCACGGGCGGTTCAGGTGCTTGAATGAAGAAAGAGCCAAAAGAAGAAGAAGAAGAGGAGGAGGAGGAGGTGAAGGAGGAGGACGCAGATGAAGGCATATATTTTTAGCCAAGGGTCAAGGTCTTTCAATCAATCCTTGTAGCGCCAAGAATAGAGGGAAAACAGCCATAAGGCACCGAAAAAAAGCCTCGCTTGGGATGAAAAGATAACGGATATTGAGATGTTTCAGGCGACCCCCCGCAAATTCGTAATTTAAGATTTTCTCACTCCGTGTTTTTCCAAAAGTACTACGATCTTCCCGGTTTCTCTCTACGGATTTTCGTGGAAACCAAGTCCAATGTGGATGAGTTGAAATGGGCATTTTCCCTGATCTTTGCCAGACCATATTCGAAAACTTGAGCCTTTTTGATAGTCGATTTATTTGGCAAGATTGGGTTTTTACCCACAATTTCAATCTCATTTGCATAACTTGATGACTACGAGCTTGAATTTCGCGAAGAAGAAATCTGATCCTCAATAAAGGCGCCGTTTTTGCGTCGATTCTTCTGCTTTAGGCATTCCCCTCTCCCATGAGCAGTCTTCTCAGCCAAGTGCAAAAATGCCAGAGTCAATATTTTAGTGCATTTTTTGATCGTCAATCCGGTTCAAGCCTCTCGGATCCAGTTGTGGAACTCAAATGAATGAGCTATTTGTCCAACCAATTACGAGGGAATCTCACTCCCGCGTTGTAAACAAAGAGTGGCCCTCAAAATAATGAAAGCGATCATTTGAGGTCGGACTTATCGTTGAAAGAAGATCTCGTTGGCGTGACATATGAGCCAGACAATCTCGTGAAAACCCACATTCGTTCGTTCGTCGTTTGGACGTGGTCTTCTTGCTTGTCCGGTGACTTGAAGTTTGTTTGGGTGTATCGTGATAACAGGCAAGGAAGGAACCTTGAAAGAGATACGGACAAACGTACACACTATTGCCAACCATCTGCCATTGGGACCGATTTCGTTGTCAAGTCAAGGAGCATCAAAAGCATTGCATATCTTCAGAGATCATATACAGAAGCAGTACTTATTTCAGGTGCAGATTTCGCCCGATGACATTTGCTCCTCAGAGTGACCCTTGTGTTTTGACTTGTTCATACATACCTTCTGAACGTCCATTGTTCTGAGCTTAGTCAAAGCCAATGGCCGAATTGTCTATGTCTCTTTGGCATGTTCAATTTCTGTTTTGACGACATCAATGTGCAGAGAAATCCGATGATCCATTAGTTGGAATGCGTATTCAATGATCGTTTAAGCATAAATTCAGTGTGTCTAATTCCAAAGGATTTCGATGATTGGGGAATGACAAGAGCTTTACAACAATCAGGAACCAAGTGCGCAACAAGGACGTTCGTTCAATAAGAATAGCCTTTCTTTAGTCATACTGCCAATTCGATTTCGTTGTTCCCGATCCATTTCTTTCATCCGCGTCAATGTTTTGCCTTGTGGACGTCGTTGTCGAAACGAGGAAGCACCCTGTAACAAAAAAAACAACGAGTGGTGGCAGCAGTTTTTGCCAATGGCAGTTAGCCAGTCCTACGTACTGTATGTAGAAATCTGCATATGTACGGATGTGTGCAAGCATCAAGCAAGCACTCAAAGAGGTAGGAAAAAGCACAGGGACACCCTAAAGCGGAATGACTGACGAGAAAGATCTCGGTGAATGGTTTAAGATTTACAAGATGACATTCAAAATGCCCCATTGTTGTCGATCTGATGGGTGCTTTAGCACACAAATGTCATGTCATGTACCAATGTAGCTTCATTGTTCGAGTAAAGGGACTTCATAGCATCCTCTACATACGTACGTAGACATACAGTATTTAGGATACTGGTAATTCAGATTTTGACAGATGCCAACGACAGGCCTGGGTTGTCAAATCCTCAAACTCGTGAAAGCTCCTCCTGTCTTTTGAGGATGAACTGATTTCAAAGGCATATGTCTGTCAAGACCAGGATTCTCATATCAGTGAACTCTTTTGAGGCCACTTTGAAGTAGTGCTGTAGATGTTCTTTTTTAGTTATAGTTATAGCTCGACAAGCAATGGTTCCAAACGAGCCCCTAACAATTCAAAGTTCCAAGTACCCTTTGAAATATTGCCCGTCGTCGACAAAGTTATAACTGTCTAAGTTACATTGCAAACATAGTGGATGTGAGTTTACCTAGAGAAACCTCACTTACCTACCTATGTCTAATGAATGTCCTGAACGGACGGAACGGACGCTTGAAAATCGATTTCAGTCTCCAATTTCGTTTCGAGAGAGACACGTTTGACATGGGAGAAATGAGCCATAGGGTTACAAATTAGCTCACTGCAACAAAATGAGCTCCTCACCATGGTTTGAGAGGCGATGGTAAGTGACGCTCACAATCAACCTCTAATCCTCTGCCTGCCTTCTGCTACTGGGTTCTACTTCAGCACTTGGAAATGGATGCCTTTTATTGCGTGTCCCCTCTGGTGTCATCTTGAAGGCCAAACAGCAGCAGCATTAACAACCATCGAGCAAGCAACTCATCAAAGGAGGACCATCTTGAACTATTTGAGCAAATACACATAGGGCCAAATCTTGCTCAACTCGGGACACTGATATTGACTCAAGAGATCCATCTCTAATCCACTGAACAATCGATATGGACACCTTTCAGCAACCTCGCCTTCCCTGTCTCTGGTTTCTTACTCTGAGGGCTATCTTAAAGGTCACCCACCATCTTCTCACTACACTAGTATCAGACAATTTATAACGATAAGAGCTCAAGAAGACTATGGACACACACATACACACAGATTCGAAAGTCCTCGATTTCGAGTATTGTATTGGCCCATGTCAAAAGGAAAGATTTTACGGATTGATCTCAAACCTGAGGCGATTTGTGATCGCGAGATCGCGCTTACTCGGTCTCAAGGCATTTCGTTTTTTTCGTTCAACTACATGTCATGTATGGAGAATGTATTCTAACCAAGGGCAAGCAATCCAAATTCAATCACCGCCAACTCAAAACTATTATTGGGATACGATCAGAAATGAACTGGAGTCCAATTTGATCTTGAGCCTTCACGAGTTTTCAGATCACTCTCAACCATCACAGGGATAATGCAAATACAAGTATCTTTCCATGAGGTTTCGAGCTTTGAAATTGTTTTCGAGCATGGTCAATGAATGTCTTCTCCGTCACGACTCGCCCAGCACTTTATGAATATTAATACGGGGGGCTTTTTGTCATCCTCCCTACGTAAGTGTACCCGCTTCATCCCACAGTACATTACCAAACGCTCGTTACTCAGGAATCTTGGGACAAGAACAACCTTTTGGCTCATCTTTAGAGCCAAGATTTTTAGGTGAAAAATTAGAAAATAAATTTTCACCTTTTTTACTGCTTTTGATGGGAAAAAATTTTTTTTGCCCTTTTTAGCAAAAATATTTTTTTTGACACTTTTTGGGACAAAAGGTTAATAAATGCCGAGATTTACAACATTTACCACCTGGTTTAGAGAAAGTGATTTCTAACTTAGTGAAAAATGGTCATATTTATACTATCACTAAGGAAGGGCATTGATTTAAATTCACATTTAATTTCAAGAGGCTAGAGGCAGTTCTTTGAAAAATGTAGAAAGGAGTAAAATTTACAATTATTTTTTTCCATTGGCCTTCCAAAGAAAAAGGTTGGTAGTGCATTTATCTAACTTCTTCATTTTTTAAAGAATTGGCTTCTGGGCACTGCGCCAAAAAACAGCGCATTGGAGGTTTTGTGAGTCCATCAAATTTGGCGCCTCAAATGACAAGCTCGTAAACTTGTCCATGTTGAAAATGATGGTTCAAATGGCACAACTTGGTAAGAATGTGGTGTGGGCGTGGTATGGTAGCCGACTGCGCCATGCAGTGTGAGGCTACTGAGGTAATCAACGGCAATAATACTTAACATTATATATTCCGCTAGAAATTCAAACAGTCTCAAATAAGGATAAAAAGCGTGTCAGGTGAATCGGGATTCTCAGGGTGACCTCGGTATACTTCAACATTCCAATACGCTCACCAATGTAAGTGCTTCTATTGTAAAAGGGGCACAATAAGAACCTTTTTTTTACTTTTTTTTGGTTATTTTCTTCACCTATTTACCACTTTTTTTGGCTTTTTTATTCACCTAAAAATCCTGGCTCTACTCATCTTCTTTGTCTGTCTTTCTTTCTTTTTCTCTCCCTAACACCTTGATCGTCGCCAGCTCCACAAGTGATATAAAAAAGGACTTTTGTATGAGGTCGAGCAAGAACTAGAAAGAAAAATGTTAAGTGCCGTCCTGGACAGCCAGAGATGAACATCAACTATGGAAGATGATGCCTCAGGTGGGTGCTACTGATCTCTGTGCCTTCCCCAGTTTTGCTCTTGACACCAAATTGTCAGTCAGGGTCATCGCGAAACTACACTCGATCGTCATGCACGCACAATATTATGCACTCTACACCCTCCTAAACTAAGAAAGATCCGAGGATTTCGAATCTCGACTCGATCATCTTCCATTTCCTCTTTGACCCGGCGTCGTTTTTCTCGACGAAGATGGTTCATCTCGATTTTCCCCCTTCGCCTGCAATTCTCAAAGACGATCGGGAAGGGATGAACATCTCTGTCAATCTTGTACCGTAATAGGTCCATTTCGAGTCGCAGTATATCAATCTGTGAACTCACTGGCGAGAAGACGGACACGGCCCCGTTGATATTCCCAGGACGGGAAATGTGAAGAGGACACCAAAGCGAACGTTTCTTTTGAAACTTCGCCACTCAAGGTCAACAGAAAGAGAGAGAGAAAGAGAGAAAGAAGAGACAAGAAACCCGCTCTGACCTGGTCTGCATAGGTATTTACGGTTCTTTCAGACTCGACTCGAACTTCGTTCTAACCGGTAGCAATAAAAGTATATGAAACATTCCAACTGGCCCAATAGATTTTCCTCAATCAAATCCCGTGCGGTAGTGGTGGTGACCCATTGGTCATCCCGTTTCTATTACCGTTTATGGCCGAAGGTTTACATTAGCTCATTGGCACCGACTTGTCGGTTTCGAGGGTGAAGATGGTTCCAAGGACCACTGGACTTGCTCGCTCAATCTGGCCTGAAAAGGTAACTATAATGTATATCGTCAGTGGTCAGTCGTGTGGGGAGGGAGGACGACGTTTCTGGTCGGTAAATCAGGTAAATGTAGGTCACTGACACCCCATTGCTCGATGTTTTGTCCGTCGTTATGTGTGATGCACAACCCTACGATTAAGGTAGTGCAGGATAGAATCCCAGAATCTTGTTGGTTACCCTTTGAAAGATAAAGATGAGACAAGTAATTGTAGGGATCGAGGTCAGGTTAGCTTTCGATTCCCTGTTTCGAAGTCAATGTCATTGTTTTGAGGCGCTAGACAACCATTCAAATCCATCCGTTTCTCTCTTCTCTCCAATGAAGGTCAGCCATGTTTCACTTCAAAACTGTTTGTACTCTCCTTCCATTTTCTAGGAGATAATTACTTAGTTTTGAGACTGCTCATCTTCTTCGACTTTGTCCCCTAACCTTGCCTCTCAAAATGAGCCAAACTGATGTTTAGTTTGGTGCATGATGTGCAATGGTGAGGATCATGATGATGATCCGGGGAGATGGTCAAGATAGTTAATTAATCAGTCAGCAAGAGTCGTTGTAGAAAAATGGCCAAGTTGTCACACAGTAAGGTAATGCATTAGAGATAGGCAAGTTTGATGCCAGAAAACCACCAGATTGTTTTTAGCCATTAGAGATAAAGCGATGATTGAAGACAGCAAGCTAATTGAATCTGTTCTTACGAACATGGAAATTGTACACTAATGTAAAGACCAAATATTGTCCGATTGCAGCATTCGATGACATCGTCGCCATGCAACTGACTCTTTCCTCATCTATTTTTGGGGTTCTGAACTTGAATCTGATTGCTTGAGCTGACAAAATCCGAAAACCTCCTCCGAAGGTTTCTTACATTTTTTGTGCATTTTGCGTGTCACGTTGAGTAGGACACTCAAATGAGATACAAAACTTGAAAAATCAAGGTGCTTCCTTATGGTAAAAGAGAAGAATTGTACTTTTGCTGGCTTTGTAGAAAGAATGTAACAAACTCTGCAAGGATTATTGCCTTAGTAAATGTTGTTTCGAGAGAGTAAACCATTGTTTTAAATTGATGAGCAAATCACACTTATTGAGGAAGGCGTAGCTTAGAACAATAGTTTTACCGGTTAGAAATTATTTATTCTCTTTGATAGAGGGTCATGGCTCACGAGATCTAGTGTTTTTATATATCTATTCCCTTGATAGGGTTGCTGGGATGCCGGCGATAATTTTTTCGGAATGCATCACTTTACAAATCACGACTGAAACGACCAAATTAGCCTCGGTATCATGCATTCTTTCAAATGGATAAAAATGTCACTGCATTCGCACAAAAAAAGAACCCGCAAATAACCCCCTCCTTTCTAAAGGCAATTTTTTCTTCCTTGGTCTGATTAACAGTTGAAGTAAGTGAGTGAGTGATGTCATGTGCCCCCATTTCAAAGAAAAGATCGTGATCTCCTACTTGTTTATCAGTAGTTAGACCCAATCACCAAAGTAACACCTTCATATCTCTTCCAAAGCAAGGTGGTCAAGAGGTCCGTCTTCCTTCCCTTCACCTTTGACAGCGGTAGTTAATGAGGTCTTCAAGATCTTGACGCAATTTGAATGTCCACACATACTAGACATGAGGTGAAAATGTGAATGTGGACTTGAGCTGCCTGCCTCTACCTAGTACATCCATCTGGTCGGCCTCAAAGGCTGGCAGAGCGAGACCACCGCTCAAGGTCGTGAAACAAACTTCAACGAGACAGCCATTTCTCACCGTGATTTATGCTTTTTCTTGGTGAGAGACGAAATGACCCCTAGCTTCTCGAGTCTTCCAGGGATATGCATACGCAGACTGTTCAAGTTAGTTGGGACAATGAATGAAGAAATGACGATGCCCATGATAATGAACTCTTCGGACTCGGTGAAGAAGTCAAGAAAGGGGCCGGCCTCGAGAAAATTTCACCCGACTAATACCAAGCACGATAGGTTGGTTGGATGGTTGGATGGCTAGATACAAGTTAATCATAGGCTGCCTCCTCTTCCTTGTTCATTTATGACCAACACTTTTTGCATATGGACATTCACCATGATGGTTTCCTCGATGATAAATCATGCTTGGACTTGGGATGACAAATATAATTGTACCTTGCGCCTGCCGAGATTAATAGCTCAATTCTTGACATCATGCTTCAATACATCGTTGAGGCTTCTGCTTCTTCTCGAGAATTGAAGTGAGGTTTTGATCTTCCATTTGATGTGGATTTATTTTGCGTATGTTCCTCCTTTTGTTCACTCATGCCAAAATTGGATCCTTTTGGGATGGGACCTTTCAAGCTCTTCAAATCCGGACAAAGCTCATTCAGCGCCTCCTTTCGTTTCTTAACGAAGAAACGCGCTCATTTCTGCTTGAAGTACGTGTGTGTGTGTGTGAGAGAGAGAGAGAGTGTAAGTGACCTCGGAATATTCAAAAAGGTCATGTTTGACTTCGATTTCGGGTGATCAATATTGAATGACCCAACCAAATTGGGCTTCTCTGACGAGCGAGGTCATCTTGCCACCACCTACCTCTCAACCCAACACCATTGAGCGCTCATTTTCCTCGAAGGAAGTAGTCGAGGGGACACTTAGCCATCGTTTGTTTTCAATTTATTAGTGTGCACATGCTATTAATAATCGAAGGAGGGTCCATCTTATGTCGATGAGCATGACGGATGATTGACCCATTTCACTATGACCCTCGAAAGAGCCTTCCCATCAAGGGAATAAGCTTCAATCAGGATTGGGGAAGATGAGACGTCTTGCGTGACGTCGGTCATGACCATCCTAGTCATTTCACATATGCTCAATTGACCGTCACGTACGCACATTTCTCAGGTTGCCTCGTCTGAAGCGACCATTCCGTCCAAATTCCTCTTAGCAGAGGACCAAGCTCCTGACAATCAGGTTGCTTTTGCCCTAGACCCTGACATACTTCAAGCTTTCTTCAGGGGCAAGATGGTACCCAGAACATACCAACGAAGATAGAGGACAGGATCCTTCGAGTGCGGCCAAGCGAGTACCTTGTGGTGGTGCATACCTGCCTTTGAAATTCAATGTCAAGTTTACCTTACAGAGCACACGACGATAATGATGATCCCCTCTCTACCCGCGTTGCTAGGCTACCTATTTCTGAAATTCTACGGACTGGACCATCTTCCTTCGTCTTGTTCACCGTCTTTGCCCCAGCGTCTTCCGGCCAAAATTCTTTCTCCTTGTTTCTTACTCTCTTTCTTTCTTTGTCCCGCCTCTCTCTTCCACGCTCACTCCTTGTAACCCATTCAAGACAACATCCCATGCCCAATTCTCATGCCTGTCCCTTAAAAAAACCGGTGTCCATCCCAACAAATCCCCAACCAGCCGACGCGCGCATCCCGTACTATGTGGGTAAGATGGTCTTCGGGATTTTTACCTTCATCGCCTGAGGCCCGAGGAAGCGCACTCTGACGCCTAACTACTGTACCGTGTCTCGGAATCGTACTTATCTCCTGTATCCTGGGTCCATGGGCAAGGAACTGGTGCTCTTCAAGTAGTAATATCCACATGCGTAGGAGCATGCAAACTACAAGCATGCGTCGTGGTCGTCGTTCATCTTCGGTTTTCCAAGCGTTCCGGGTGACGCAGGCAGCAGACATTGTTGCTTGCAGGCTGACTGCTTGGATATAGAAGAAGAAAACACCAGGGAAGGAAATACCATCATTCCCACATCCCCGCAGCATGGGTACTTGCAAATAATTTGAGACTATTGGGAACTGAGGCAGTCCTTAATGGAGCACTTTAATGATGGGGCGTTTTTCTGGTCACATGCTTAAGTCAGGGTTGAATCATATTGTTCCACATATGGTGAGGTCTCCAAGTTGGCGCAAAACTGACATTTCTCAGTTGTAATAGTTTGATCGGGGTCTTTTTACGTTCTCGAAAACACTGGGGGTGGAAGGAAGAATGGTACGTTGGTTGGTTGGTTGGTTGGTTGGCTGACGAAGGTAGTCTGTCGCCGGGCTGTTCAAAGCGTTTCCCCGTTCGTTCTCTTACTTTGAACCAAGACAACCCTCCGCCGAGGATCCAACGAGCAACCAACCTCTCTAGCCCACAACGGCATGCACACACCACATCTCATGAGCGAACATTGAAATGTGACGCGAATAATGCGTACCTTCTTCTTCTTATGCTTCTTCTTCCTCGATGTCCTGGCGCATGCGACGGAAAATTTCGACGAAAAAATGACTGCTTTTACTCGAGGGTTTTCAGTCAGTTGTGTTTCAGGTGTAGGAGTGAACGAGAAACAGGTCGAGGGATTTATTGGGCATTAGTCGATCATTCTTTCTCGTCCCCTGTAAGAAAAGACAGCCATCCGCCAAAGCGGTGGACTTGTCCTATCAACGATAAAAAAAAGAGAGACTAACAACAAAAATAGTAACAAGAGCCAGTGATCGCCAACGGAAATACTTGTTCCAAGAAGTTCACCCTTACACATTCCTCACCATGATTATCAGGACCTCTTCTACCACTTCCATCTTAATACTGGTAAGAACAATTCCCATCGTTTCATTTCCATTGCAAGTGTTTTCAGGCTTGATCATCACGGTTCCAATTTAATGGGATCATGGCTAGAACACGCATCATGAATATTGCAGCTAATCTCGTCATGAATCTTAAATAGAATCACAAGTTGGGCGAACAACATCTTTTTGACACGTGTGATGGGCAATTTCATTTCGTTCAAAATCCACTGGACTCTTCAATCCTCTTGAGGCTAATCTTTTATGTAGTTAAAAGTCGTCTTTTAGCCACTGGTTGATGCTAGTTGGTATTCTGAGCAAGTGCATAGTCGAATAATAGGACTAATGGCCACAGCCACAAACCCGGACGAGTGAGTCGCATTCAAGAACTAGTCAGGGTGTCATGTGGTCGAAATCAAATTGTGGAAGTTCACTTTCCCATCTCTTGGAAACGATAGAGCTGAGATAAAACATTGCTTAGATCGCATCCCGAAACAATGAGAACCAGTTTCGTTCGGCATTGATGCCACTTAGAAACCGGCTGACAAGGCATCAGCCTAACTGGAAAACTAACTAACTAACTCGTTCGTTCAATTCATTCTGTAGTTGAGCCCAGTTAAGCGGACTACAAAGGGGGAAACATGAGCAAACTTTTGAAATCTGACAAACACGAACACTGGCGAAGAACCTTGGAAAATCGGTCTGACCAACTGGCGTTTTTGTGAACTCTATTAATGAAGCCAACCACCTACTGTAGAACGTTCAAGTAAGAGGTTTGTTCCGTCATGAGACGAAAGAGTCTTGAGGGGCTGTTTCCATGATTTGTTGATGTTGTACATAGTGTAGCAGGCAGGCAGGCGGTACGTCGTACTTTGTCACTCCTTATTTCATTGGAGCCCAAAACGAGTCAGCACCCAAAGCTGAGCTAAGACAATTGTCAAAACGCTAATCGGGATTTGTTCCCAGAAAATCTTGATGAGAGTTTCTTCAAGGGAAAAATCTCTGAGCCACAAGTCGGAAGGTGCTCAGTCAAAGCATTACTTTTTAAGGCCAAATGGCAGAACCACTACTACTACTACTATATACTTCATAGACCAAGCACTGATGCCACTACTGTGCCTAGAAATGTGATGGAGAGAAAGAGAAAAAAGAGAGTTGGGAAGAGACAGTCCAAGGCCGATGGCAAGTGGATCGAGCAAGATTAGAAGCTCTTCACCTCAAAATGTTCATGTCGTATTTGCTCGCTTGCCTTTCAACTGAAGATCAACTTCTTCACCCAAAAATGAGTGGAGCTAATTTTCAGCCTGCAGAATGGGAAATGCCAAAAACAGATCGAAGCAAAGGCAACAACGACACCTCCCTCCCCCTTCATTCTTTTACCACGGAAACTTGACTCGACAGTCAAGTTCGCTTCAATTGAACAATTTGACTTGTATTCTCACCCAATGATGCTGTAACGATCCCTGCTGCTCGGCCATTCAATTGGACAGAGAATGCAGCCTCACCATTATTATGGCACCAGCATAGCACTAATCCTCCCAACAAGCTTTATGACTTCGTAGTTGTTGGTCAAAGTACACCACAATTCGGGTTTGATCGCCTCATGTCGGCAATTCTTGCAATTTGCTCGTTCAGATGAAGGGCAAAGAAGATGGAGGGATCTTGGCCCATCTAGCACTTGCACCTTGGTTTAATCAATTGGTACACGTAGTTCCACATTTGACGAATAACGCACAACTAGGCCTTAAGAAACCTCGCTAACACTCGTGATTCGTTAAAATTGAGGATTGAACTTGAAAAACGAGCCCTTAACAACCAAACATTCTTCTTCTATTTTCGTGGAAGGAGATTGGAGATGTAGATTTCAAGGCGACGGCGGAACTTTTTAAAAACCAATGACAATCGGATTAAAGAGCTTATACGAGACCAATCTAGGTTTATGACAAGTCAAGCCAAGCACGTCTCCTCTTATTTTTTCTCTTTCTTCTTCTTTTTCTACCATTTCTATTACTTAGCCATCCTTTTCGTTCATTTCACGGACTTCAAACGTTGCTTTGTCCACACTTTGAGCCATGGGAGTAAGTTTTGAACAGAGTAATAAAAAATGCTCCGGCCCGTCTGGAAGGCCGATACGAACGATCTTAGTGAGACATCTTAGTGGGAAATGGTGAAACACAACTAATATGCAAACCAAACCACATGGTCAGGACAGTACTAAAGACACACACACACACACATACACACATATCCCACGATTCTCTTCCGCCGTTCAAGATTCGCTTGGACTCAGTACCTGAAGACAAGAGTCTTGACTTCCATTTATTTCATTACTCGGGGACGAGTTCATTCAGCCTTGAGGTGATTTGCTTCGCCCGGCTTCCATCCAACAAAGTGACGATGCAACCTGACAGTTTACCTCAAGAAAAGTAACGCCTTTCCACCCTGAATAGCCCTTCATTGTTCAACTGTAAGTACAAACACGCACATTGCTCACTTTTTTTTGGGTGGAGGTCTTTCTGTCAAAAAAGTGAAATGATGCCCCGTAAATTTAATCGCCTCTTTGGTCGCGGAACCATGCACAAAATTGATCCCGTGTCAAGGCCAGATTCAAAGGTGACGGAAAGCTTAGTTTGTTCATTCTTTCCGTTCTTTCATTCCCTGCTTTTTGGGTCGGACTGGTGTTTTCTGACAAATGTTTAAATCGTATGCAAAAGTTTCCCGCTGAGACCCTCTTTGCCAAGTCGATCTTAGAACAACGTAAGCCTTCCTGATCTCCTGAGGAGCGACCCCATTGAGACATTTCCCGACAAATTGGATGAGGTGCATCAAATGACGTTAAGTGGCACCTCTTTGGAGAATGTTATATTAATAATGAATGTACAACGAGAACTTCTTCCAGTCGTTCGATCCTTGAATTCCCACCAATGAATTAATACGAAACAGTGGGAAACGAAACTTTGTCGTTTTCGTTTGTCTTGGCTATGACGGAAGCAAATTGCTTAGGACTCATCTTGACCTCGAGGAAATGTCAATGAGAATATTCACATGCAAGGCTCGAACCCAGTGGGGGCGAGCCGTTCGTTCAATCACTCATTCAATCAGTTAGTTTCTCAGCTGCAAGCTCTGCTCTCTGTCGTGTTTGGCACCAAAGAGCCATCCCTTCGTTTTAGAGGCGATGTAGGAAGCAATACCTATGAGGCCGAGGGATCTTTGCCAAATTCACTCGTTGTGCCGTGATGACTGCCACCAATCTTTTTTAGAACCACGAACACGTTCTGTACGATTTGACAACTTGGACACATTGAAAGAAAATGTGGATGCAAACCTTGAAAGCCTGAGAGTGTCTGAAAATTGTCTAGCGACTCTAGTAGCGTGAGTGAACAAAACCGTCCTCCTTTCAATATCATGTGAATATTCGACAGAAATGCGAGAAATGAGAGGACCGTTGACGGTGCATTCTCAACTCGAAGGGAGCCTCCAGGCCTTGGATTCATTTGACCGCAGGCGATTGATTCCAACATGCATGCGATCACCGATGAGCAGCACAAAAGGGAGGAAGGAGGGACGAGGAAAGAGGTGGTGGTGGAGAATGTGATGTCTTCATTTCCAAACCACTTAAGTCCAATCTGGCAGATTTTCTCGACATTCCATCATTCTCCTCGAAGATTAGCACGTCAATCTCTTTCGAGCTCATGACCCTTCGGACATTGCCCGTCTGGTTTTAATCCCCGGTACATCCCCAATTTCATGGACGGGAGGATCCCGGTTTATGCTCACGATAATCCTGGGGTTTAAGAGTTTATTCAAAGCCCATATTGCTTCAGCCGGATCCTCGGGTCATCTGCATTTTTATGACGCTGACGCTTCCTCTTTATGAGCCCATCAAAAAACCAGTGAAGAGGGTCACTCAAAACTGGTAGGCCCTTCTGCGTATGCACTCATTCAGTTTCATTCGGAAGGAAAGGGGACTAACTAAGAAGGTGAAGAAGGAACAGATGGAAAACTGGGCACCCAGTGGCCTCATTCGTAATTATACATGGTCACGAAAAGGTGGGATTGGATTCGCTCAGGGTCACTGGTAGTTCCCTGAAAACACTTTCCCAAATCTCCTAGCTGGCTGTGGGATAACAATTGGTCTCGGTCATCTTCTCGGACATGGATCCTCCTTTTCGTCTGAGATGTCGTTTCACCTTCGACTTGAACAGACCTTCCTCCTCAGCAGGACTAACTTATATCGAAATGATGGATGAAAGAAACGTTTGATATGGCTTCTCTTGACCATTATCGAAGCCGATTGAACTTGGTGAGGAAGAAATGCCAACAGTTGTCCACGAGGAAAGGGCCTCACCGAATCACAATGATCAATTCACAGTCCATTCAGATAAAAAACAGGGAAAAGAGGAAGACGCAAGTCGTCCTTTTTTCCTTCTTCTTTATAAGAAACGCGATTATCATGAATATTCCTCAACTAGCGAGTAAAGCCGTCGTCGTCGTCAAAATCACCCATTCAAGGTCAAAACCACCAAGATCCTCTTCAGAAATGCTGGTGTTGTGACGAAGTAGTAGTTGATGTTGTTGTTACTGCAATCTTCGTTGGTGATGATGAAAATGATGGTGATCATCCGCTTTGTCGTCGTCGTCGTCTTCGTCGCCGTTTTCTGTTTCATCACTTCAGCGAGCAAGATTGGCAATCCCTCAAATATTGGTTGGAAGAGTTTCTTACGCCTTGGATTGTGCAAGTGCCAAACGGTAAATGGTTCCAAGAACTGACGGATTGGCTGAAACTCTAAAAACTCACGAAGGATTGGGGATGAGGTAGAAACGAAATCGTCATTGAAAAGAAACAAATCCAAACAAACATTGGAATGGCTGGCTAAGTGAGCTTTGGCCCCGTCCCAAATTTCAAGGAATGAAAACTGAGAGGTCGTCGTTAGTAGAAGCCAACCACCAATTCAAACCACATTTCTTGGGATGAGAGACTTCAACTGATTATCCTCCCCATTCAAAGCATGAACAATAATAATAATAATAATAATAATAATAATCATCACAATGCCACGTTCAGCTCTGTTTTCTTCCTTCTTTTCCAACAAGAGTGTGATTGAAAAGTCTGTTCGACGTGGAAATGAACTTTCAGGGTCGATTGATTGGGACTTGCATAGCGTGGGACTCAGGTTTTTACTTGATCCTGACAAAATGGGACAACACAGCTCCAAATGTCCTGGATGGGTGGATGGATGATCCATCCATCACTCTGCCTCTCCAGATGCCCCATAGAGCAATGATCAATACATTGATCATTCATCCATCATGAGTAGGCAGAGGACGAAATAGTCGGTGGAAATTTTCTAGAAGGTGTTTTGCCACTTGAATGTGATCGACATGGAAATCTTCGTGCCCATTTCGTTGGCTCTACTTTGCTTTTTTTCATCATTAGAGGCGCAATTTCAAAGAAATTGTCCAATTCGGCGGAAATTGGAATGAGCTATTTATCCACCATAATGTTCAGCAAATGTACTAATCCACATTTTGGGGCAAATTTTCTCGGGCCCTTCATCGGGGGGCATTTCTTACATTGTCCATGCCAGGGTTGAGTTGGCTCTGTCAAGCTCAACACCAATTCAGATGAATGATCTTGTTCGTACTCAAAGTGGAGCAAGATTCCGATTGTTTGAGGGGATGAAATGGCAGTTTTGTTGCTCTCGACGGGGGATCGATGTTTGATGCCACTTTGAAATGCAAATCCGTCTCGAACTGCCCATTAATCTCTATGATGTGGTTGTTTCCGTTGGGATCCTTGAACTATCAAGGATTGAGCCTGAACCAACCAACTTAATTAAGGCTATCTCGTGCTGCTTCTTCTTCGTCGTCTTTTTCATAATCTCCCTCTCTTGCTCTGTTTCTTCAAGTCAAGAAGAGTGACTCGGATTGTTCTTAATGGCATCCATTCAAGATTGGCAATCCATGCATTCACATTGATTTCTTACCGAAATCAAGGCGAAGACGAGAAAGAGGAGGAGGAGGAGAAGAGAGTGCCCAATCAAGGGACTTTCAATCGATTTTCGAGCCCGTTTCTTTCCTTGACACTCTTCCCACCTTGAAACATACATTCCATGGGCTCTAAATCAAACCATAGCTAACGAAGGCCCTTTTCCGTTGAACGCGGCGTAACGGATATTGAATCTGTTCCGAGGGGCTTGTAGTATTGCCACTAATTCTACTCGGTATCTACTGTTAAGTACAGTACTCACTCAGTATGGGTTTGCAGAGGACGAGTCATGTCTCTGGGATGAATAGTGATGACTTGGAAGATCTTCCATATCCGTCAATGTTTTTAGCTGACTAACTGGCTAGCTAGTCATCCACCT
The DNA here is from genome assembly GCA_010645155.1 of Tigriopus japonicus. Classification (NCBI taxonomy): domain Eukaryota; kingdom Metazoa; phylum Arthropoda; class Copepoda; order Harpacticoida; family Harpacticidae; genus Tigriopus; species Tigriopus japonicus. Next base: position 4,807,366 of record CM021316.1, on the reverse strand, counting down.
ACTATGATCAGTTCTTCCGTACCGTAGTAGTTACCAATGAGGTCGTTGAAAATGAAGGGAAAAATCTTCACGTAGGGAACTGAGCACCCTCAATGGAGGACTTTTTTCATTACGAGAATGAGGAAATGATTCGTCCGCAGGGGAGGCAGAGATGATATAATTATCTTATAGATTCCTGACAACACCTCAGCTATTATGACGCGGCTAGAAGCCTTGGGCATGATCTGAGCCCGGGTTAATAGCTCCCAATAATTATGATACTCGGGTCTAATTCCGACCAGGACAAACGTGCCTTCGATTTCATCGGACCTGAAAAAGATACCAGTCACGATGGACGAGTGCCAAGCTGTTTTGCTTGTGCGGAATGCGTACCTTACCTACATCCGCATCCTCCTCATCCACTGCGTACAGAACTCGGAGACATCAGGTGCCCGTAAGACCACAACTTCACGATCACCAGTGCCATCACGAACCAATTTAAAGCATTTCTCCCTTCAATTGATACGTATGAGTCAAATTAGCCCTCTTATGAACCAATTCATCGATGGAGGTGTACTTTGATACACCATTGCCATTACTTTGGTACCTAATTGATTGACGTCTCCGTTGGGTAGAAAAGTACATTTTGAAGCCAACGATACATCATCGTTATTCAGCTTAAACTAACGGTTTGATTCGAATTCGTATCAATCGCCAGCGAAAAAGTAAAATTGTGGGGAATCTTCCCAATCAATCATTGTGATCGAATGTGTTTGGTGGGGTTTGAACCGCGTTCATGCATGGCAGTCTGTAGTAATCTCATCAATTGTGGCAAGATGACCTACACCGGATTGAATCAAGGTTCTTTTTGTTTCAAGTAAAAAAATCGACACATTTCCTATTTGCAAATTTGATATCTCAGCCCTTCCTTACTTCATAAGTACATCCAGTAGGTGCACTAGGTTCGTCGTACTTGGACCTAAGTGAGCATGACCCCGCCAAAAAGGGGGATCAAGGTGAAGTGTCGGGTTCATTTTCAAATTAAACATGCATGAAGTGCCATTTTTCTGGCAGCTCCAAAAGGAGCCAACCAACTTGAGGCGCCTCCTTGAGCCAACGCAGTCAAGACTCTAATTTGCTTTCCATTGAAACATTATGATTTCATTCAACAAAGGAACCGAGCAAAGTAACCAGTTAGCGAGCAGTATGTACGGATGTTTACGAGATACTTGGGCTCGAGCGAGTCTTCTTCGCCAGATGTACCGTCGTTTTCCTAAGGATGTTCAACGCCCGAAGAATACATGACACGAGCACAAAAAAAGGTGCTACACGCAGGGTGGGCATTTTTCGACATCGAGAGCATTTTGGACACCCTAGTGTCCAAAAGTGTCCAAAAGTGTCCAAAAGTGTCCAAAAGTGTCCAAAAGTGCCCAAAAGTGTCCAAAAGTGTCCAAAAATACCCAGAAGGTGTCCAAAAATCCCCAAAGGGTGTCCAAAAATCCCCAAAAGATGTCCATAAGTGTCCAAAAGTCCAACAAACGTAAAAGAAAGTTGTACAAATCACACGAAAAACCAGTTACACTACATAAGTAATTGAATTCTAAAGAATGCATGGTTGTGTACTTAAACAAAAATAGTTCTACTAATGGGAACATTACTTGGAGAAATAAACTTTGCCATGATAACTTGTTAATAAATTGTTAAAAAAATAAATGTTTTGTTTGTACAATATGGTAAAATGGGTGTAACTGTTCAAAATGTTTCAAGATTTACATTTTATTTCCTCATCTGTAAACAAGAGTCTTGTCTTTTTTAATAGTAAAACAACACTGCTTTAGTTCTTTGGCAAAAGCATTATAATACCCACATTGCAATCTGATATCAGTTTAAGTGTGCTTTATTATAGTTAACATTTTTTGGACAGTCAGGTCCAAAGACTTCTTGCCTCTTGGATGGGAAACACTTGCAACAATGATAAACTTTGGAATATAAATCAAAATACTAAGTAACCTTCTCACAACAACTTGTCACAAATCAAGACACAATTAGCTTTAAAATGTACTCTCTTACTATGTTTAACATGAAGTGTGGTGTGAGCGTGTTATTAGTAGTCCCAGTCTCACATTCGTTTGTTCGTTCATTCCTTTAGTCGATCATTCTTTCCCACATTTTGGACGATGCTCGGTGGTCAAATGAAAAGAGTGGAAAGTTCAAATGTCCAGTTTGACCTTCAAGTTATTGGCTCATTTAATGTATTAAGTGTAAGTTTCTTATGCTGAATTGACTTATTCTTGCTTAGATATCGTCAATTGACGTTTATTTTGGAGAGAAAGTTTGTAGAATGTTATTCTAAAAATGTTTTTAACCATTATTTTTCGAATTACTATTTTTGGACACTTTTGGACACTCCTATTTTTGGACAGCCTTATTTTTGGACACTTTTGGACACCTTTTGGACAGGGGTGGACAAAATGTCCAAAAATCAAATGCCCACCCTGGCTACACGTTTTCTTTGGCCGTCTGGAGGTTGATTTCGTTGGCTTCGGCCAAATTATGAACAAATCGTGATGTGAAAAATAAGCAGGAATGCCTTGAAAATGACTTCTTCATGCTTTAATATATAGTGTTTGACGGAACAAAAGGAAACAAAGCCCCAGCCAATGAATGCTCACTCACTCTCTGATTTGCCCATCTGCTTGCTATTCAGTTGGATCAAAGGATACATACTGTGACAATGCTCTTGGCGGCTCATACGGTTCATCATACGCATACCACATGATGTGTTTGCTCGTAATTCTACGCAGATTGACTTGGCTATCCACGATCTATCTATCTATCTAGCCCTGGAGATTTGGTGCGATGACAACCGAGAAAGAAAGGCCTGATCTCAGTTCACAAACACTTCCATTCCGACCAAAGTGATGCTGACGAGGCCCAAACGATTAGTCTGCGGTTTTGTGAGGAAAACTAGGAGTCAGGGCAAAGGACGATCATGATGATGATGATGACAACAGCAGCAGCACCAACATTTTAATTGGTTTGCCATAGTGGGAAAAACAATCGTGTGGTCCGGACATCAAATCAGATTTCATTTCCTTTCCTAAATCACACTTGACGTAGTTAGGGCATCCAATCAACGACAAACCCACTCAGATCCTCATGGGGAGTAGGGCAAAAGACCATCTTTTCGAGTGGATTTTTATTAGTGGCCTCCTGCCATCATCCTCGTTCCCAGCGAACACAATGGATGCGATGCAAATCTTGATAACTTGTCATTGGGCGATGGCCTTAAACGAAAGAATGATGCCCCATTCTTTCTTAGATTGCTCTATAATAGCGAAGGCGTCGATTTCATTTGGGAAAAAGATCTCCACGTTGCCAAAATCAGAGGGCCAAAAGAAACCAGGCCTACAGACCTAGATGGTCCACACCATGGTGTGAAAGGAATCGCAACACGTCAAAAGTATTTTGAACCTACTCCCAGAAGCCCCGGAACCATTCATCGCCAGAACAGGAACTGTCTCCTCAAATCTGACACAAGACACATTCCCATAATTTGTGGAGGACTGTCTGGCAAGCACGAAAAATGGCTTCAATTTAAAATGTTACCGGCGTTTCTTTCACGTTGAGTACTGTCCAAAATGTCTTTTATCGATTAGGTTTTGCAAAGAAGACACAAATACGGCTCGCAGCCATTAAAACCAATTTGATTTGCGGAAATGGATGATGGCTGATACGATCATACAATCACTTCGCTTCGGTGTCTCTCAATCAACAAAGTACGTAGGTACGAACGATTGCCTCCCAAAGCGTGAATTGGGAATTTGCTTTAACAAAAAAACATTCGAGATTTCTGACTCCCTCCCAACATACCCGACACCAGGTAAACGGACCGACCGAGTTCAAGTGGCACGAGTCAAAGGCCGCTCATTCCAAGGCAAGGCAACAACACTTCAGAGCCCCCCACATGTGACGCCAAACGACTATGTTGTTGTTCTGTGGAAGCATCGTCAGCCCGCTCCTCCATACATCCGAAGTGCTAGTTACTTAGTAGCTCAACCCATCTCAAGCTAGTTAGTGGCTCATTTCCGTACAATAGTACATGCTAACATCAAACTGAGTAAGGCCGAGGTACCTACCCTGTCTCAGAGGGATGATGATTCCGGTTGTTGCTCAAAAGATTCCAATTTGTTTCGATTGAGCAAAACAGACAGGGGAAGTGCGTTGCCACGAGATTCTTTCTCCAGGGGAATTAGGTAGCTGGCATTCCTCTGGATATGCTGATATCTCGATGGGCAAATGAGTTTTTTGCGTGAATATTACGCGCGTGATGGTCTTGGTCGTCGTCATCCGTTGTCGCCATTACTTAGCGGATGAATTCCTTCAAGATATGTTTCATTAGATCCGGAAGGACATGGTAGACTCGTTGGCAACGGAAGTCCCTTTTCCTAACCCACATGCAAAGTAGTATGAGTCTGCCACAACAACAAATCCAGCACTCGAAACAGAATCGGGAAAAGCGGGATGGGGATTCTTGGGATTACTGGGTCGTTCGTTGGTTTTTCAATTATGAGCCGTTGGTGATGCCGGCAATGGTTATGTGCTCGCTCAACTAAAAGATTAACAAAAGATTTTACAAAACCCACTAAACCGACCACGCAAAACTTGAGTGAATCACTACAAGACATCACGAAACAATCGTAATGGCTCGGAATATCTGCTTCTAAGATTAAACCAACCCTTTCAGTCCCAAGGTCGGTTTCCAAAAATGGAATCCATTCTGTCAGAGTGTTTTGAAATTAGAACGAATTTGGTGGCGAACAAGTTAAATGGAATTTGATCTCGACCCGAGATTGTGTTGGGTACTGCCAAGTATCAAAGATTTGATCTGGGACAATCACGAATTGACCCCATGTGACATTCCAGTTTCCTCAACCATAGGAGAAGTCAATTCACTCGTAAAATTGGATTGACGGCACCAGAGACAATTTCCTTTCCTATTTCTTTTCCCTACTGGATTTGTTGTGTCAAGCCCATTTTATGACAGGAAGATCTTTTCAAAGGGTGCCTTCCTCGCCTCCTCCCTCTACATAAAAGCCTTCAGGGCTTCATAGTGGCCTGGCCGGAAAGCGATGCATTTCTGCGTACCAATTCACATTGGCGCCTCTTCAGGGCTTCCATTTTCAGATAACATCCTAAGTGATAAATGACTCGATTAGAAGCTATAACGAATCCTTTCCCAGGTTCTGATTTCTTTAACAATGCCACTGCTTCGTGTGTACGAATTTGATCAGGTTTTGCTTATCGCATAACGAGACCGATATGGATTGATAAGACTTCGAAAAAACGTAACCACGGATCTGTCTTTCTCAAGCCTTGATCTTGAATCATTTTGATAGTAGTTGCATCATTGACGCAGAGCTTTTGAATGAGGGTGGTCCAAAGTGAAGGAAATGATAGAGACGAGGGCGAAAAAGTTACGGGATTTCACGAGATACGCATATTTGTACCGTGCATACACCATGGGATTTACTCCTACGCATCGCATCGTTCCTCTTGCCGTCCGTCATCCAAAAGCTTGGTATATTTGATGATGGCGATCATGATGATGATGATAATGATCAGGGAGGATGTGAAATACGGTACAAGGACTGCGCAAGAATGCAAATAACTGCTTTTCAATCTACGTACGCTCGAATTGGAAAAGTCAACAACCCAAGTTAAGTTGGAATTTCTTGGCGCGATTGTTTGGAATGCCAAACACATTTTGAGTTCTTCGAATAATGCGGCTCTGAATTTTTCGGTGATGTCAATCACCTTCGGAATCATCAATTTAGATTACAACTAGACAACAAATATAATAAGGTCAGAATGGACCTCGTTCCGGGTTCGTGATCGGATTGACGCATTGACACTTGCTTGACAGGATATTTCACCAATTACTGCGGAACCAATGTACTTTTTTATGTAGCCAATTTGGAACATGATTCACCGTCAAGGCAACATTATTGATTATGTTTACTTCGTACGTCATCGCGTAAGGCCATTGTTAGGATTTGATCTGCCGTACTAATGAGAGTAAGCGAGGTGAAAAGAAAAGCTGATGCCATGAATATCGCTCATATTAGGGTCGTTTGCTCCACAACAACAGACACTTAACGCCAGAGTCTCCATCCATCTGACATGCATTCGATATTTACCAGGCTCTTAGTCGGCGGCACTGAATTTCAGGTTGCGACGCTGCAGGGGGAAACACATCTAATTTGTTGTTGTGATGAAGTTCGAGGTCAAGTGTCATTGATTGCACTACAAAGCCGTTCACCCACACTGCTTTAATATGTAGAACGTACAAACTAACAAAAAAATGACATCCCTGAAGTGACTGGAGTGAACGAATGCGTGTTTTGATTGCGAATCTCTTTCTTTATCTTCCAGGTAAGTGACAACAACCAGACATGAGAGCTTCAACTTCCATGGGTGATATGGATAGGGGAAATGGGGCGGGAAGGTAATGGTTCAATCACGATTCATGGGGAGGCAAATGGCAGGCCACAGTTCTTCCTGGTTCATCAAGTAACAGAAAAATTTCAGAAATCAGGTTACACCGTTTCGATTTACCTGTGAATACGTATATACCAAAATATTTTTTCAAGACAAATGAAGGTCCAAAAGCAAACTGAATCCGCTTTGGCTGGAGATACATCTACATCCAACTGCGTGAAGATGTCGCGGCACACTCGAGCAATTAATCATTTTTCAGGAAGGAAACGAAATTGTTATTAAGTTTTCCACGCAACATCGCTCTTCCAGATTACTTATTAATATTGTTACTTCTTCTCCATGCACCTCAGTAGCCTTCGAGAGGCCGTAGAGCCCCAACAGTTTTCCCATGCGCTCTGTCTGCCTTTTTATGGACACCTCAGCAATAATTTATTAAACAAAATTGCCCCTCCGTAATTACGTATACTGAGTTTATGGTCGATGGGTGTCGAAGCCCCTTTGATCGACGAAAGTGGTTCCATAGCATGTTTTTCACTTTGCCTTCCTCTGCTTTACTTGAGCGCTCCTTCAATAGGTAATGCACATACATATATGGCAGGAATGGTTATAATAGAGGTATTGCGGGTCTTCCTCAACAATGGCCGAGAGAGAGGTAATTGAATCGACCTTGACATATGTTAAGAGTAGAAGCAATAGTGGTAGTAGCGGTGGTGGATGTAGTAGTAGGAGCAGTGGTCCTCCCACAATTACTCCCATACATATACAATAGGCATGTCCAATTAAGGGTCATTTAATGAGGCATGTCTCTCATCTTTGCGTGCCCAGCGACCGTAGCATAAATCTAAGAATTTCTGATTGATCATGGGCTAACGAAATTTCAGAGTCTTATCCCCCAAAGCGTCCCATAACGAGAAAAAGAATTGATCATTTATCTCTGTGGAGAATGATGATGACATGACGTGATTGGCGCGAAATTTACCCAATCCCACCAGCGTCCTCCTTCCCCACATCACAACCCACAGAGTACTTTATGTACGTACATGCATCAGTCAGTCGCTGCTTTTGGGCCCCATCATTCGTCGCCTTACTCACTTGCTTGTGTAGTGGTGTGTACTGTCTCCATTGAACGGTGAGACGCCCGCTTCCACGGGCTGGTCTCTAAATGGATGGAATTTGGCAGCACAATCCTCATTCAAACAAATAGTTTGCTTGACGTTGACAACTGATCGTTTCCGGTCCCTTCAAAGATAAACAACACCCATGCACCACTCGAGTATGTAAGCTATCCAAGGGCCACCAACCCCACCAGCATCATCATCATCATTTTCATCATCCGACCGACCCAGTTGGGGCTCATTCATTTTTTGAGGTCCCTTTTGGGCAATTGCCTTGATAATTTTGGTTGATGTGTGAACACTTGTTCCTGCTCTAAAAAAATATTTCAAGTGCTGATGATGACGATCAATAACCAACTGCTCTGGTGGGAACGGTGCTTTCAATAGACGACATCGAGTAATAATAACAATCACCTTCATGATTAAGATGACGTCGGTGATTTCAGTGTACACGTTAGTTTGCTGGTATTTGAATGGCTGGTCGTGTGAAATGCAGGCGGTTAACAAAGCAGTTCCCAGATTTCCGTATTCAAACAAAACGTTAATCACGCATTTCCATGCACTTATGGCTTTTTTGTCGTTTTCCAATACATAGACTAGGGTATTACCTAGACTGAAATGGTCGCTTTAAAATTGATCGATCATCTTTGCCCCCATTCAAGGGAATATTTTGTATTTTACAAGAGGTGTGCTTTATGTAACAAGAAATTATAATACCAGTTTTCAGTACAATCGAACAAAATAGTCAAAAGTAATACACTTTTGAAATTCAGGCAAGCGAAGGCGAAAAATGAACTCGTTTTACCTCTTGTTGCAAAGCTACTACGTTCAAAGACGCATAACTTATGACTCCGCAGTTCGATTGAGCTGAAAATTGGTGGACAAACTCTTTGTGATGCAAAAAACACCTCCTGTAAGATATTACACATTTTCTCGCACAGGAGCAAAGATAGAAATAATTGAAGCTGTCATCGTAGTCCAACAGTAGCGAGGTCTACCCTTGTCCAATAGCAAAGCAAGTTGTTGAGTTCCTCCAATTACGTCTCCAATTACTGAACAATTCACTTCGAAATATGCTGTCCTTTCCGTAAAATTCTCTGCGATAAGATCCTGTTTTGCAGAGGCACCCAATTTTGGCACCTGAAAACCTCGAAAACCGGTCTTTGGCGTTATTTTCGCCAGATGAACTTAGTAGGCCCGTGTGCAGGCTATTGGGTCGTGGTGGTTTGAATATGTTTTGAGATGAAGTATTGACAATGGGGTCCTGAAGATGGTGACGAAATCAATTGTGCGCTCCTCCGTCGTTCCCTTCACAAGCACAGAAGAGGGCGAACGCGATGACCTTAGGCGATGAAAACCGTGGAATGAATGATACGATTGATCTTTTGATAGATAGGATTAGCAATTCAGCAAAATATTTCCCGGTTGTCATGTGTCGTCTCGGCGTATTTTGCACAATACCCCATTGGCTCGTAGTATGCTCGTTCTTGGACTTGTTTGTCCATTCGTGATCTCGTCATGATCATTGCCATTCCCGAGTGAGACGTTGTTCGTAAATTGAAGAGAAAATAGGGACGGCCCAACGGGAAAAGAAATATATTTGGACTCTTGTCTACCATTCTATATGGACAGTATGGGGTTAAGGCGAGCGAGTGTACATATTTGCGAATTTTCCGCGAGTCACACAAAGGACCACCCATTAGGATATCTATGAATGTCTATTTTATGTCTCGATTGAAGGAAGGTCCTTGAGGTTGGTTCTTGAATATTTCAAATGCCAGCGTCATTTTTCTCTCGGGTTCCCATCCCAAGATTCATCATCGATGTTGAGGAATCGACTAGTTGGTGCTGTTAGTGAGCGAACTTGGAGCTAGCTATTAGCTTGTAGTCGGTCGATGGATTTTCGTTCAGAAGGTAAACAGGACCTTAAGTCACAATGTCGATGCGAGCAAGGCTTAGGTGCCAAATGGTGATGCATGTGCCTCGTTTGATGAATGGAACTTAAAGAGTGGCGAGATTCTCCATCTGAGCTTGGCTCGAGGTTCTCAAGACAATTTTCCTCCTCCGTCGAGAAAGAAAAAACTGTTCAAAGTTTCAAAACATTTCTTAATGAGACCAGGCTATGTTCTTCAAGTGGAACCCAGGGTTCTTAGTCTGCTCTTGGGGGTCAATGTCGTGCTGGCGTTTCTTTCCTTGATAATAGGGTGGATTGACAGGCAAATTTTCCGAAAATTATCATCCTTGTCAGGAGACTAATTGCATGAATCAATCATGAAACCGATTGAATAGCCATCTCCAATCGTTTTCGGCTCATGTACTACAGGATGTGTATACACATCTCCATGAATTAATCTGAGATCGCGTGGCGATTCAATTTCCCAATCCAATCAAAGTGGCAATGAAAGCTGGGAAACGATTCTTTTAATCCGGATCATCGAAGGTCATGTGGACCTTGGGCGGATTGGTGACGGAATCAATGAAAGTGCGTCCATTTCCTGAGACCAGACGGCAAAGAAGGACTTTCCCCTGGTTAAAGTACGAGTGGGAGTACTTACTTGAAGATTGATTTGCAGCGATTTTTTTCAAGACGATCTTTTGCCAATCTAGTCATGCTTGGAACGAACGAGCCTTCCGAAAAAAAAACCATGCTCGACCTATCTCCTTCACGACCATCGAAGTTTTGATCGATGACACGACTTCGCTTCCGAATGTTTGATAGAAACGATGAAGATTATCATCCTCGCTCGTTCTGGCGGTCGTTGACAGCGTTTCCTTCAGTATGAATATTTCTGTTGACTCCAGTTCAGCAGAGTGCTTACTTAAGTCTTCATGTTTGACACTTCATTCAGTAGTACGTAGGTACAGTAGACAACCAAGCCCACACTGACTGAAAGCCTCTTTCTTTTCTCCCTTTCGAACTTTTGGATCGTGATCCCCTCATCTTATCGGTCCACGGCATCATCCCAATGTCGTGACGATTTTCACACTGCCATGAAAATACACAAAAAGCCATAGTTTCCCGGAAATTGGCCAACAACAACACCAGTTACGAATAATGCGTACTCCCGAGTGTCAGAGTGGCTGTCAGTTAGACTTGACAAGACATGAGCAAGTCTTGGACATCATTGAAAGGCCCTTGTTCCAGTGCTGAGTTTATCAAAAGCAGCTAGAATGTAAATGTGAAATCAGGATGCAACCCTGTTTGGAAATGCACGCCAAGGATGTACAAATGCGTACCAGGAAGGTACAAAAACAGTTTGAGAGCACAAGTGTTCAACCCCGAAGGCGACGATTTGCGCCCAATAAAAATTGAAAGGAAGCTGTCAAGGTCAAAAGCGATTGTCTGATCGATTGGAAACGGCAGGAACAAAGAACCAGGGTGGTGGATCTTCATGTGGCGATTAATAAACGATGACAGGGAACTTTTTTTCGATCAGATTGAGTTCATCCCTCGACTCTTTGAAAAAAGTGTCATGATCAGCGTTTCATCCCATAAAGTGCAAGAGAAATCTCTCACCGGGAATCCAGCATCAAGCAAAGCCCCTTGTGTCATATTGGCTAAAGGTCATCATCTCTCATTTAGTTTGTTTTCCAAAAGTTCCCTTTTGCCATGAAAATGAGTTCCAAAAACAAACATGTCTTTCATGCTTAGGTTCCCCTCGGTTGATCATTTCAATGGGAAGTATTCAGGCGTCGTCTACACACAGTACTTCCGCATTTCTTATGGTTTTGAATGTTGCATCGACCGATCTTTGGACGGACTTTGGACATGCCATGTCCGACAAGACGAAGCATGTTAACGTGATTAAATCCTGCATTGACGCAGAGCCCGATGTGTTGCATCCAAGTGATTTCCAGGATTTCCCGTTGATTGCCTTTCCTCATGGTCATCATCCAAGTTTTTCTGTAAATGGAAACATCCCACAATTTCTCACGTCGAACCGATCCAAAGTCTTGGCATTCGCCTCATCATGAATGATTCACAGATTGATTTGTGTGCAAAGCCTGCTGATTTGGCTCGTAGCTTGGTTGACACGTGACAAGACATTCCACAACTATTCACCTTTTTTCCTAATCAATATCCTTGGATTCAGGCATTACATCCATTCAATTTGCCAACCATGTCATTCCCGAGGATAGATATTGTACTTCGTAGAGCTGTTGAATTTAGAAGTCAAACTCGCTTCTGAGAAGGGCCCATGGAAAAAGTCGACAAGTCTTCGAGTCCCGCAATCTCAATGACAATTCCTCTGATTTATGGACACGCACATGCACACGCGTGATTTTGGCGAGGAAAATGAGGCCTCTCAGTTTATCTTCATCCTAAGAACCGTAAACTGACATTTTTGACCTTTCAAAAAGAAATATGGGCGCTCGTCTGACAAATCATTCGTCAACATGAGATGAACGACAAAATATGTCGAGCTCTTTCGCCCAAAGATTCATGCCCATTAGAAAAGCTGAAGATCGGAAGAAAAGAAGCACTCTCAGATTATTTTTTTCTTCTTTTGAACATTGCATCACCGAGGCGGCCCTTTCGTTCGTGGTCGTTACCATGATTCTCTCGAATCTCGAGTAGTGCGACTCATTTAATTAGAAGCACAAATGCATTATTCCTAAGTGAGGCACATTTAGTCATGCCCGTTTCAAGCTTTTGATAGTCGCCCCCGTAGAAACAAGAGAAGAAGCCAAGCCCAAACAAGTCATCGTGACAATTTCTGAATTTCAATTCGAGTTGTGCTCAATTTCTCTCAAGAGGGGAGTGTGTAGTGAAAAGTGACCCAACTTTGCAACTGATCGTTCGTTGTTCATTATTGGCAATTTCCTCATGAACGAAAACTGGAAGCGACGGGCTGACGGGTGGATCTCAATAATAATGTGAGTATTCGCATTGTCAACTCTACATACACAGAGCACGATTATTAACTTGACTAACAATACTGGTGCCATACTGGTAATAAGCATGAAGAATAGCCATCGCTCTCGGACTTGATTGCTTCAGAATCACGCTTGAAAACGACCCAAACAACAGACGAATGATGGAAGTGCATTGTTCTATCCGAGCAGTCTGTCTCATCTAAAAATTGAGCAACCAAATCGAAATGCTTTGAAAAAAAAGGAGGAAGGAAGCCCGGTCAGCATAAAAAAGAGACAATTGAGTAACTAACTCCATGTGGTCAAAAGCAATGTGACTTCACTTTTCATTTTGAACTCGTGTCAAGGTCAATTTGCACACAAACGTGAGCGCTTCTGAATGACAATCTCGAAAAAGCACGCAGTATCACGTTCCGAATTGAAGAATAAACCTTGAGCTCGTCCTCTTCTCTCCTTACCCATTAGCCAATCGAGAGGTTTAAGACAAATGTGCGAATTCTAATGGGAATCTGTAGACAAATTGTGCAATACACATGCTCAAAGCAATGTCATTTCTATTACCTTGGTATCAAACACAAAAAACACAGACACAAATGCCAGAAAGCAATTTGCAAATGATTGGTTCTGCTTGCTCAAAACAAGACGGAAACTGGATGATAGATACCATCTTTAGGGATGGTCCAAGAGTATTAGGAATAAGGAATAGAGAATAACAAAAAATCTAACAACTCAATTTCAGCCCTAAATTTAACTGTAATTGACCTGTAGTAAGTGATTTTTTTTACTATTTTTTTACTATTTTTGCTACTGTAAATTACAATGCAAGTGCTCACTGGGTGAGTTGTTGTGGACATTAAGGAAGTTTCGTGGGAGGATGAAGAAAAAAAGATACAAATAACCTACCTCGAGGATAGTGTCACAACATGCACATAACTTTTTCTCAAGGCTGGTTACTCTTACTGTTTTTTAGTATACTCTGATTGTGCTTCCAAATGCCTCAACAACTCACTTACTGCCATTGCGTTTGGAAGCAAAATTCAGACTCAAGAAGTCAATGGAATTCGATGGTGGCGAATTTTTTGTGACATGACACTTGAACTCTCTTCACCCTCAGGACAAATGATGAAAAGAGACTTTGGAGGGGGTAAAAAACACCAAGTCAGGTTTGCCAACTATCCTTGATAAGAACAAAAGCCGTAGAAAATTGCACGATCCTCAAACAAGAATAATAAAAAGTTTGGCCAATAACCATCAATTATTGGTATTCTTGTTGGGGTGAGGACGAGGCATTATGGAAAGTTTACATCAATGCATGACGGGAGATTTTTCTTCTCTTGGACAAGATTCGAAACCGGAGAAAGACGGAGGAACTTTGAATACTCATCGGGACAAGTTGTTATCTGATAGCAAGAAATGGTTGTGACCACTCACTGGGTTTGGGGACAGAGGTCCATTAAAATCAATGGGTGACGTTTGATGTTGTGACTTATGACTTTGTCCCAAGGTCGTGGTCATTCATTAAGTTAGTCTTTGGAACGGCAACCACAACCAATAACATTCACGATGCTTCCACAAGGTCACGATGATCCTGCTAATTTAAAAGAAATCAGTTGTCAGATCAAGCGGGTAGATAAGGAGGAAGAAGACTCCGAAGAAGACCCCGGGAACCGCAAGCCAAACTTGTGCCAGTCGAATGTCTCGTGTCTGGCCAGAGGAGAGAAATTTTTTTTTCATTCATTCATGGGTGATTTACGACAAACCCTCTAAGCAATGGATGGGTTTGGATGGGCCTCAACTCCCCACTGAGATTGCCCGTCAATTACTATCATTTTGGTTGTTAATTAAAATTCAACACCCTTCATGCTTGGCTTAAGTATAGTATTGTGTATACCTTTGGTCATTGTGTGTATGCAGATTGTTAATGGGGGAGAGCCAACCAGATATTTGAGATCAGTTTTCAAACATCATGATGCTATTTCAGCGCCAGCTCAAGTTTACGGCTTCCATTAAGAATCCTTCCAACGGACTGCTGTTGATCGACCTTGAGTGAAGAGCCAAATGTACATATTGTTGATGTATTAGTTAGGAATGCAAGCCTCTTCATTGTCGGTTGGATGGATAGTCGGGTGGGTGGGTGGTTGGTTGTGTGGTTAAATGAGTAGGCGGAGGAGATGGCTAAAGAAGGGAAGAGGACACTTTGCCCAACACGTTTTTCCACCCACTTCCGCATGGAATCATCAATTGACAATGACCGCAGCGGCCTGAATTGTCATGGCTACCTTGGGATTTGAATCCCATCAAGTTGTGTCCAAGCCATAGCTCGCCCACTAAGTTTTTCAGAACATACCCGAGCTAGTTGATTGATGGGTGTCTGCATGATTTCAATCACTACTACCTTACGCGAAAGTGACCCGACACAAACAAACTAAGATTTGCTAACTACAACACGCATCATTCATGGCGACATTTATTGAAAGAATGGTCGTCAACGATTGAGATGATGAGCAAACACATTTTTATACAAAGTCAACCTTGTGAATTGATTCTTTTGGCAGGCTCAATTGGGTTTGAAGTGTTGACAAATACGTAGATATTTAGCGACGGAGCACGGAAATGAAAACGCTTGCTTCGCTCACCGAGGGTATTTCTTCCTTTTCTTTCTTTCGCTGACCAATCATTGAATTGACGATTTTTGGACAGTAACAGGAAGCAAACTTTTTTGGTCAGACTCTGGGAATGCCATTCGTTGTTAAAAAGCTCCTCAATTGAAATTGATGGTTCTCACAATTTTCTTGAAAGTCATTCGCAAGCTTTACGATAGGATTTTCGTTCCTGTTCATTTTATTGCAGGACTATTTCTTTATTTTTATCGGTTGAGAGAAAAATGCGCGACAAAGCGTTAGCCTTATTTACATAAAGACTTAGCATCCTCATGCCAAGTCAGCTTGGCAAGGCAAACGAGCACCATGAGACAACAACGACAACAATGTTGATGATATCCTGCGAAGGTGACACTAATCGTATCTTAACTTTCATACTCACAAGCCAACCAGCATCTCGAAACAAGACTCAACCATCTTCCCAAGCTAGTCTCCTCGTCAAATTGAGTATCAAAATAGCAATGATGGCCTTGGGCGTCTCACTTTTCTCTCACAACTCGAATTAACCCTGTGCCTGAACTCAAATAGCAGGCTGAGAGAGAAATGACGAGGCCCAAAGAAACATTAACGTGACGAAGTACGTTTTTTCCCAAAGTGCCTCATACAGAGTTCCATCTCAAATGCAGAGTTTGCTGAATTACATCAATTAATTTGGTTGCAAAGTCCTCCCTGATGCAGATTTCAACTTAGGCGCAATCATTTCTTCCCCGATATTCTTTAATGACGGCATTTATTCTATATTTTCAGGTTAGTTTTGCCTTCCTCGGTCCTCAGGTGCTTGAGGCCAGAAATCTTCCCAACTCTTTGGCCGATCAGTTCATTCGCAGACTACAGAAGCGAGCAGCGGATGCCGATCCAGAACCAGTTGCCCAAGAGCAAGATAGTTATGGTATTCCATCGGGTTCCCCTGTGGGTGGTGGCTTTGGATCCTCACCTGCGGGTGGAGGTTCTTCGTCGGCGAGTAGTACTTACAACTCGGGCTCCACCTCATTCACGGCGCCCATTTCCGCGGTGGGAGCTCAATACTCGGCTGGATCGAGTTCTGTGAGCGCCCCTGTGGTGACCGCTGGTAATTCATACTCGGGGCCTTCCAACACGGGGTCCATCTCCTCGTCCAACTCGTACAATGGGCCGTCATCTTCGGGGTCCTCGTCATCCTCCTCGGTCTCGTCGGGTTCCAGCTATTCGGGGCCTCTGTTGACCTCCGTTCCCGTTAGTGCCATCGCCAGTGCGTCGTCATCCCAGGCTTCATATGGAACCTCTCAAGAGAATTGTCAAGTGACTCGATCCTTGACCAATACGGGCAATTGCCAACAAGGAGGCCAGGTAGTAGTAGAAGCCTGGCTGGCATGTTCAAAAAGCCCAATTCCCCCCGTGCCTAATTGATTTACCTTGTTCTTGGAATGTTCTCTTTCCAGGAATGCCAAAGTCAATGCCAAACCACGACTGAGCAACAATGTCGGACGGTGAACGAGCCTCAATGTGTCACCGTGAACGAACAGGTAAGAAGAGATCGAGCTCGAGAAATGTCCCTAAAGGCGCATTATCATCGTCCTTTTACGTTATGATGAGGTTGACTAAAATCATCCTTGGGCGAGTTAAAAGCTCATTAAATTCCGGCACTTTTTGCCCTTCCAGAAATGTGAGATTCGCTACGAGACCGTGTTTGAACAACAATGTTCCACCGTGAATGAGCAGCAATGCTCAACCGTGAACGAGCAGCAATGTACCACTGTCAACGTGAGTAACAACTCAACAGGCATTTTTTCATTACAAAAATGGCATAATGATCTGTTTGGCATTGGTTTTCATCCAGGAGCAACCCCTTAATGAATTCCTTTTTTCCGACAGGAACAACAATGTTCCACTGTGAACGAAAAACAATGTTCTACCGTCACGGAGACCGTCTTTGAACAGCAGTGCAACACCGTCCAGGAACCCAAGTGTGAAATCCAATACATGACCAAGTATGAACAACAGTGCTCCACAGTCAATGAACAAGTAAGGGTCTAATCACACATTGAGAGTCATAATGAATTTTGAAGAATCTGTTGTTTTTTTCTTTTTGGTAGGTTTGCAATTCGGTCAATGAGCAACAATGTAACACCGTGAACGAACAAGTTTGCGAGTCCACAGTCGAAACCGTGAATGAGCCGCAATGCCAGACGGTCAACGAACAACAGTGTACCACCGTCAATGAACAGGTGAATAGAGTTTGAAGTCTCAACCTTGTCAACGAATTGCACGAGCCATCCACTGCCAAGGACGCGATTGAGTTCGAATCGAGAAATTAAAACCCAACGGTTTATTTTCTATTGCAGCAATGCTCTCAAGTGAATGAGCCGCAATGCACGACGGTCAATCAGCAGCAATGTTCCACCGTGAATGAACAACAATGTACCACCGTGAATGAGCAGCAGTGTTCCCAAACTTTTGAGCAGGAATGCACCACCGTCAATGAGGAGCAATGTCAAACAGTTCAAGAGCAAGTAAGTGCAACAGACACCGCATCACAAAGGCCAGAATTGGAAGTCTTCTTGCCTAAGTTTATGGCACCTACTTGAGGCACGTAGACCAGTAGAGAAATGTGGGGTAAAAACACGATCTAGCTAAAAGGAAGTTTCTCTCCCGTAAAACAACGTAGGGCACTTAACGTTGGTTTCAGGGTCATGTTTGAGGATGACTCTCATGGCAAATGAAAACACGAGTTCATCCATCCTTCATGGTTGTACCAACAACGACATGACACTGTCGGTCGTTGGTCGGTTTGTTGGACGTGTATGTACATGAACTTGATCAATTTCTTTCCAGCAATGTGCCACCGTGACCGAGCAAGAGTGTGAAACCACGTTTGAAGAAGAATGTACCGAGGAACTCGAGGAGGAATGTACCACAGTCAACGACCAAGTCTGCGAACAAACTTTCGAAACAGAATGCTCCAATCAAAGCGAGGAGGAATGCTACACGAAATACGAGGAGAAATGCGAGACAGTCTACAAGGTACGTTTGTGGATATTCTGTAGAACCATGCATTGCAGCAACAATTATCGGTGGCCATTGGCCACTATTGCCAGAGAATGAGTAGTGTTTAGCGCGTCACTTCGCCACCTTCTCAAACAAAGAGCCTGTTATCTCCATTCATCATCATCATTGATAATGGGGTTCGAATTTGCAGGAGAGGTGTTCGACGGAGTACGAGCAGAAATGTACCACGGACTACGTGAACGAGTGCCAAGATGCCTATGGTGGTGGACAATCCGAATATGGCGAAGAAGGAGGCAAGGACTGCCAATCCGTGCCCAAAGAGAACTGCCGACAAGTTGCCGTGCCAAATTGTAGACAAATTGCAGATGAACAAGTAAGTGTGCCTATTTCATGGTCTTCAGTCGGACTCAGTACCATCTCTGTTCTTTTCTCACTTTCTTTCACATAACTCGAAAGGAATTGCAAGAGGTGCATCTTGGGTTTTGTTATGAACTGTGCCAGCGGTGTTTAATCGGCGGCTCTGCGGCTGCAGCATTATGCACCATTGTCAAAGATGATATTTTTCTTCCCCGAGACGAAGCCCCATCAAAGTTTTCTTCCTCCTTTTCCCTGAATGCTCAATTGATTTTCCCTGAAAGGCAGTTTGAAGGTTAGAAATCAAAAGAGGAAGGGTAGAACTTCAATCCTCAAGCTCTAATCATGATGCCGTTTTCTGATTGGATTACCACCTTGCAAACGTGATCAAACCATCCTTAAAGGCCCATTCATTAGTAGCACCAGAAGTAGTCTCAATTCCAAATACATTCGTACCTTTTCATTTCTGCATGCTCAATTATTTTGTTTTTAAATTTATTTCAGTGTCGGCAAGCCCCAACCCGCGAATGTGGTCGTGTTCCTCGTGAGCAGTGCAAGCAAGTTCCGCGATACAACTGTAAACAGGTGAGGCAAGGTCGTTCTTACAACCAACATTGAAAGCAAGTCAAAAATGTCTGTCCAAGCGTTTCCAAATGAGTCATGAAGTCGCAATGAAGCAAAATATTGTTAGGCCATTCTAAATGCCATTCTAAATGGAAAAATGATGTCCGTTGGAATTGGTAGAGGCCGTCTTCCACTGAGCGAGCTCTTCAACCAAATCTCTTTAGCCAAGATTGGCAAACCGCAACCCCTCAAGAATGGGCACCGAAGTCGAGACGGCGAAATTTTCGCAAAGTCCCACTTGTTCGTCCCACCGGTTTTAGCGTCGACCACTTGGCTCGACTTTGTGAACTTGTCCGAAACAAAATATCGGATCATTTCAACTGATCTAAACCATTACAACCGAATGACCAGACTTCACGGTCTTAATAGGCGGCTTGGTATTGAGAGTGAATCAAGTTTGATGATCCTCATTCTTTGATATTGATATATATTTGTTTAAGGTTTGCTGACGTTTTAACTGTCTTTTATTTTGATTCTAATTATTTTTGGGCTTGATGATTTCCTCGACAAAATAAAGTGTTTTTGTCCAAAGCCACTTTTCCAAGGAAAGAATTTATTGTTGTTGGATTTTTCAAAAAAGCCTTGATGAATGATAAGTCATTAGCGCCAATTGAGGAATGTATGAAAAGTGTACGCTGAAAGGCTATAATTTCCTGGATAATATATCAAGCATGAACCTGCTGGAATTAATTGATTTGAAACATTCCCGAGAAAAGCCAATGGTAGGTACTGATTGATGAGCTTTGCCAAGCAAGGTCAATGGCGTCTTTAGAGTTTCTTCTCTTCAAACGTGCTCATCCGAGTTTATTGTTCCTTCCACCCTCGTAGGTTCCTCGGGAGGAGTGCAACCAAGTGCCCAAACAAAACTGCAAACAGGTGCCGAAACAAGAATGTAAGCCCGTGGCTCGTGAGCAATGTCAAAATGTGCCCAGACAACAATGCCAGACCGTTCCCCAACAATCGTGTCGTCAAGTACCCAAACAAAACTGCCAATCCGTTCCCCGACAGCAATGTCAAAACGTGCCCCGACAGCAGTGCCAAAGCGTGCCTCAACAACAGTGCCAAAACGTGCCTCGCCAACAGTGCCAACAGGTAACAATCGAATGGAAATTCCGGCGACAATCGAACGACTGAAATATCCACTTCATTCAATTCCAGGTTCCCAAACAACAGTGCCAACAGATTCCTCGTCAAGTCTGCAACAACGTTCCGCGACAAGTACCTCGTCAACAATGTCGAAACGTGCCCAGACAACAATGTCAAAATGTTCCAAGACAACAGTGTCAACAGGTAAAAAATGAGCGGGCACACTTTTAATGTGAAAGCTTATCGCACTTTTGGTAACGATCAAATCATTCCGTAGGTTCCGAGACAACAATGTCAAAGCGTTCCTATGAGAGTGGAGGTTCAAAATTGCGACAACATTCCAAGGCAACAATGTAATCAGATCCCTCGCCAAGTCCCCAAACAGCAATGCCAAAATGTACCAAGGCAGCAATGCTCGAATGTGCCACGACAACAATGCTCCACCGTTCCCCGTCAGCAATGCCAAAATGTTCCAAGACAGCAATGTCAAAACATTCCAAAGCAACAGGAGAAGCAAGAGTGCAGAAGCATTCCGAGGCAACAATGTAATAATCAACCTCGACAAGAATGCTCGAGTGTTCCCAAGTAAGATTCCAATTTGAAGACTTCTACGCAACAAAGCTACTATGACCTTTGCTGAACAATATGCTTGGCTCTTTCATTTCTTTAGGGAGAATTGCGGCGAACCGATTTGTCAACCCGTTTATTGGTGCAAACAATGTTCTGGAGGCAACGGAGGATCCTCGATTTCTAACGGAAACTCCTATTCTTCTCCATCATCTAATTCCTTCGGTTCAGGATCCTCATTTTCTAGTGGAAATTCTTATTCTTCGGCTTCATCAAACTCCTTAGGTTCTGGTTCAGGATTTTCCGTGTCTAATGAAGCCTCAGTGTCAGCCACTGGATCTTATTCTGGCGCATCGGGATCCTCGCAACAAAACTCTAATTTGGGAGGCTCTTCTTTCTCGAACTCTGGATCTTCAAATAATGTTGCTCCAGCTCAAGATTCTTATGGTATTCCTCAAGGCAACCCAGTGTCTTCCAACTCGGGATCTTCTAATAGCTTCGGATCAACTAGTGGGTCCACTTTTAACGCTGCTGCCAGCTCTGCAAATAACAATTACAATGCTGGATCTGCCTCTTCTAATTCTTTTGGATCTTCCTCCTCCTCCTCTTCCTCCTCCATCGGCGCGTCATCAGCCCCAGACTCTTACGGCATTCCCCAAGGAAACCCTGTCTCTTCCAATACTGGAACGTCCTCGAGCATAGGCACATCTAGTGGAGCTATCCTTAACAGTGGCTCGGTTTCAACTACCAATAATTACAATGCCGGTTCCAGCACGTCAAGTACTGGATCTGTGTCCTCGGGTTCCAACTCTTTTTCAGTCAACAACAACTACAATAGCGGAGCTTCAACCGGTAGTTCTAGCTCCAGTTCTTCGGCTCCTGACTCTTACGGAGTTCCTCAAGATGCTCCCATTAGTGGCCAGACTTCAGGATCAATCTCAGCCAATGTCGGACCTTCACCTCGAGCCCCAGCCACTCCTGTCAGCTTGCCTTCAAATGCGTCTCCAGCCTCTGACTCTTACGGTT
Source organism: Tigriopus japonicus (assembly GCA_010645155.1). NCBI lineage: Eukaryota > Metazoa > Arthropoda > Copepoda > Harpacticoida > Harpacticidae > Tigriopus > Tigriopus japonicus. The sequence continues at coordinate 4,785,594 of CM021316.1, read as the reverse complement.
CTACTCAATCCTCGTCCGTGTCTTCCAGTTCCTCTTCCTCTTCTTCGTTAAGCTCATCTTCTAACCAGGCAGTTTCAGCCCCTGAATCTTACGGCGTCGCTGCTGAAGAACCTCTTTCTGAGGCTTACAGATTTGAGCGGGCTTCAGCGCAATTTGGAGACAAATCCAACTCGATCGAAAGCTCGGACAAGGAATCTGCCAAGTCCAAGTCCACCGGATCTAATGTGGATTTAGCCAAAGTCAGAAGTGGAGGATCCGTTACCCCCGCTTTAGTAATTGACATCAGTCCGGAGGATTTGCTGGATCGGGATGCTGTGGCCAAGGCCGCTGCTGTCAGATTCTTGGCTGAAGCTGAGGCTATCGCTGCTAACGTTGAAGATGAGATTGAATATTACGAAAGCCAAGAGAACTACGATGATGACACACATGAGGAGGCTGGCCTCCACGACCAAAAATCAAGCAGTTCCAGGGCCATTCAGGATGAGTTCGATTATGTCACACTTCAAGACGATCTTTTCTCGACTACCGTTACAACTGAAGCCTCTTGGACGAGCTCCAGTTTTGAAGAGGCTTTGACAGATACCCCAAGGGAAAACGATTTGTTCTAAATGGTGGGGTGTCTCCGTCAGTCTCCCGTGGAGACACTGTTTCCCTAATCATCCCAAAAAACGCAAGCAATACTCTACTTCGATAAAACCGACAAGAGTTATCTACTATCAATGCCATAACTTTGCAACAGCGCAAAACTCCTAAAATGAACACTAGAAATTTTGAAAAAAATCGGTACTTCTCAGTCTCTCGCCGTTGTTGTCTCAAAACAGGGTTTTCAATCAATGTAACAGGCTTAAGAGTCAATCAAAGTTTGTTGTTGGATGGTTTTCGGAATTTTTGTTGATCTTGTGTCATTTCTTTTTGGTTTTTACCTCATTTTTCCCCAAGTGCTCCCCAAGTTTGACATGTCCTGATCAAACAATCGACAGTGAGCTTTGGATTTTTACCTCTCACAAAGGTTGCTGAACGAATTATTTTCACCTACATGTACTCGTCTAACACCATTGACAGTAGAGAAAGTTGCCCTTCATTGTTGGCTTCAAACATGAAAATTTTTCCGTTCTTCTTTTCTTGTCAAAATCATTTTTCAAGCCTGTTATTTAAAAAGTATGCTCAAATCCTCTGTACTACTTCCACCTTTTTGAGTTCAACGGACGTATTTCGTTGCCCTTGAACGCAAAATAGGGCAACCTGTGTTTGTAAATATTGTTAATTCCGAGAACTGTCATTAGTGTGAAGAATAAATTGTTGAAAAAAAGAGAAGCAATTGGCTTTCATTCCTTGTCTCAAAATAATACAATTGTTGGCAGTGCTCTCAGATGGTTTTTGGCAAAATTGCCCCCAAAATCGTCAAAATTGCCTAAAATTAGACATTTTGCTAAAAATGCCCAAAAACATGAAAATTTACCTAATGTTTTCGTAAAGAGCAAAATTTGGAATATATTGATAGCCACGAACGAAGAGATAAAACAATCACATTCAAAGTTAATCTGCGTTGTATCGACGTTCACGATTCAATCGAAAAAAGCGACCTCAAGCGGCATTTATGGCATGAGCTGTGGTGTAAAAAAGAGAAATTCCGAAAATACGCTCTTCACTCTGCTAAGTTTGAATGCCTCTGGTACATCCTCTGTGATTTGTAATTGGCAGCAGTTAACAGCAAATTGTTACTTATTGTTTCAAAAAACAGTCTTAAATTTTAAGGACATCAATATTTTTGCCTCGTTTTGAAGTTATTACACGTTTAAAACGTCAACTTCAGTTTCAAAATTAGTCACCCTCTACATATGAGGAAAGAGGAAAAAGGGAAAAGGAGAAGGCAAGTGAAATGAAAAGAATCAACCAAATCAGAGCGACCAATTTCAGACCTTAAAAAAAAGAGTTGGGGAAGGTTTCAGACTAGTGGACTTTTAAACACCGTTGTGACAAACCAATGCAATTTTGGTGCATTACAAGTACACAGCATTTGAAGTTAGAATAAATGGCTCTAGAATGAAACGAAAAGGAAACACCAAATACTGATAAAACTTGCATAAAAAGCGAAAGAAGTTACTACATAGACCGGGTCTCTTTCTTGTGTGTACACACCACGTTTTGAATCGTGAACGTTAAACGAATCAATTCTAAAGTTTACGTGATTTTGTACATCTAAGCCGGTTCAAAACAACACATCATAGAGGTGGTTTCCCACAATGAATGAGGTTCGAGGTTCGATTCTATTTCACGAGCTTTCTGAACACGTCAGCATTGAAGAGATTTGAAGAGGAAGTAATGACAGCAATGACTGTCATTACGATAAATCATTCACCTGGATCACAGAGAGTTCGGAGGATTTTTTTCAAATTCCTGTACCACTCAAAATTGACATCTTTTTTTAAATTTTTTATCTCATGTCTTCAGGCTTTCTCGAAATCAACAAGACATAGAAATTGTCTTAGGGTGGCCAAAAGCAGACTAGTTATGCGACATTCAAATTTTCCAAAAGATTTCTAAATTATGAAACGATCTTTTGGTAACCTGAAAAGTTTAGGAAATAAAGACATAGTTTTACGTAAGTGTTCACTTTTTGTTTTGCTTAATCATGGACACTGTTGGTTACCTCCGGCTTTCTGTTTTGGACTACAGAAATGTTTTGAATCTGTTACGTTGTAGTCAGACTGAAATTTTAGTCAGCCATGATGGTCTAGAAAACAAAATGAGGACGTCTGCTTTACTCGAGTATTTTTCCATCAAAATGTTGGAAAGTTATACCCAAATATGGCTTTTTGCCTTTGTGAGTGGCTCTTGTGATTCCGTAGAGTTAAAAAGGGCTTATTTTCTCATCAGAAAGCAGTTCTACGAGTGCTTCAATGCCATCAAGAAACAATCAAAACTCGAGGAATAAAACTTGTCCATGGTCTTCAAAATAAAGCTTACAACTGATCTTACTCATTCCATTTGTTGTGATCAATTTAGAGTCAATCGGCAGTTTGTTGGTGGGCCACAAAACGAAGTTTATAAGGACTTAAAAAGAGAAACTTCAGACCACGCTCTTAAGTGATGTGTCATCACGGTTTTGTTGACCTGATGATGCAAAGGAAGCCGTGGGATGCCAAGAAATGGGTTCAAACAGCTCATACCCTTCCTTTCGTCCATATTCCATCGATTTAAGTGGTGGACTATCTTATATTTATGTGAGGAAGTTGGCCGATGATTGAGCCCTTCCTTTCTACAGTTCGAAAGCCATTGCTGACTATCCAAGTAACAATGTGTGGTCAACAAGTTCGTCAATATATTCACCAAGAGCCAGCAATCAACCCAATTCAAGTCAATCCCGACTATTTTCAGTTTCAATTTGCTAAAATTTCTTTTATGGACAATAAACTCATTGATCGTCTATTGCGCGATAAAACACTTTTTGTTCCTACTTTTCCCGTCATTTGGTACAAGACCTTTGGTAGTATTACGTCGACACGTGTATGACATGCTCTCTATGCTAAAATCGGCATTTTTTATCCTCGAGTGTTAAAAACGCTTGGCATTGGCCATAGACCACTGAATTCCTAGACTGCGCTGCTGCCGCCAATCATCAGATTCTCTTACATCAGTAGGGAAGAAACAGATTGTGGCGGGAGAACGCAATCGTCCAAGAAAAGTGGTTTTAAGTCCCTTTGAGAATGAGTTTTACGTGCTTAGCCCCATGCCACAACACTGGCTACCCTCTGGAAGTGTGAAAGTTGATTTCTGATCCCTAAATTTCAATGTTTTGTCCTGGAAATTTTCAAATCCAACAACCTCTCTCTAAAAAGAAAAGTCAAAGCAGGCTGATTGTTGGGGAGGATGAAAGTCCAATAAAAGAAGAAATATTGAACCCATAAGCCAAGCTTTCCTTATGTAAGAACCAAGGTATTATAGGTACCAAGGTCTACCAAGGTAAGGTATTTTACCACTGAAAATTAGTACCAACTTCAAGCTAAGATTGTATTGCTGTCCTTGCAGGGTTGTCAACCATACCTCTAGACAAGGATTTCTTAATTTAAAGGATTTGAAACCACATCAGAAAAAGTGCCTGTCTCAAATTATGTGTCATTCAACCCAACCCACTTTTCATTGGGTAGGGTTGGCCACATTTGCCATTCAAAAGGTGACGAGATCATTGACCATCAGACAACATGATTTCTTCTGATGACAGCACAACAACTTTTTATATTTTGAGTATTAAGTTCCTCCTGCAATTCATAGGCTCATGGTAGGCTTCTAGTATCTAAAGAAATGACTTGAGACTTAATTCTTTTTACAAGATCCAAATCACAGTTATAAAAAGCCTACAATTTGCAGTCACCCTTGTTTGTTTTGCCAGTTGCTTCTCACTCACAATATTATAAACATCTAGAAAAATCATCTTGAAATGTGATAAATTCATCTGTGCAATGCCTTTCAAGTATGTTTTTTAAATCGTAAGTTCAGTTCATTTGTTTCGTAGCAGTACTTCTTCATCTGCTATAGTGCTACAGCCTATGGTTGATGGCACACCCACCTTTGATACACTTTAGTGACAGGAGCAAATTCACACCCAAAGTTATTTTGGGAATCAGTCAAGTCTCAACTACTGATAGATTCTTCATGGTGTGTGAGTTCATCTTGATGGCAGGGCTTGTTCTGTTGGTGATTCAGCCACATCCCAAAAGTCCATTTACTTTTTCTAAATGTGAGTAAACCAAGAGAGTAAGATAAATTTCAGTGTTTGCATTGTGTGAGGCATAATTTTGGGCATCTTTTAAGCTCAAAACAGATTATTTTCTCATATTTGCCCAAAATTTCAACACAAATGCATATGGTCCATTGATCAAGTCACCAAAGAAAGAATTTTTATTTGATGGTGTTTTTTGTAATGCTTCCCAACGTCATCGTTGTTACTTGATGCGCACAAAGAAACTTTCTTAAGCATATCATGAAACTGTGATTTATATTCTCTACTAATAACTATTTGAGTCCTTTCATAGGAGTGAAACAAATGATAAACCCATGTGCTTGATCATGTAATGGGAATGAGGAAGTTAGAAAGTGCACTCTGCCTGGATTGAAAAGAAGTAAGCTCTTCCTGTAACTTAAAGAATTAATATAGTGTTATAAAGATTGAGGAAATGGACCTTGTTAGCTGCCTAAAATTGATTGATAAAGTTATAAAAAATCCAACATGAAGCCAACAAAATTAGTTGATATCTATTGATATAGGAAACCAATGAAAGATCTAGAAATTTTACAATATATGTCTTCATATGAATAAAGAATATCATTTGAGATTTCATTTTACTAATATGGCTGAACATCTGCTGGAGATTAATGGGTAAAATGTTATGTCTTTGGCAATCTATAGCCTCTTTTGATAGCAAACACTTCAGTTTTGGAAATTTTAGCAATTTGCATTAGGGATTTAATTACTTTATTTAACCTAACATAAGATAATTGGTTTAATGAAACTTGTTCATTTTGACACTTTGACGTTGAAAAACGTATTTACAATCTTGGTATTTCATCAATGAGAGCTAAGCAATCCACCGTGCTTGGGAAAGACTTCCCTACTAAAGTAAACGGCGAAATGAGGAGCGGTCTCCAGTTTACAGTCCTCTATGCATTGGCATATGCCCATTTTCAAATGTTAGACTCCAGATTATTTGTCCAATTGAGGGTTGCCAATTTGTATCGATCAGAGTTCAAAAGTTAGGTCAGGGTCAGAAAATAAAAAGATTCCCATTTCAATGCTTTAGCAATGAAAAAGTCATTTGGAAATTTATGGTTCCTAATAAAGTGCTCAAAAGGGCTTGTTTTTTTCCGCCCCAAAAATACTGAATTATTGGTTAGAAGTAAGATCGATTTGGCAGGCCTGGAATATTTCAGGGTTCAAAATTATTTGATCATTAGCAAAATATGATAGAAAAAATATAAGAAAATGAGTCGTACAGGAATTTGATATTTTGTGTACAAGTAGAGGACTAACAAAGAAGTTGTGTGAATCTAGTGGCTTGCATTGCTAACAACATCTGTCTTAAAACCGTGTGGCGCCCAACGTGTGGCCTAATTTACCCATAAGTTGCGTGAAAAAGCAAATATTTACTTTTAGAGAGGTGTAAAGTACGGGCACGATAAATGAGCTTTGTAGGCTAATCAGGCTGCACCACAATTGTTGCAAAAACTACCATCATAGATAAATAAAATAGAGATATCTCAATTTTGACGTCGACAAAACCGCCCTCTATGAGGGATTACCTAACAACATTGGTAAAAATGATTGTTTCATAAGGAACGTCATAGAGTGCGCCACCGTGTTTGTAACGCGAATATCCTTTTTGAAGTTCGATTCTCAGAGTCAATTCAGAAAATACAGCCTACGTCATCTAGAGGTCACGGATCTCCGCACTGTCACGGCGGTCTGCCTGCTTAGCTAGAATTGAGAAGTCTGGGGGTAGTTTGTGCTACCATACTCTTCCGATCTCTCCAAAGCTTAGAACGCAAAATTATTCGTTAAGAACAGAAATAATTCGTAGTTTTGGCTTTCAACACTCAATTTGAGACACCATGTCGAGAAACTGGCATTACAAAGTAGAGCATTGCATTATTTCTAATTGTGCTGAAGGGAAGTCAACATCTCAAAAAACTGGAAACACTGAAAGCAGATGGCGTCCTATGCCTAGATATCATGAGATAGATATTGGCCGTTGTAGGCTAACACACACACACACACGGTGCCGATGATTCACGCTGGTGCTTGGTCAAGAGCATTCAGTTGAACATTCACCTAATTCTAACGAAGTTCAATAACAAACCAAAGTATTTCTTCTTTTTTGATTTTGTAGTGATCTGACTTGGTGCTGGGGTTGCCAATTTACTTAAGTGAAATCATATTCCCCACTGTCTACCAGCCTTCATAAACAGGTTTTTTTTCTTTAAGTAGCGCCAAAAGGAAGGCATCCCTGACTTTTGTGACTTCTGAACAGGGTTACAAATCAAACTCAAATTCGTGTTTGCTCATATACAAGAGCAAAGCACCCATTCTCTAAGAGGTAACCCTACCTTGCAACTTCCCGTGAAAAAACTTGCGCAAGCCGAGATTTCACATCATTGAGATTTTGTTGTCCATCACCCGGTCATTATGCCACTTTAGGCCACATTAGGCCCCTGTTTAAACTCCACACTAGTTGAAATTCACTTTTTGCATATCGGGTAAATACCTTAGACACATTTACAGCAGACTTGAGGATTTTCAATAACCAAACTGCCCTATCAAATGAGCGAAATAGTTTAGATGTGTTTTGTAGAAGAAAAGGTTCCTTTAATCATGAACTTCGGCTTCCCGCATGATGAATGACGTCACAGACAGTCCGTGCCGGGTTGGGCAATCATAGATTTGACGGCCAATCTCTGCCTTTTAGTATTTCTAATCACTCCCATTGGCAAGCTGAAGTAGCCCTAGCTGATTTCGGGCCAGCGTGAGAGCGCTTGAGAATTCAAAACAAGGCTTCGAGTCAGGGTTGCCAGGTGGCCGCCGCGGCGGCCAAAATTTCCAAAAGTGGCAACTTTTAACACCTGATGGCCACGAGAAAAAAATTGTGGCCGCCGGGGGGAAATTGGCCGCCAAATTGGCAACTTTTGAAACCTGATGGCCACGAGAAAAAAATTGTGGCCGCCGGGGGGGAATTGGCCGCCAAATGGCAACTTATGAAAGTTAATGGCAACGGGAAAATATCGAAAGGCTGCTGATCATTATGTGAGTGCCAACCAGGGTTGTCAGGTGGCCGCCGCAGCGGCCATAATTTCCAAAAAAGGTAACTTTGGAAAGGTGATAGCCACGAACAAACGTTAGTGGCCACCGGTTGAAATTTGGCCACAAAATGGCAACTTTTGAGGCTGCTGAATGGCCACAAGAAAATTTTTGTAGCATCTTAGCCGAATTTGGCAACTTTTGAAACTTGATGAATCATCAAGTACTTACCTGTAATTACCTGTATCATCAATGATGACACAGGCAATTACCAAGTAATTGCTAAATTGCGACACATGCAAATCTTTGGCTGCCAGTTGAAAGTCCATTTCAAACAAGTCCTCTAAACAAAAACTTAAGTTAAACATTAGGTTGTGCCTTGTTTTTGACTGCAGTCAATTGTGGCGTCTGAATCATAGCGATGGACAAATGCGCTTTTGGGCAGAAATTTTATTTTTGATGTCAGTTAGTGATGGACCAAACAAGATCATAACCAAAAGTTTTCGTATAAAGAGGGCTTAACCAAAACTGCAAGCAACTGATTGAAAAATTATATACATGCAAAATTCACTTTAAATTTAAATTGATTATGTGTTCAACATCATGAAAAACTCAGTTTTGAAAAAAACAATTTGGTCAAAAGAAGTTGTAAAGGTTTTTGAACCAAAAGTATCTTCGGCTTCTTTAAAGTGCATGTCTACTTTTCGTTTAGTTAAGCATAACTGAAACCGAAATCAAAATTTCAGCTGTAATTTGATAAGCACAGTGAGAAAAAAGGTTGTTGATTTTGTGCTCCGTAGTGTTGCGCCGCCCTTTTCTGGTGACTCTGTTCTTTCCTGTTCTGCACTCGATCAAATATTTCAAATGGTCAGTTGCTCCGCAACAAACGGTCGAGAAAGAGATGCGATCATAGAATTTTTGTGAAGCAATGAGACAACAGAGGCCACGACGGTGCTACGGAGTAAACAAGCAGGCCCATCTGATGTTTACTGAGTTTCCCTTATTTCGGCCGAAAGCGCTTTCATTCCATCAGCAGTTTCAGTTATGCTTACCAAAACTAAAAGCAGACATGCACTAAATAGGATGGATTTTAATTGTTAAATAATTTTGTATAAAGACTAAAGATGAAACCCTATGCATTTAACATTTCTGATTTACAGACACATAATGTTACCTATCGGCAAAATTGGGTCAATACCAGCTTTATTGGGCGGGGGAGGATCAACCCTGCAATCCTAGCACCTAAGGATTCACGTTAACGTCAATTGTCTATAATGCCAAGTTGACGCTTTGTTCCCATGAAGTTTCTTACTAGAACGCACAATACAAAAAATGTAAAGAAGTTTAAGAAAATATATATTTTACAAAAAATGTCTTGAGCAATGCTCCTTACTTATACATTTTTTTGCAATGTGCGTGACAATTGAACAACAATAATGAAAACAATGAAAATAAAAAAATGGCTGCCAAGTGGCAACTTTTCCTCATTTTTGGCCGCCAAAAGGCAACTTCTGATTTTAAATTTGGCCGCGAGCCCTCCGTGGGACCTGGCAACCCTGCTTCGAGTGATTGCTGTTCATCCACTCGTTGATTTAGGGTGATGTGGTGAAAAGGTGGGCCAAATTTTGACGAATTTCCGTAAAATGGGTTGATGAAGGCCTCCAAATGGGGAGAAAGACCTAGAGACTTTCAGTATAGACTTTCAGTTATGTGTTATGAAAATAGAGAAAGAGAAAAAATATTGAAATGTACTGTGCATATCATTAAACAATAGTGAACAATCATTGGATCTGATGAAGGCTGTCAAAAGATAAAACAAAACAAAACGGAATGAAAACAAATTAAAGCTCATACCTAATTCTGTTTTGTTTCGGAAATGATTTCTTACCACATTTGATACTTGAAATTTGCAAAACGCCATTGTAACTTGTGACTGAGTAGGATAATGATGCGATAGGAGTCATGAATTGGACAAGGAATAAAAGCAAAGAGCAAAAATCTGAACTTTTGAAAAGAAAATTGTTTGAAACAAGTTACTTTTCACAAAATTTAAATTGAATAGAAACTAGACAAATGATAAAATACAATGACTTATTGCTTGCTCGTCCATGTCCCATGCCTGTCTCGTAACAACAATTTGTAGACTTCAATATACTTTTTCTGTGCAAATTGGTACACCTGTCTTGAGACTATTAAATAAGAAAGTTAGCCTTGTTCATCATGAAAGCGAATCCAAATAAGTCCTTTGTAGCCATAACCGATTTGAATGTTTTTAGGCAATATCTCTGCCTTTAGTATCTCTTTTTTTTGTATATTAGAAACACATAGGTAAGACGTCGTGTGTGACCAAAAAGGAAATATATTTTTGGGTTGTGGGTGCAAGGGTCACAAGGTTAAGCTTTGCCCGACCAACAAAGCCAACAATCACGTCTTCCCGTGGACTGTTGCCTAAATCGGCACTAGTAGAGATACCTAGAAATACTAGAAGGCAGAGATTGGCATTCAAATCTATGATTGCCCGACCCGGCACGGACTGTCTGTGACGTCATTCGTCATGCGGGAAGCCGAAGTTCATGATTAGGGCCCAGAAATATTTTTTTTTTAAATATAATTTTTTTAAAACTATTTCCCCGTTTTTCCTCGATTTTTTAAATATTTTGGCTTTTTCAAGGGAAAAAAAATATTTTCTCGAATATTTGAGTCAAAAAAAAATATTTCAGGCAAATTTGAGAAAATAAATAAACGACCAATGCTCAGAAGGGCTTACCAAAAATGAACCCAAAATACAAAAACCGCTACAAAATCGCATTTGTACTGAAATTTGACATTCACAACCAAAACTATGGTCATACACGAAAAACATTGCGCCATTTATTGAGGAAAACTGAAAATTGTATTTTTGAATCAATTACATTCAAGTAGGCCTCCAAAAACGGCAAAATATATCAAATTCACCAGAAAAAAATTTGGAAAATGGGCGCACAAGGACAAAAATACTAAATGATGGCCTTGTCAAAAAAATATTTCTTCAATATCCGGCTGTTTTCCAAATATTTTGGACTTTTGAAGAAAATATATATTGGATAATTTGTCACTTTTTTGCAAATATTTTTCCGGGCCCTATTCATGGTTAAAGGAACCTTTTCTTCTACAAAACACATCTAAACTATTTCGCTCATTTGATAGGGCAGTTTGGTTATTGAAAATCCTCAAGTCTGCTGGAAATGTGTCTAAGGTATTTACCCGATATGCAAAAAGTGAATTTCAACTAGTGTGGAGTTTAAACAGGGGCCCATTAATTCACATGACCGGGTGATGGACAACAAAATCTCAATGATGTGAAATCTCGGCTTGCGCAAGTTTTTTCACGGGAAGTTGCAAGGTAGGGTTACCTCTTAGAGAATGGGTGCTTTGCTCTTGCATATGAGCAAACACGAATTTGAGTTTGATTTGTAACCCTGTTCAGAAGTCACAAAAGTCAGGGATGCCTTCCTTTTGGGGCTACTTAAAGAAAAAAACCTGTTTATGAAGGCTGGTAGACAGTGGGGAATATGATTTCACTTAAGTAAATTGGCAACCCCAGCACCAAGTCAGATCACTACAAAATCAAAAAAGAAGAAATACTTTGGTTTGTTATTGAACTTCGTTAGAATTAGGTGAATGTTCAACTGAATGCTATTGACCAATCACCAGCGTGAATCATCGGCACCGTGTGTTAGCCTACGACGGCCAGTCTCTAGTAAGGGTCGCTAGGAGTGATTACCGTATCCAACAAATGGAGAAATTGGAAGCCTTACAAATTATTTGTTTTTTGGTTTAGTTGCCCCAGGAACCGATCTCCTCTGACCATCTTGCTTTTCAAAGTCGGGCATTCCTAATTTCAAAGTTCGGAAGAACCCTCTCAACTTATGTAGCGAAATTTTAGATAAAAGCAACAAAACATACTTTTTTGCTAAAATAATGTCAAGAATTGCTATTTCAACTTCAAGTTGTGCAGATAAGAAAGGCATTGTTGCAATTACCAGGCCTAAACCTTCGTTTTACTTACCTCGCACGCTCATCAGAAACACAGGTCCTTTGAACTTTTTTTCCCGCCAAAAATGATGACGTCACTAGTAATTGCTGTAATTGCACAGACCATATAATGGCTAGACCTCGCTTCGTGCGAGAAAAAGGTGGACAACTTTGTTTCATCAGCTGGTACATAACACTGCACCCTAAAATGGTGGGAATTTCGAACTTTTCAAAATTTTGCCAGCGTGGCCAAATCTTGAACAAACTGAACGTACCGTACGTACTTTTTTCAGGGTTAGGGGTGAGGCATGGCGTAGTGCGTACTGCGTTGGTTTGTCGTGCAGATGGCTGGGGTTCGATCCCGGCTGACTGTCACCCTCAAAACTCAACTCTTCGGAGTCAAAATTTAGCATTTGAACCGTCTCTCAAATGCAACACACAACTTTCCAAACTCAACTCTTCGGAGTCAAAATTTAGCATTGAACTGTCTTTCAATGCCAAATACTAGGCAAGCCCCGGTTCGATCCCGGGCTTGCCGAGTCCTAGTGACCTGTGGTATTAAGTTACATGCAGAAGTCACGGCCCTTGACGGCTTAAATGGGCGAACCTGGGGTCATTCCCGAGGGTGAGGTAAAAATTAATGCTTGCTTGTTAGCTTGTCCAAGTGGAGCGGCAATATCCCCATATGGCGGACAGCCTCTATCAGATCGCAGCTGCGAAGCTGCGTTCTGACTCCTCAATAAACAAACAAACAAACAAACAAACAAACAAACAAACAAACAAACGTACTTTGTTCTCGACGCGAGCGAGCGTCGTTACTTCTTAGCACGCGGTCGCCCTGAGATTTCGAAGCTAGCGCAGCTGGGCCAAGTGGTGTCACTTTTCTCTCGCCGAGGGACCGGGCCAATGCGACATCTAGTCATTATATGATCTGTGTGTAATTGGCAACTGCACGACGAATGTATACAAAAATCCGCTCGTCAGCTGTCCTTGTTTGAGGTTTGTCAACAAATCTCAAAAACTGTTTCTTCTGTACTCGAGAGTTGTCTCTTAGTACTAAAATGGCTTGTATCAATTCAAAAGAAATAACAAATACAGATGATGACAGAGTAACAGTTCTACAAATGAAATGCATATTAATAGTCAGGATAGAGGAATCTCTGTAGCTTTTCGTAAAAATGATGTGGTGCCCAAAAATTTTGTTAATCACTTAAAGAAAAAAATACAAACGGAGGTACGTTTGTAATTTTCAATTAATGAGGGGAAGGAGATATTTTTGGTATGTTTTAAGTTCATTAAAACATATCGTGTTTTTTCCATTATATCATGGTGCTAATAGTATTAGAAACTTAAACTTAATACTAAAATCACAATTTTGGAAAGTACATTTTCACCATTTTATTTATTTTTAGTTTATCCTCCATCAAAAGAATTGTTATTAACACAATTTTCATGTTCTGGTGAGTGTATAATAGGTCTCTATTGAAGGTCAATTAAACAGATGTGCTACTTTCTTTAAATGACGTTCACATTTATTATACAATGCTATTTGTCCCTATCCAATTGTTTCCGAACCAAATATTATCCCATTTTGGCATCATACACCTGGTTTTTCATTGTATTGATTTATATTTTCAGACAAAAGATTGCACCTAAGTGCAATTATTATTCAGAACTTTTATTTAAATTGCATTAAGAATGTATCATTGCACAATTGTTAGACTCTCAAATGTAAAAATCAAATGTTGTCAACATGGAATATGAAACACTTGAAAGGTCATCCCGGGTCATCCTTACACATTGGCAGAGAGTGTTTAAATCGTACATAGGCCATAAAGGGCATATTTCGATTCTATTTCATAAAGAATACAGCTAACTTTCTTATCTAGAAAGCACTATCATATTGCACAATGGGTGTACCAAAATGCAAAGAGAAAGTATATTGAAGCCAACAAATTATTTCTAAACTAACAACGACACAAGAATGTCTAGTGCCTTTTTCATCACATTTTGTGAAAACTATGTTGTGTCACAACAATGTTCTTTACAATTATTCAAAATTCCCTCTTTTTCCTCTCTGCTTTTGTTCTTAACCCACTCTATGATCAATCCTGCTTTCACATCCCGTCATCATCCAAGGATGGTTTTGCATTATTTTACTCAGCCACAGGTAAAAATGGCACATTACAAATATCAAGTCTCAAAAATGTTAAGCAAACATTTCCGAAATACGGCTGTATATCCTATAAGGCTTTATATTTTATGAGCTAGCAAATAACTTTAGATAAATTTCACAATAGCAGCTATTTTCGTGCCATTATCCGCTTCTCATTCAAGCCGCTTGTCTCTATCCGCTTTTCTTTTGCTATTTTCGTGCCCTTCCATGCGGTGAAGCGGTCGAGAATTGGTCCGTTTATCAGCTTGACTTCTTATCAGCTGATATTTTTGTGCTTTTTCCCGTTTCTCCGTTTTGTTGCTTGTCCCTATCCGCTTTTCCCTCTGCTATTTTCGTGCCCTCCAATGCCGGCGACCGTTCCAGAATTTGTACATTTATTGACCGCCTTCTCCTTTTATGAGACTTCCTCCAAGCCCAAAGAGGTCAGGTCCAAAATATTATTCACCTACAACTTACTTTATTACCCTAAAACTCATTTTATTACCCTACCAATCACTTTATTGCCCTATGAATGCATCATGCCTTTACAAATACATCTCAGTCGCACAATTACTTGCACGTCTGAAGCCCCCGTCTCATTGACGGGAAATGATCCACTGAAGAAGTCGTGGTAGGCTTTTATACCAAAGCACTGCGTAGCCAACAAACCTACTTGAGGTGAACGGAGCTTGCTCCTAATACCGGTATTGAGTAAGCAAAGCATGCTAGTTGGATAGTACGAATGTCCGTGGTTGAACTGATTTTCAGGGTTGAAAAATTGTAACGGAAGTCCCAAAAAGGATAAGTTGGTCAACAAAATACAATATGCACCCACAAATGAAGGGAGGAATGGTCAAGATCCGACATCACTCGTTTCATTTTAATTGACGCCCCTCGGGCTGACGCCCTCGGGTCGCCAATAAAATGAAACTCCCTCCGCCGGATTTTGGCCATTACTCCATTCCTTTGCAGGTGCATAAATAGTGTTTATCCACCTGCGAAAAGAACAAGCAAATGCTTGTTCTTATCGAACCTGATTCGTTGAGCCTTGTTTCCTTATTGCTGTGATTGGCTAACTGAAAATGGTTTGTTAAAAGAATTCTGCAATTTTCCGTACGAATTTTGTAGAAGGGATCTAGCGCTGAACACTTAACCTGCTGCCTATCGAGATGTGCGAAAACAAGTTTTGACACCTCCAATTTAAAGCCACGATATTTCATCCTACAATTATCATCAACAACCAATTTTTCGACCAACATACTAGCTAACAACACAAAAACAAAGTAACATGATTGAAAAGAGTTTTATTTACTGATTTTGACAAGAGCGCGAAAACACAAAAAATGGAGCATGTGAAGTTTTCTAAAATAAAAAATCATTTCTTGCCCCTCTTGAAATTTTTTGACACGGGAATCTTATCCTGCTCACTTTAGTTGTCCGATGAAGTTGACTCATATGTTTAAGGATTGAGATTAGATACCGTTTATGCAACGGTTTCTGTAATGTTGATGAAAGTCTTCTTTTTCTTAAAAGCTCGATGCTGCCAGGCACCCTTTGCGACAACCTGAACAACCGTACCTTTTATGACCGTGATCTAGGGGCGTCAATAGGATCCAAAGAATTGTCCACGTCCTTCTTGTCGCTTATGAAGTCAAAATGACCATTTAAATTCTGATTTTGCCGTTGTTCCGTTGTGCCGTTGTTTGGTTATCGCGAATAATCTCCTAGATTGAGGAAGACATTCAACTGAATTTCGTAGGATTTTGCTGTCAAACGCAGCTTTGTTGTTAGAATTTTCATAGATATCTTGCCTCGTTGCAAAACATGGAACTACTTTCTTGATTGATTGTTCTTATTCCGGATTACAAAAATTGTGGCACGAAAATATGAAAAGGGATAAGTGGACAGGGAGAATCCCTTGTTTCCCTATTGCAGTGATTGGCCAACTTACAATAGGTTTGTCAAAATAATTCAATAATTGTTCCGTGAAATTTGCTCAAGTTGTTTCTTTGTTCATATCGAATCTGATCGGACTAATTTTCAATCAAAAGCATGGCTCCAAAATGTATGATGTTTTTGTTTATCATAGGGTCCACTCGTAAGCACCCCATTTTATTGTAGACAAATCGACCATGTCAAGACCGTGATCCAGGGGCGTCAATAGGATCCAAAAAGTTGTTCATGCCCTCCTTGTCGTTAATTTAGTCAAAATGACCATTTGAATTCCGAGTTTTTTGCGGGTATTTGTTGGTTATCTCGAATAAACTCCTAGATTGGGAAGACATTAATTTGAATTTCGTAGGATTTTGCCGTCAAACGCAGCATTGCTCTTACAATTTTCATAGATATCATGCCTCGTTTCAAGAAATGGAACTACTTTCTTGATTGATTATCCTTATTCCGGTTAACGAAAATGTGGCACGAAAATATGAAAACGGAGAAGTGGATAGAGAGAAGCGGAGAAGCGGAGAATCGGACAAGCGGTTACAGTCGTTTGGCACGAAAATAGCAGCTTATGTGCTACCTGCTCTTAACAACGTTATCAGATCGAATCTCTGTTCATTTATATTATCTAAGAAAATGCTTAATTTTTGTTTCTCTTTTGATTCACATGGCCATTTAAGACACTATTGAAAGTCTCATTGGTCCTTTTTCCCTATTTGGGAGGCTCAAATGAACGTATTTTAATGAAATTCGTCAAAATTTGGCCCAACTTTAACCACAGCACACTAAATCATTGTGTGTAGATACACTAAGATAGATATTGGCATTCGTAGGCTCACACACGGTGCCGATGATTCACGCTGGTGATTGGTCAAGAGCATTCAGTTGAACATTCAGCTAATTCTAACGAAGTTCAACAACAAACCAGAGTACTTCTTCTTTGTTGATTTTGTAGTGATCTGACCTGGTGCTGGGGTTGCCGATTTTCTTAAGTGAAATCATATTCCCCACTGTCTACCAGCCTTCATAAACAGGTTTTTTTTCTTTAAGAAGCGACAAAAGGCAAGGCATCCCTGACTTTCGTGACTTCTGAGCAGGGTTGCAAATCAACCTCAAATTCGTGTTTGCTCATATACCAGAGCAAAGCACCCATTCTCTAAGAGGTAAGCCTACCCTGCCACCTCCTGTGAAAAAAACTTGCGCAAGCCGAGATTTCACATCACTGAGATTTTGTTGTCAATCACCCGATCATGTGAATTAATCGGCCCCTGTTTAAACTCCACACTAGTTGAAATTCATTTTTTGCATATCGGGTTAATACCTGAGACACATTTCCAGCAGACTTGAGGATTTTCAATAACCAAACTGCCCTATCAGATGAGTGAAATAGTTTAGATGTGTTTCTTAGAAGAAAAGGTTCCTTTAATCATGAACTTCAGCTTCCCGCATGATGAATGACGTCACAGACAGTCCGTGCCGGGTTGGGCAATCATAGATTTGAATGCCAGTCTTTGCCTTCTAGTATTTCTAATTGTGTGTTGTTTTGAATTTTCAAGCGCTCTCGCGCCGGCCCGCAATCATCTAGGGCTACTTAAACTTGTCAATAAGGGAAATTTCGGGCAAAATAGAGAAACCCCGAAAAGCTCTGGCGGGTTAATGTCAACCGGGCGGGATTAAAGCAACCCTGCTCACAGGATTGAAGTTCTCTTATGAGTTTTTTTTTTTGTTTTTGTGACCAAACTGGTGGATGGTATTGAGACAGAGTCTAAAAATTGGACAAAATTAGCACAAAAAGGTGAGGTTGGAAATTTGCAATAAGCGACAGGACAATGGAGAGGACAAGACAGAGTTTGGAGGTTGCGTGTATACGAACATCTGAATTTCGTTATTTGGAGCCTCACCAGAAAATGACTAACATCATTTTGTTTTTTTTAAATAGTTTATAGTTTTATCAATTACTTTTTATGAATGATTAATGTTTCTTATTAACTTTACGACTCAAAATGAGTCTTAACAGTTGATTTAAACAGACATCTTCAAATCTTTATTTTAATAAATTTCATCTTGTTTGCCCGTTTCAAATTGATAAGATTTCATTCAAATATCAAACCATGTCCGTAACTCAAAAATGGATGATCTAACACAAAATGTACTAAAGGTTAAAAAGACGTGGGAGATAACAATTTTGATTAATATGTTGTTGTTCACTTGGTGCATAAATAGTTTTTAGGGAGGGAGAAAAAAAGCCAGAGTCATGAACGCTCTGTTTTTTACAACGCCCCTTGGCGGGAAATTTGTTGCCATTCGTTGTACGAGGGGCAATTGCTTTCTTTGACTCTTTAAGCTAAGTGTTTGGCAAATATTTGCAATAAATGTGAGGTATAGACATGGCTTCACTCAAGACATATAGATATTATAGTTAGTTGTTATCAAACATCGGGTCTATGTGTTTTAGTTTGGTACTTTCGGTTTTTTGTATCGATTGACATGGCCGAAACTTTTTGGAAAGGAACTTTTTGGGAACGAAATGTTTTGGTTGGTGTTTACAAGATTTATCTATAAAACAATGACAAATTTTAAGGAACACTCGTGTTTTCGTCACTGAAATGCGCTTAAGTTGCAGTGCTTGGAGCGCCATCTCTTGCCCTTAAAGACTTTTTGAAGACGCCAAGCAGGGCTTCAATGTAGAGCTGAAGCGACAATCAGGGTCACCTAGCGATAAAAACAATGTCAGGTGTTTCGGCTTTATGGTCATACTCTATTATTTAGCAATTATTAAACACAACAGTATCGTGGCTGACTTTGAATAGACACGAAACATGAAGAACATGAAGACTCTTTTAAGAAACAAGTTGTGATTCTGTCATTCTGTCACGAAAATCAAGACGGGTTTATCTCCAATTTTCGGAGACTTAGCCCTTGGTTTGCCTCGATTTAGCGAGAAATTTTAATGCTTCCGTGAAACTCCTTCATCACGTGCCCAAATTAGATTCCATAATGATTTGAGGTCAATTCAAATTAGTGATGGACCGAAAGAGCTTTCAGACATGTTTTTGGTTTTGGTTTCGGTTATGCCTACGGAAATCGCAACCAGACATGCACCATCAAGAGTGGAGTTTTACACAAAATCGAAGATATTTTTTTTTTGTCGAAAAACTCTGAAACTCAAAATTTCCCATTTTTTCAAATCTCGATTACCCAACACATGACAAATTTCATTTTTTAGAGTGAACTTTGCAAGTAAGTAATTTTATAGCCAATTGTGTTTGGTGCATGGGTGGGGAGGAGACGTGGTGTCGTGGTTAGTGCAGTTTCCCGTAGTTAGAAAGGTCAAAGGTTCGATTCTCCTCCCTGACCTTTCTCAAGGAAACTTTAAGACGTCAGATCCACACCAAAAGATGGAGAACAATTCTGATACTGGACTTGAAATTGCCAATCGAAACTGATTTGGACAATGTGATGGCTGGCTTCGTTGGCCGGGCGAGACTCAACCCTCCGACCCTAGCACCCAAAATCCAAAAAAAAAAATGCTTTCGGTTTCAGTTTCGGGTAAGAGCCCTTTCGGTCAATTACATAATCAAGTACTCTATCACTTTTACTGAGCATTTTGACCAATTTCAACAAAACCCGGGCTGCGGATTTTTAATAAATCGAACAATGAAGATTTTGTTTTGATAAGATTGATAAGAAGGACACTTCAGGATGTTGGCCGAATTTCAGCATGATATGTTCGATTTTTAGCGGGAAACAACGTTTTGAAATTTGTAACAATCGATGTACATACGCGCGGAATCCAGCGACAAATTGATCCTACAATCGTCCAAAAGAGCGCGCACTGCTCTATGCTTCAAATTAATCTCATTGCCATACATTTCAGTCGATTAACCTGAAATTAAGCATGTGAGCTTTGAGTTACCAGCCGGACAACTGGTTTGACTAGATTTTTCTCTGCCTGACCCAGAATTTGAAAAATGGTTTTTGCCAGTGTCCAAGTCATCCTTGCCTTAGCTCAGAAACGGTTGATCTTAAAAAGATGTATAAAGCTCAAAAAGTGTGCGGTGACATATGCGGTATACATGTGACATATGCGGTATATGACAATTCTTAAGATGCATTTGTTTTTGTACCCTTTATGTTGCCTTACTTTCGATTTTAGCTGAAGTTTGGGAGGGAGATAAAAGTCAGAATTACCAACGCTTTGTTTTTAAAAAATGACACTTCGCAAGAAAAATAATCGTCGCTTGAATATTGAAAAAGGAGGATTTTGCTGGTTAAGTGGTTATCAAATCCCGAGGACCGAAGAAAGCATTATACAAAAAGTTTGGCCATTTCTTCTGTTTTTTGATATTTGAGTGGATGATAAGTTTTCCATTTAAACACATGTAGGCATATCTTTATGGAAAAAGCATATTTCTTAAGAATAAGAAGCTGTTTCAAAGATCTTTAGAGCTGAGTGGCTGTCAGTTTTTTCACTTATAAGGTTTAACCACTTCAAATAAAAGTCACGACAAAACCCTCATGTCGTCAGAGTGTATATCTTGGACAAGTTCGATGACTCATCATTCATTTTTTTGAGAGAAGTGAACTCGTCGTCGAGGATTTCTAAACAACCCACTATCGGCGTTGCTGAAATCAACAGAAATCAAAACGGACCAACAATGTGCTTTTTTGTTTCTTTGCATTAAGAGTGTGTCGATGGCTTTTTCTGACGTGGAGACTACAAACAGACTTCCTCACTCAGGAAGGCTCAAGTTGATAGCAAGTTGGCTGACAAAGTGTGTCTTATAGTATTCATTGTCGAGATAACAGACGTAGGGACCACATTCAAAACAGGTAAGCCATGTAAATTGATTTCCCCTTTCTATTTTGGCTAATATCGAGGTTCTGGAACCTGATTATTTCTGTAATTTTTTGCCATGATTCGTAAAAGTGTGAACCAGGTGTATGAATTTACTGGGATTGTGTCTCTTAGCAATTGAATGGTCTCAATGATCAGATATGAACTCGCTCTGGAAGTCGTCGGTGGAATTCTCTGACAAGACAAAAAAAACAGGTTGACGCCATCAGCTCAATATGTAAGGCTAATCTATTGGGGGCGTGTTTATCCCTATGAACACATTTGGCACCAAAGACTTAAGAATCATTTTGGCTTGCCCGAGCAAACGATTCATATCCAAAAATAAGGTCGTTGCATCATCCTCCTCTAATATGTACCCAAACGAAGTTACTAATGCAAGTCCGAATTGTTCTACCAGATGGCTGGTTCATATAATGCAAAAATATCATTTGTAACGCAGCCAATCTATGCCTTCATAAACTCTGGCCCGAAAGTTGTGTTGTAATCTTACTTTGAACCCAAATAGTACAGCATTGCGAGGATAATTCGGCACCATCAAACATTCAGTGTGCGCCCACTAATTTCTAGAATATTTTTGGATTAGTTTAGGATGTAATGAAAAAGGCAATAAGTGACAAAGTACTAAAGGAAGAGCAAATGTCAACTTTTTGTTCGGTTTCTTCTTCACGCAAGGTTCTACCTATATGAAGCACTCTTTTCCGGCCAAGCTCTGGCGAAAACAAGCGATAGCGTATCCAGAACCTGAGGAATATATTTTCATGACATCGATGTACCTTGTGAAAATATTATTGTCTTTTTCCGCTAAAATCATGACATGAACAAAACTAAATATTCCTGAAATACAAATAGATACATCGCTTTAAACCACTGTAAAAAACAGTGAATGGCAGGAATCAAATTTTACTCGATATTGGAGAAAAGCGAGTAGTTTGGGAATGCCTCCAACCAAAAACACAAGAAATTTTACCGTCCACCACCAGAGCACATTGAATCTCGACCGTTCTTCAACATTTTAGACAAAGAAAAAAAAAGACACTTTCAAAAATGTGATCAAACTTCGAACCGTCCACACCTTCTTATTCGGCCGACAGCATACCAAATATCATTTCCAGGGATAGAGAGAGACTTGTTGGGGGTAGATTGGATCTGAAGTCGATCAATTCAATTTCTGCATCCTGAAAATATTTTGATTCAAAATTACGACAAAACTCAAGTTAGTGTACATGGAGATGGTGGTTATGCATGCATTTATTTTATTGATTTGATTTGATTTTATTGATTTGATTCCTGGCAAAGGGACGAGGAAAGTTCCCAAAATCGGTCCCTAGACACTTTTTGCGATTACTGTTTCATACATTGAGCTTCTTTTTGACGTAAAAATTTGAATTATTTTCATTTTTTTCCAATTTGTGTGACACTTGTTCGACGTAGAAAATTTTCCTTTTCTTCTTAGTTGATAAAAAATGTTCAGCTTTCGGAGCTTTGTTCAAGGACATTTTTGAAATACAGCCATAACAATGGCCCCAAAGGTTTTTTCAGAACATTGTTCTTTCATTTTAAGCAAAATTTAGAGTTCATTTATGGAACGCTTATCATATGAGAGACAAGTATCTGTAAGTAGAATTCACCCAGTATTCGAGCTCTGCGGGCTATTTGCAATATTTTGATGTTTTTATCCTTTGTTGTGTAAGTACTTCACATTTTCAATTCAGAAAGAACGTGCAATGAATATTTACTTATTATTTTGCTTAGTTTGCCAAAACAAGTGGTATGATTATAACTAGGAAAGTTCCTGCCAACAAGCTCTATGATTAGGCACACTTGTTTGAGAAACAAAAGATTCATTTGGAAAAGGCTGGTGAAAATCTCGTTTTAGTATAATTATCAGTTCCAAGGTGTATTTTTGAAAATTGCCTTAGGTACAATACGGATGAAACTAGATTTTGCCACCAAAGGAACAGTAACTGTTCAAGCATTGTCATTTTTCCTGTCATGATTTTATCATTTAAATCAATCGAATTCTTTCCTCTCAGTCTTCTGGGCCAGTTGATTTTTTTGATACTTCATATGTCGGGCACCGTTACCCTGAGAAAAAGAATACTTCTTTTATTTTTGGTGTGAAAAATAATGCTAAGTTATTGGGCAAGCTTGTTACGACATTTATGGTAGAAAGACGTACCTTTTCATTTTGGGTTGTTGACACTTTTTGTTCGACATGGATTACAGGATTTTACAAATCGAAATAAAAAACAATTACAAATGAAACACATTCGAGACTAACAAACAGTTTTCGGTCAATTGAAATTATACGTTAGTTGTTGAGCACATTTGGAAGCATAGAAGAACGGCATTTCTTTCAGTTGGAGAGGTGTTTTTAAATTCCAAACACTTTTGAGACAAGTTTTGAGGTGTGATTGCATTACAGTGTATGTATCTGAATTCTGTTAATAGGGTCACCGGAAAAAAAAAATACAATGTCACTTAAAACATACCTAAAGACAATCTCCTAAGCATTTTCTTTTTCTCAATGCTCTATTGGTTTTATGAATATGTTTATCTAAAATATTGCCGCAATCTACTAAGTCGTTTGTCTAAATTGATGTGACCATAGATTTCAAATAAGTGTTGGGCAATGCAGTTGCATCTCAAAACTGGTCTCAAAAGTTTCTGGAATTTAAAAATGACTTCTCCACCTCAAAATGAAACACCGTGCTTGAAGTATTTTAGAAGCATAATAAAAATACGGAGTAGAAATAACCATGCTCGATCAAGTTTTGCTTCATGGGCTACGTTTTTCCATCGCAAAAACGCAGCTTATGTATTGAGACTTTACTCGAGCATGAATATTTCAACTTCATCTCATATGGTTCTTCTATGCTTCCACTATACTCAACAATTGACCTAATATTAAATTTGATAACATTACTACACGAATGTTAATCACTTTTTACTTGACAATTAGGAATCACTGAATTGGTGGTCTTTCTAGGCTTTTATAAAACTTGTGCCAGGTTTACTCAATGGGCAGTTGAACATGTTGCAGATCTAAGATACGTATCTTAAAGAAACCCTCCCTTACGCTTTTTTGGCACCGTCATTGAATCGAGCTGTAAATCCAAATCCTCTAATATGATAATTACAGCGGATTCATAGGGCAAAGTGGCCTTCGACCAACGCCGATTCTATTATTTACCATTTGCTTCATTCATTTCAGGCCCCATTTCAAGCCAGGCCCCATTCAAAGCCTTCTTGTCGGACAGAGAACCTGACTGTCTAACTGATTGACGATCACTGCCGTAAGGTCCCACAGATTCACAAAGACGGAACAAAGCCATTCTCTAGTCAAAATCGAAGAGCCTGTCATTACCATAAGCAACATGTCCAACCAAACCATTCGGCCCCACAAACCACCTCGAACAACGTTACCGACCATGGCTCGGAGGTTGCAACAACAACAACAACAACAACAACACAAACAACAACAATCTGAGCAACGCTCTGATGCACCAATACCGATCGCCGGCAATAATTTCCAGCTTTTCAAAGAAGGTCGAGTTCCGAGGGTCGAGTTGACATTGTCCCACGTTCCGAATCAGGTCAGGCCTGTCATGGCATTCAGGAATGTCGCACCAAAACCTTTCATAGCGCGTACATCGCCGAGAACGATGTTTAATCACAAACATCTTGAAAACCCAGGTCGATCATTAGAGGCGATGGGGATCAATGATCGCACTTCCACCCCACAGGGGGTGTCGCATTTTGCTTCAAAAGTGAGTACATACTCGTACTCACTAAACATTACCTTGGCATTCTATCGTGCCATTCCAACGGTTCAGAAACAGGAATTACGATTAAGGGACTTTGCTTGTAGTTTCCGCTTGGGCTGAAAACTTACCCAACATTTTTTCTAAGGTCGAGCTTCCCCCTTTTCATTTATTTGGTGCACGTATATACCCAGAATACAAGGCGTTATTGATGGGATAAAAAGTGGTCCCCTAAATTTCCTACCTTCTACAATTATCATCTGGGCTCAGCTGAGGGAAGGTCAGACCTCCAAATGTTCATAGGGCATATTTCTTAAATTACTGGTTTAAGCACACGTTTGCTAATTCTCAACGACATGAACGCACTCTTGTAAATCATTCCTTTTCAATGAAAAGTACAAGTTGGAAACCAAAATCAACTTTAAACTTGCCAGTGCATAAAATAAGGACTTTTCTATTAGTAAGGCTCTTCGACACAAGCCCTATCATATAGAAGTCTCGACCCGGGCTCTAATGATCAGACCCATGATTTGGAATGTGTTGCAAGAACCAATGATTTCAATAATGGTAGAGTATGCCAATAGTGCTTCCCTGTCACATATGTACGTACCTACGTCCACGTTTTTCCTGTGGCATGGGGGCCTTACTGTCTAGAGGTCACTCACAGATTTACGTACGGGCTATCTCAGCCAGTACATATGAGTCATAGTTGAAGGGATGCAGTCCTAATCTTGAATTCCATTCTCAAAATTCATTCTCCGCTCCTCCTTGTCCAATAGGCAAACTGTCTTGGTGACGATGGCAGCAAAGATGATCATGACGGCGACTACGATGTTCCTGTTCGTAGTGGTACCATAGGCGTTGCTCAAGGAGGGTTGAACAGTTCCTCAAACCCAGGAACGAGCGCCGCATATCGAGTCAGATCACCTTCATCAGTTTTGCGTCAGGGTGATCTTGGTGATTCTCAACAACACCAAAGCTACCCGACCTATTCAACAACATCGAGCAGGGTCAATTCTGCGTCTGCCATGCTCAAACATAACACCACCAACAACAACGACAACAACTACAATATCAGCAACAACGCAGAGAAGGTCTTCGAACCAGCGTCCAGGCTGGGGAATTATTTGGGGGGCTCCGTGGACGAGGAGAATTGGGTTGCTGGGACAGGAGCAGGACTGAGGGCCAATGAAGCCAGCCAGCCGCAAGCTGGAGACTCATGTAACCTGGAGAATGAAGAATTGCAAAAAGTGCATCCCCACGAAGAGGAGCGAATCAACCAGAAGCGAGTCAGTGTCCAAAGAGCCCTGAAGAATTTAGACGATCTGTTGAACGAGTTGCGTCCAAACATGGATCACCCGAAAGAGGCTCTTGATGAGTCCCGGGATGATCTCCCCGCTAAACACGGATCCGTGGAACAATCGCTGCATGAGGTATCGGCGTTGATGGAACACTTGGTGAGCCAAGCGGAGCTGAACCAGGATGACACGGATCCTTCACAATGTTTGGACCAATCCCGAAAAACCTCCACAGCGTCCGTGGCCTCCTCCAATTCTTCGGCATCGTCTTTATCGTCCTTAATTGAAGACCGAAGGTCCAGAGAGTCCAGTGCTGAACCCGACAATTTCTCGGAGGCCAGTACCAGAAAGGCCTCTCATGCTGAGAGCGTCCTTGAAGCCGAGGATCAAGTGGATTCCCTGACGAAGCAACTCACAGAGTGCTTGGAAACGAAGGAAGTTGTGAATTGGAGCCGTGATATCAAATCAACCACCATCTTTGGTAAGTCATCCTTCGTTGTTACTGGGTAGATCGTCACTCGTCAGCGTCACAACTTTTTTATCATCTGATCCATATTCAGGCAATTGCCCCAAATGCGATAAACCTATTGAGAAAGAGGCCTCAGTGGTTGGTGATGCCCATTACCACCCCGGTTGTTTTATCTGCGATGGTTGTCAAGAGCCTCTAGGGACTCAAAACTTCTTCATCATCGATGGGAAGAATTACTGCGCGAAGGACAGAGAGGTAAGAGGTTGCGAGGCTAACAAGGTGCCCATATCCGATGGATAATTTGACACATTTTTTCTCCTATTTTCTCAACCCTTAGCGATTCCTCGAGAAGTGTGTCAAATGCATGGAAAAAATTGAAGGCGACACCATTCGTCCCCGTGAATCTGGCGAAGCTTATCATCCATCGTGCTTTTCCTGTCAGCGATGCTCCAAGGAACTTTTTGGCAAATACTATGACATCAATGGTCAACTGATTTGTGAAGATGATTATATTGTAAGCAATGAGCCCGCGTGTCTTTCAATTTAGGCCAACGTACCTTTAGTTCTTTGTTTTTTTATGTTTCCAGGCTAGTCGAGAAAAATGTCACAAATGCCGTGAGCCGATCATCGGAACCGTTTTGAAGGCTTTGGATGGCTCGTTTCACCCCGAATGCTTCACTTGTGCCGCTTGCCCTCTTTGCCTGGATGGTGTCCAGTTCTTTCTCACCGAGGATAAAGATCCCTTGTGTGAGACTTGCTACTCGAGGTGAGCATTTCTATTACCTACCGTACTTTAAGCATAAGAAGAGGTGGCTCAAAGATCGATTGATTATCCGATGATATGGTTTAATTTCAATGGGTTTCAGGTTGGCAGCCAAGCGTTGCGACGGTTGCAAGGAGCCTATTGTGGAAGACTGTCTGGTGAGCAAAGACCCTGGAGGGTACTATCACAAGAATTGCTACACCGAGAGAGTGGGACCTTCCAGGAGTTAAAATCACGAACAGTTCATCATCAGAAATCCGCCTCCAGTCAAGACCTCCATCCAGTTTGAGACCCTCGATTCTACCCATCAGACTCAACAAGTTTTGATGGTAACATTTGCGGGTCTTTGCTCTTAATTCAGTAGAAATAAGAATCATCAAGACCATTTGCCACTTCCCAACCAAGAAGACACAATGATAAGACAGACTTGGATTCACAGAAGATCAAATCCAAGTAAGCAAGTAAGCCAACGAACCAAGAAGCACTCACTCACTATCTCAGTCAACTAGCCAACGAACCACTCCTGCTTGTCACAACCCTCTCTCAAAAAGCGAATAGCGAGTGAAAGAGAGGGAGAGAAAAGAAAGAAAGAGAGAGAGAGAGAGAGAGAGAGAGAGAGAGAGAGAGAGAGCCAAGTATTCAATGCATGACGCTTCTACCAATCTTCAAGCTTCTTTAGTCCCATGAATGAAAAAGAAGCTCATTTCAGCTCGATCCCGAGACTTCCAAGTCATTCTGATGCTTTAGATCTGGCAAACACCCTTTTTTCCACAGCCAGAGCCTTAAGTCGCCTACAATTAACACAAAAATGTATGAGAATAAATAAACCTATGTATGAGAATAACTAGACCAATGTTTTTATGAGAGAGAATAAGCTAATCAATGTACGAGTTTGCAACTGAACGCAGTTTTTGGGTTCGAAAAGTCTCGCCAGAAACCTTGGAATCATGTCTGGATCGCGACTGAGCGTGTTGCTCTGATATTCGTGTTGTATTGTGAAGGGATGAACTCTGGAACCAATTCGTCAAAAGACAGAGATGATACCGAGGGCAAATTAGACTCATAAACCTGACAAAGTCACCGGGGCTACTACAGCTTTATATACAGTAGTTCTGGATGTGGAGAAGACGGGAAAATGGCAGCAGTCGACCACTTCTTCTACTGTACCCTCAGTTCGACTGACATCGCAACCACCACCATTCTTTTCAGCATTATGATTGTCTTCTTGTTCTTCTCAGCCATACACTGAGCAAAAGTCAAGAAGACACAGAGGCGGTTTCAACAAACTCGGTGGATGCAGAGAAAAGGAAGCACATACTACGTTCGTTCGTTCGTTCGTACGTACCTCAGTTACATAGTAGATCGAGACATGAAGAGAACCAACGACATTTAGTAGCAAGCAGTTAATCTTTGGACTACCATGATGATGATGATAATTATGATGATGATGATTAGGCTTTGGATTTTAATGAAAAAAAAAATCCTTGAATTTGAAATTTTCTTCGGAATACCCATTACAATGGAAATGGCTGAAAGTCTTGATTTTTTGCTTGCTCGGCCAACGATTTTTGTCTGGCCAATAAAACTAATCAAGGTTCACTTTTTCCAAGCATGACTTCCAAATTCGACAATGGTGTTTTTCTGGAACTTTTCCTCCCTATCTACCTCGGCAATGTTCGAGGCCTATTTTCCTTCAATTAATTTTTTCTCTTCAATCATGACCCAAACACCAGAAAACCTTTTCAATTTAGAACCATTTAAAGCATTTTAGGTTTGAGTATTTTTGAAAGAGGGACCATAAAAAACGAGGTGCCCCACTTAAAATGGAACCTAAAAGAGATATATTCAATAAAAAATAGTTTGACTACTTATTTCGATCACATCTTTTTGTTTTAACTTCATTAATGGATCATGAATTTGAAAATGATAAGATGAGGCTTACAATAAATTCGTGCCACTTTGTTCCTTTTCAAGGATGTTAAAATAAATATGCTTTAATCTAATCTTTAAATAACGTGTTTATTGCAATTACTTTGAAGACTTGATGAGGCAAAAAGTACTAGCGAAACATGTAGACAAATAATCTCATTTCTTGGGAAAGATTCATGTTCATTGACGTACCCTGTACAATGAGGTTGGATTTAGTCTTCCATTTTCACCGGAAAAAAATCATCTGTCAATGAAAAACACAAAATACTTTAAATACCTTATAATAAAACAAGCCAATTTCTATGTAGACTAGAGTGCAGTTAGCTATTTACATTAAATTTCCAGCTCTAATGAAAAAGATGAACCAACTACTAGGCACGGTAATTCAAGTGCTTCTAGGCAGGGTGGGCATTTTTCGACATCGAGAGTATTTTGGACACCCTAGTGTCCAAAAGTGTCCAAAAGTGTCCAAAAGTGTCTAAAAGTGTCCAAAAGTGTCCAAAAATACCCAGAAGGTGTCCAAAAATCCCCAAAAGATGTCCAAAAATCCCCAAAAGATGTCCATAAGTGTCCAAAAGTCCAACAAACGTAAAAGAAAGTTGTACAAATCAGACGAAAAACCAGTTACACTACATAAGTAATTGAATTCTAAAGAATGCATGGTTGTGTACTTAAACAAAAATAGTTCTATTAATGGGAACATTACTTGGAGAAATAAACTTTGCCATGATAACTTGTTAATAAATTGTTAAAAAATAAATGTTTTGTTTATACAATATGGTAAAATGTGTGTAACTATTCAAAATGTTTCAAGATTTACATTTTATTTCCTCATCTGTAAACAAGAGTCTTGTCTTTTTTAATAGTCAAACAACACTGCTTTAATTCTTTGGCAAAAGCATTATAATACCCACATTGCAATCTGATATGAGTTTGAGTGTGCTTTATTATAGTTAACATTTTTTGGACAGTCAGGTCAAAAGACTTCTTGCCTCTTGGATGGGAAACACTTGCAACAATGATAAACTTTGGAATATAAATCAAAATACTAAGTAACCTTCTCTTGTCACAAATCAAGACACAATTAGCTTTAAAATGTACTCGCATACTATGTTTAACATGAAGTGTGGTG
Organism: Tigriopus japonicus; assembly: GCA_010645155.1. NCBI lineage: Eukaryota > Metazoa > Arthropoda > Copepoda > Harpacticoida > Harpacticidae > Tigriopus > Tigriopus japonicus. Next base: position 4,755,479 of record CM021316.1, on the reverse strand, counting down.
TGAGCGTGTTATTAGTAGTCCCAGTCTCACATTCGTTTGTTCGTTCATTCCTTCAGTCGATCATTCTTTCCCACATTTTGGACGATGCTCGGTGGTCAAATGAAAAGAGTGGAAAGTTCAAATGTCCAGTTTGGCCTTCAAGTTATTGGCTCATTTAATGTATTAAGTGTAAGTTTCTTATGCTGAATTGACTTATTCTTGCTTAGATTTCGTCAAGTGACGTTTATTTTGGAGAGAAAGTTTGTAGAATGTTATTCTAAAAATGTTTTTAACCATTATTTTTCGAATTACCATTTTTGGACACTTTTGGACACTCCTATTTTTGGACAGCCTTATTTTTGGACACTTTTGGACACCTTTTGGACAGGGGTGGACAAAATGTCCAAAAATCAAATGCCCACCCTGAGTTCTAGGTCTTCTAAGTCGTCTTTCTCCCCCTCTGCCACTTTCGTGCGAAACCACGTTTCGTTCTTGCTGGCAATCTGGTCCGAGTTCAACGTTTATCCACTCGGTCCCACTCCCAACCATCCGAACAAACCCACCAACTAACCAACCAATTGGCCGACCGTGTACTGCTAGCACGATGAAGATGGCGGGAGTTGCTACACAACCAACCATTGCTGCTGCCGCTTATATGGCGAAGGGAGGATCGGTTATAATGACAGTCATTATAATTTTTCCACCCAGCAAAGTCAACGGAGACTGGAGCTAGAACTGGGACTCTCCCGAGTCATGAACTTTTCGAGGCACAATCTTATGTTCCGACTCAGTGTGAGGGATGGTCGCATTTCACGTTCTTTTCGGTCCGTCCGTCCGTTCGTCTGTTTGTCTGCCTTTCTTTCGTTCGTTCTCTCGTTCGCTCTTTCCTCTTTCCAACCTTGGTTGCTTGGTTGGTTGCTTGGTCCGTTTGTCCGTCCGTGTTTCTATATCTCTGCTTGTCCAACAAACTTGGAAATGGAATGATGAAATGACTTCAAAATGAGTCCCCGAGTGCCATGCACGATACATGAGCAGGACTTGGAGCCATTTCAACACCCAAACTCCGTGGTGAATGTTCCTCGAAATTAAAACCACCTAAAATATACTGGTTGTGCCTTCCGGCTATTCTTGTGGCCAAACTGCCAATGCTAACACACGTCATTTTTCTCATTTCCAGGTTCAAAGCGATTCTTTTGACTCATCTATTTGATGGAGATCTTGACGAGTCCAATTGTGTGCGAGATCGATCTGTGTTGATTCGGAATTATTTCATACCGGGTTTGATTTCGCCAAACCTTGTAGAGGGATCTTCAAGTCGACATCGATGATTACAGGAGATTGGGTGGTTGGATGGCGTTGACTCTTCTCTTGATCTCCATGATCCAACCCAACCCAACCATGAGTTCTCAATCACTGCTTATGAGAAACTGGAGGTCAGAGGTCGTTTCCTGTGCTTTTCTCGCATTTCATCCCAAGCAGTCCGAAACAAGCCAAAAAGTGGGGGAACCAATGGCAGGCACAAACTGGGGTGAGTGGGGAGACACAGACAAGCCACAGAAACAGAGAGAGAGAGAGCGAACGATTTCTAAAATTGAAATAATGTAGAATTCCAAAGACACACCGCCATCAGCAGCACTATGAAAGATCGACAATTTGACGCCTCGTCGTGGAAGAAGGCTTCAATTGAGGAAACGCCAAGTGGGCTCCATGAATCAAGCATAAATGAGAGTTCAACCATTTCCAAAGTTTTAATTAGAACCTTTATTTATGGCAACGTGATTGTTCTGTTTTGTCAATGGTGAAAAGGTGCTCATTGAAAATGGACATCCATACATGGGCCGGGGGAAGTTTGGAGTCTCAAGTTTGGTGTAAAAAACACTGGATGATGATGGGCAGTGCATAAAGGTGGATATGCATGCAGATTGATCTAATTCACAAAAAAGAAATCTCTGGGGGAAAACAAATCCGATTGGCAACAAAAATGAGGCGAATTGTTCAGTCTTTGGTCGATTGCGTGATTGGCAGTCATTAACTCTCAGCCTGTGGATTTGAAAACCGAAAAAAAGGTTTTACTGAGTTGTATCACCACGAAGTCGGATAGAAACTGAACGCTTCATGGACGATATGAGTACGAACAATTCGTCGAAACTGAATCTTGAAATGAGGAATTGGTTGTTCAAGACAAGAGTGAATTTTGGGGCAAGAGTGATTTTTTGGGGGCTTAATTGGAGGCGCAAAGATTTTGTTGACACCTTAACAATTTTGAAAAAAAAGATTTTGTCTTTATGTATGTCTTTAAGGCATTCGAAAATTATTTTTTCCTATACACCATCAATTTCTGGACACCCTGTATTTCATTTATTTTCATTTATTTTCTAAAACACAACATTGCCAATTTTTGAGAATTGATATGAACTGTACCATATTCTCAACGTTTGGGCTAAAAATGTACAATGTAGGTGTTCTTGAAAGAATTCTAAACGGTTTAAAACCAGCTAATCTACTGGATGGCCGTTTGTGTCAATGGCACTGCCGATCTACTGTACATGTAGATGTGATGAACTGATAAGATTATCTCATTCCATTGATGAGTCTTGGTCCCTTTTCTTGACAAATAAGCTCATGCAGGCTCTTTGAAGATCTCTGCGAAATGACAAATTTTGAAATCCTTCAAAGATTTGAATGGGTTGATGAGGTGTGGACCTGTGGCAGTCAAGGAGATAATTTTGACGCCTTTTGCTTTTCTTCATGTTGTCTTGTTTGCTGTCTTAAGATGTCTACTTAGGTTCAGTGTCTCGTTTTTTCCAACGTTTGAGTTAGTTCCTAGATGCCAATAACAGGAAGTCAAGAAAGGGTTTCCAGAATCCTCCGATTCTGTCTTTTTACCGAACTTTTGGTTAGCGAATGTATTAGACGTTTTGGGTTAGAGAATTTGAATGATTAATTGAGCAAATTTTTGGCCGAGCTCGAGAACTTACACCCATCTTTCATAGACCTTTCAGTCGCTGTAATCCTTGAAAACACTGACTGAGACTTGGCTCTCGCCAAAGACTTGTATTTTTTGCTACACCTTCAAAAAAAGTCCAAAAGCGCCAACCTTTACTTTATGTTGTCCAGTTTAAGTATACATCTTTTTTTGTCTTGCTAAATATACTGATCCAGACAATAGTTCAATTTTATCTAATGGATTTTGCCCTCAAACCAAATGAAACACGATGAAATTAAACCCTGCATTTTTTTGAGATTGATGCTAGATCTGACAGAAGAAAACACTGTAGATCTTTCCCATCTTTGGTCTGATGTTAAGTTCACTAATTGAAAAGGCTCGAGTATAAAAATAATAGTGTAAATAGCCATGCTCCAATGCAGTCTCTGTACAAAAGCAGAGCTTAAGATAGTCTTATTTACTAAGACTATACTCAAGCAACTTACTCTAACTTTTACTTTGGTATACTGGAGTCAGTTGGATTAGTGCTCTAAAAGCACAAAAAAATGAACCACTGTTGGTTGTTTTGGCTTAAGAATCGGCCCTTGAGATAACAATGCCCACTGAAAGTCAGTTAACCTAAACCAAGATCTTTCAAATTTCCACAGGATAAGGGAAACAAAAATGGAGCTAGAAATTAAGTCTTCCAACTCTTCTGAGTTCTTCTGAATCGACGACATGGCAGTCATAAACAAGGGAAATGCAAGTTGTTCGTTGCCTTTTGTGCTTATGTTTGATCCATTTAAAAAACCTATTGAGCGTTTCTCCAGTGTTCACAATGTCCGTACAAGAAGTACAAGTAGGCCGTATTATGTATTTTGTTATTGCTGGTGGCTTGACAAGAGCACAAAATTCCCCTTGCATGTTGCTCGGTATCTGTCTCAAATCTGCCCTTTCCCCAGACTTGATTTAAGATGAAACAAAGCGGAACAAAACTTGGAAAGAATTTGACTTTGAATGTCAAAATTTCTGGAGCATTTCGAACAATCAACGAGCTCTCGAGTCTCTGCTCGACCGACGACCCTTGTTTGCTTGCCGTGGATTCGGTTACATACCTAGTAGTAGAACAAGATGCATGCAGAAGGCAATAAGCAATGCCCTCTGAACTCACCAGGGACTAGTAAATGAATAACTTTTACATTGCTCATTATGTAGTCGTTTGCAATTTCGCTCCAATATTTGGAGGAATGGCTCCAGAACTTAACAAGACGGACATGTCAAACATGTTTCGATTTTGAATTGATCTTGGGTTCATTTTCAATAAGCTATTCAGATTAGTTGCCTCAGGAGTCTCGAAATATGATGCTATTTTATTGACATTCAGATTAGCAATCAAGCTTGTAGAATGGAGAATGTAGTACGCGGACGTTGAAAAAGGTGGAAGTCATCGAAGCATACGTACATTCGTAGTAAATTGCTCCACTCGAGTTCCGTGGTAAGAGAGAAAACGATCTTTTCCGATTAATGGCCCAGAGGTATGTATGCGAGCAAATAAAGAATTCACTATTGATCAATTTAAAATTAGCATTGCCAACCAAAAAAGTTCATTTCATGTCAAAAACCGTCTGCCGTTTAAACGACACTTTTACCAATTTCATACGAGGTGCTCAGTCCAGTCGATGATATATATTCTCTACGTTGTTCCTTTTTTTTCCCAGGGTCCAAGTCCAAAATGCTTTCTTCCACTGAACAAAAGTTGAAACCAATTTCAGACGTGCGTGATCCAAACAATACATATAAATCAATTGCACAAATACTAGAAAAACAAAGGTTTGAGAAGTCCCGGAATCCAACAGATCATCATCATCATCATCATCCATTTTCCAAAATATTCACCAAACTGTCTGAAAAGCTGGAGTTTGATCTCGGTTGCGTGTCACCCTTCGAACCCATCTCTTTTAATGCTTGGTGTGGGACGGTTTGTTCTATGAAAAATCAGCAATGTTTGCCATTGATAAAAAAGGCAAAGATATATCACTCCATACAGGGGCTTCTTGATCTCCTATATGAATAGACAACACGTAAAAAAGTTTTTTAACACCACTCTTTGACCTTTTTACTACTATCCACTTTGGATGGGTTCGAAGCTACGAAAAGGCAAGAACATCACAATCCATGAGGTGAGGTGAAACTAGACCCACAATTTATTTGGATTCATAAACGAAACAAATTGCTCTCGTGTTTGTTGGGCTGACATCGTAAATTTCCGCTTAGCTGGACCACTAGCAATTACAGGTCATTACTCTTGTGATCATTGTGTCAAGCCTATTAAATATTATCGGCAAAAGAGCACCGTCCTCGCCCATTCTTGGGAGTTTTTGAGCCGCTTTAGCTAGTCTTCACCCCAGCTTCTTGGATTGGGTTGGAAATTTTATTTCGGCGTCAAATAAGCAAGAAATTAGCCTTCGTTCAATCTCACTGATGGTAGGCACTACGAGGCAGGCAAGCAAGCATAGCGGAGCATAGCGAGGCCGACGAACACTTGAAATTGGGGTGAGTTGCACGTTCTCGAGGTATTCTTGTCTCCTCTGGTTTACACTGGACTATGAGACTAACTGACCACAGTGAATTCAACAGGAACCTTTTACAATATGTTGGTTAATGTTCATGATGTGAAAAGCGCAAAATGCTTTTCACACTACCCAGTACTGAAGGTCTAAAAGGTTTTGCAACCTTCAACTTTCTTGCTTTCTCTTATTTTTTCAATGATTCATTCTAAATCGTACCCTGAATACGAACATGCCAGTGACCTATGGGAAATAATTTCATCAGTATTGCTTCAATCCCACAGTCTCACAGACAGAGTCTTCAGTGTTCTCTCGAAACCATAATATTGACCATTTGCATGTGGTCGTTGATATGGGCCAGCAGTTTGGGATTGTGTTTCCTCTCCATCGTGTCGTTGAAGTCCCCATGAAAGAGTCATGCTCATTAAAAACCCATTTCCAATCAATAGAACGCAATATTCTATCATAATACTGGATGCGAGACACCCCACTGAGACCAGGGAGCTCCTGCCTTTTATTGCCGGGATGGTCTGAATACATGCATGACGGAGATTTAAAAAAAAAATTCCTTTCCTTTGCAAGTCTAGAACACGTTTTGAGAATCTTACTATGTATTTCCGAATTTCCGATGGCAGGACGCAATCTGCAACGATTGCTGATCTTTAGGGAAAGCCTTTCTAATTTCTGCTCAAAATCGAAGTGTGGCAAAACGAACTTTGTTTCGTACAAATTTCGCCCAAAATCAGAATGGTAGAAAATTTCAAAAGTTTTTACTTCCAGAGTTTCTGTGGAGGCGCTGTCATGTTCCGTTCCTTTGGAATCATATTTTCTTTGAGGCTTCAATCATTAACGACCAACTTGATTCATCACCTCTGGAAGCGTTTTGGGAGGCTCCCCCTCAATTGGCAGCTCCAGGCAAGATTCTTTTCTACTGACTAACCATCAATTCAAGCCATGTGGCCATTTTCTTAGGCAGACGGAGAATCCTGTCGACCAACACGCCAATAGGTAAGCTCACAAACCACGAACCAACCAACCAACCAACCAACCAACCAACCGACCGAGTCTTCAACCTTCGTCTCCCGGTCGTCGGTTCGGTGTTTCGTTCATCCAACCGACCATCCATCTATACATCCACCGTAGTAGGTATCCCCTATCCCTCCGTCTAAAAGACTACATACTATCGGACCCGTCAACAGCCTGAAGAGGTTTTTTTCAGGACCAGAAACGATCAAAAGCCAGCCTCACCGCAAGAAGTACGAAGATGAAGAAGAAGACGAAGAAGAAGAAGAAGGAGGAGGAGGATGGTTTCATGGTTCAAGAGGGAAGAAGGGCGAAAAGAAGGGAAGAAGAGAGGAGAGGAGAGGAGAGGGAGGCTTGATGACTCTCGAAGATGTCTTTGAAGGATCATTTCGTCGTTCTACCAACCTCGAGGCTGTTTTGTCTCGACCGAGACAATAATGAGTGGAATATCAAATGCAAATATTGCCCCTGTCCATTATTTCAGAGGGTAATAGAAATCCAAGGCAAAGCAAAGCAAAATGGAGATTGTTTTTAGGTGCCTGAGGAGTGGAACTCCTGCCAAGAGAACAAGTCACGTTACACGACATCCCGCAGATTCAAACGAAACGAAGATGATGGATAGAAACCGAAACACCCAGCCAGTGGTGATATTTGGATACGTACATACAATTCCGTGTTCTTCTAATTGCAGTTCTAATGTTCTTCACTCCAAGCGCTTAAGACCGACCACCCCTTTCCAATCGCATACGCCACACACGTACGACCGAATCATTGGCGAAGAAAAGAAGAGCCTCCATTTTGAAATCCTCCGAAAACATAAAGACACTGGCACAAACATGCGCACTCCCTTCTCTTCCTCCTTCCTCTTCATCATCGTTCTCCTCATTGCGGGTTCCTTTTGGGTTCAAGTGCGTGTACGGACGGATAGATGGACGGATGGATAGGTGGGTTAATAGACTAACTGAAGTAGTGAGGCATTGTCTTGACTTCTCATGACAGCTTTGTCTTCTGTTCCAGTCCATCCATCATGAGAGCTCTTCCCTCGTCTGTAAATACTAGAATGCGACTTCAACTTTTCAGCTCACATGCAATCTTAGAAGTTAATAGACCTCAGTTGGCAGGCAAATTCCCCCAGATCCCGATTTCGAAAGAATCAGTGCCATGAGCAGATCCTCGTTTCACGTGAAGACCTCCTCCATCTAACCATCTCCAGTCCAATCAGATGCTAGGAATGGATGGCGTGCCATTCACGCTTGGGGGCTAGGCATGTCATTTTATTGATGAAACTGTTGCCATTCTCCGTCGAATTCATTGGGTCATATTGAATGAATATTTCTGACACTGTCTTCAGGTCTGCGATTACCCATGTGAGCACTCCCGAGTACTAGACAATCACTAGGTTCTTTTTCTTCGACATAGTCCTGCTTCTTCTTCTCCTTCTCATCATCATCATCATCATCTTCCTCATCATCTCTACCATCAAAACATCACCGCAGCTTTTGGTCGGCGAATGAATCTCAATTTTCCTCAAGATCTTAGACTTCATTCCCACTCGGTTCAGTGCTAAACTGGCGCAACCAAGTGGGTCTCTCTCTCTTTCTCCCCTCAGATGCAGCGTTTATTTCGCTTAGTTCTTGACTCTCCAAGTTCATACCCTATAATTTTCTCAGAGAGCTCAGAGGTGAGTGGATGGAAGAAGGATGGATGGATGCATGACCAAGTCGAGTATGCACAGAGAAAGAGATGTTCTGGCATCGTTGTTTTATAAACACTCGCTTCTCCGTGGCCATATTGCTATTTTTGAAGCTCATCCCAAGTCGGTTGGGCCAGCCACGACAGACAAGGTGCTGGTCGAGATGGTTGCTGAGGATTCCATAAAAGTGGAGCGTTGATGTACTTTACGATGGTGCATTTCCACCAGGCGAGTGCAGCTCATATTTTACTTGGGTTCAGAACAAGTCCGTACGGTTATGGGTTTATGAGCACGACCTCTACCATCAAAAGTTAAATTCTAACCCATGTTGCTCGGTGATTGTGAAAGTGGGAGTGATAGTAGCAGAGTACTGGAACTTTTTTCCTTCTACTTTCAAATGCTGCTGCATGTGATGATCTTGATGAAAACGCCTATGAAACGTGAGATTCATTAGCATAAAATCGTCGAATTAATTTTTGGTGAGGCAAGACTGAATATGAAAAAACCAACAGTTGGGAAAATGAACGAGGTTACCTTCAAGTTACAGTATAATTTGTTCTGCAATAAGGCGGGTTGAATTATATTTATTCATACCTTTTTTTCCTTTATGCTTTGTCAATGACATGACACTTGACGATTTCCGACAACAATCTACAAAAGATTTCTAAAAGCTCAAGTTGCGACATCTGAGAGCATAAATTCTTAAAAAATTGGCATGACGATTCGCTTCCTTCCATGTTTCGAGCGCAATTAAAAGAAGTCCATTCTTTCCCGAAGGCACGCCAGAGTAGCACTCCGGAATCCAAGGGGAGAACGATACTACGTACATAATCGATGTGAAAGATTGGAAGAAATTTTGGCAAGGCACCCACCCCGTATCGACTAAGCTCCTGTGCACGCATTCAAATATGCATTGACATCGACTAAGGCTGCTGGTCTTTACACTGGAGCTTTGACTTGCATTATCATGAAATTGCAACACATACCGTATTACGATCATAAGAACATAGAAAGTCCTGATTGGCCCTGAATTGCCTTCTTACTCAGCGTATTTGCTATGGAACCACAATACTGGATATTCTTTTATATTTGTTGAGCTCCTGTACACAACCCAATTGGATCTCTAAAATCCTAGTGAAGCAGAAAGCCAGCCTCAGTTCAAACTTACAAGAAGTACAATTATGATCTGACTGAAACCTCCAGAAACCGATTCATCTCGAAAATGACTAATGTTCGTTGGTACCTAGGTTGATTGCCGCGATCTGTGGAGATTCCCCTTCACATGAAATAGCACGCTGGGCGTTCCAGTCGGATCCTGTTCACCGGTTGGTCCCGGTTGCTCTTGCAGTCGATCTCCCTCGCTCGCTTTAAAATGCCCCAAGGCCCGTTTTTTCGTAGCGCAAGACAGTGAGTGAGGTGGTTATCTGTGCCAAGCGACGGAGCTCGCTCAGCTCCAATACCAAACTGGTGGAAGCTAAAGACTTGAACATACCGATTTGCTCCTTTTCCCCTTCACTTCATGGCATTTACTATCCATCCAACCAACCAACCAACCAACCAACCAACGAAGTAGCCTGACTTCCAACCATCCATCCGTCCTCCAACCAACCAAGCAGCCCACCAACACAATATGTTCTCACTCAGAAGAGACGTACCAACAATCCGTCCCGTCAAAGTGCAGCATTGCACGGATTGGAAACAAAACGGCAGCCACGAGCCCTTGCTAGCCAACACCAGACCTTCGGACCGGGTGAAACGTTATTAGACAAAAAAAAACTGAACATTCAACCAAGATCGAGGTATGGGAGCACTTTTCTTTCCACCTTGGCATAGAAGACAGTGAGTAAATTCCCAGTACTCGACTCCGTCGGTTGTCGTCAACCTAGGTGCCTTCCATAGGTAGAACCTGTCCCGAAGAGGCTTGTTCTGTGGCAAAGGTTTCGATTTTCATCCAAAGGTGATCAAAGGGACCTTTCGTCGCTTTTCCCCCTCTGGATTTTCCCACCATCTCACCAAGAACCAAGGGTCGGTGGTGGATTGGGTAGAAAGTGCCATGGAGTGAACAGGCGCAAACTCCGTGATGTCCCTCGTGGTTCGTTCGTCGCAGGCGCTCGCTCAGTTTCACGAGGCATGAGGTCGCCGTCTTTGGAGCAAGTGGGATGATCTGTTCCTCCGCCTTCTCCTTCTCCTCTTGTTGTGCCTCTGCCTCTGCCTCCTCCTTGATCTCGTCTGCTTCGTCGATGGACTCAGGTTGAAACTCATTACTTCTGTGAACACGAGGTACTCGGGTGCTGAGATCATGCAAGCTCGGAACACTTGAAAGTTTGAATACTTGGAAATTTTGTTACCTTAGACTCTCTGGCAGGCTGAAAAGGAGCAACCTTTTTCAGTGGTGAGGCTGATTTAGAGCATGATGGCCAGTCCAAACGCTTCACCTATCTTGCAAAACAGTGACATCTCCAGCGAATGCATATCACAAGCACCTGAAAAATTTCCATTTCTGAGGTAAGTGAAAGCCATCCAAATTTGTGAACAACGTGGTGGGACAAATTCCTCTTTTAAGCAAGGATATTTGTCAATCCAAAGATGATTTTGATCGTGCCATTTCGAGACATATTGAAAAGATTGGATCTGTCCAAGATTCCATTGACTAATGTCAATCATCTTCTTGAATTGAGAAGTGTTCAAATCTGGTCGACCAGTATCACTTGAAGCAAAAGACTTCATGCAGGATTAGATGGAAACAGAAAGGTGAAATTCATCATGTCTGTTTTTTCTTCGAGATCATTATTCATACGCAAGTTCATATCCGCCAAATCGCACCCTAACTTTCTCCATAATTGCTGAGCATCTCGGACAGACTGTCATCCAAGCTCAGAGGAAGGCAGTTGGCTTCCGAGCAACATTTTAAATGCATTAAGAAATAGTGAAAAACATTTCATTGTTAATATCGTGGGAAAGCAACAAACCCGAGTTGAAAATGCAAAATGTTGCTTTGCAAGATATCAAGTAGAATCCCCCTTTGAACAATTTTAGTTCATGGTTGACTTTCACTTCGTGAGGTTTGGTGAAGCTTTTGTCTAAGGCTGAACAAATTGCCACGAAGCCAGGCGTGTTACTAACAGGCTCTTCGGATGGATGGTTTTACTCTTTGTAGAGGTTAGACTTGCCATTGACACCTCTGGTTTCAAATCGAAGGACGTTGTAATTGGAATTCCTAATTATTTCACTTTTGAAGCAAATAAGTCCAGTTCAGCACCCGAATCTAAGCCAAAGGGTTTCAGAAAACATCCCTTGCACATAAATATTTGACAAGGCCATAAAAAATAGATCTGTTTGACCTCAGCTGAAAGAAGTTTGGATTTTATTCTGTCAATAACCTGAACAATCAAGCTGTCTTTGGTAGTTGTTGATTTATTTATGTCATTGGTGTTGATATTAACAAACACTATTACTTGCAAAACAAATGCTGCATTCTTAATACGTGTGTGGTGGCATCTTTTCCCTTGTTGCTGAGGTTAGAAGCATACTTCAAAAGCCCCCTTGATAAAATGGGTCGGTCAAATCCATGATTCAAGTACTATTTTCAAAAGTATCCACACGGTCCTTGTCTCCTTGCCCTTGTCTTCATCCTTCAGGTTTTTTTGCATTTTTTACTTTCGCCAGATTTTCTTGTTTGAGGCTGGAACGGAGGCTTGGAGTTTTGCGCCTTCTACGACGTCAAAGAAATCGAGAATCTTTGAAATGACAGAACATTCACTACTGCACAGGCCTTTGAGTAGGTGTATCAGATGTTGTCTGGGATCCAATCGATTATTTTCCAAAAGAAAGTCAATTCCCATCCACCTACTAGCTACTGCACTTAAAAGACAATGAGCTCTAGATTAACTTTCCTCGTAGCGCCATTGAATGAAAAGTATGTGATAATTCGTACCGCTTGATTGCCTCAGAGTTCCGACAACTTCATCTTTGACGTATTTTTACACATCTCGTTTAAGCCTGTCACCAACACCCTGCAACAAAGCCGCACGTGTAACAACCCCATCTTCTTCCGTTTGATTTTTTGCCATTAAAACAGACCGATCTGAGCCATTTGGAAATAGCAAAGGGACAATTTGCAGGCTCATTAGTATTCCTCACAAGAATGACAGCCATTAGCCATTCGTGCCATTGAATCCAGAACCTAAGAGGTGCTTCGAGATTCAGACCTGGGAAGACGGATCCCCCCTGACTGGCTCGAATTCATGAAATAGTTAAGTTTGATGAGTTGAATTTTTTCTGCCTTATGAGCACAGGAGCAACATTCAAGTACATACTCTCCACTACAACGAGATTTCCAACACAACGGTAGTAGTTTGTCCGTACGTGTGCATGAATGTAGAAAAGCTGTACGTAGCAGTTGTTCGACTGAGTCATCGCGATTGTCTTCGCCTCTGAAGCCGTGGCCACGATGAACATCATTGTGTACACCGAGGAGATCAAAATACTCTTGAGATGCATTGATCGGGATAGTCTAAAAGGGGGAAACTCATTCTGTATTCGAAGACCAAACCAACCTTTCCAGTAGGAGCGAAAATCGGTTTTGGCGACGGGTTGCTCAGGAGCCGGAAGCAAGAAGGAAACCTCCATCAAGAAAGGGTTACGTTCGATTTCGAGAAAATTGAGAAAGGAAAGAAGTGAGGTATCTAAGAATTGCCAAAAATGTATGATTGACGATTACGTTGGGGAGCGCTTTTTCCACAATTCCTGCCTCGGGGCCAAGTATCCGCAACGTGAAATTGGAATGTTCAATACTCTAAAGTTGTCAAATAAATACCAGAGAACATCCCTTGTTGCTGTCGGAATAGTATCCAAGCACTTGCACCGGCTTTGCCTTCACTTCACGTGAGTCGTTCAGGCAGACGGGTTTTCGGCCAAAATCATACAGTACAGTGGGAGCAATTCAATCCAAATCCATTCGGCCAATGGTTCCGGTTTTGGCATTTGCAGACGTCCAGATTGCAGCTTGGCCAATGGTCTTGATCGGACAGGCAAATTTGCTTGTGCGAGAACTGAGAAATGCTGTCTGTCTATCTGTCGGTCTGTCAATCCAGGTCTTCTTGCACCGGGGAATTTCACGCTTCCCGTGGCGTTTTTTTGGTGCGAGCGTAAGTCAGAAAATGCATGGCAAAATCAGATAATAACCCCGGGCTTTATGACCACGAGGGGGTTGTTAACTTGACTTCTGGATTCTCTCAGCAACTAGACCCGTCGAAACCGAACGAGCGAACCGCGGTCGTCAAACGGATGCTTGGGGGTTGTTGACTGTCTCGCTCGATGTTGCAGGCAGCCGAGGAGAAATTGCTCTTCTTTTCCGTTCAACGGCGAATCGACAGATGGCGTCCGTTCTGGAGACTCGGCTGTTTTCGACAAATGTCATTACAGGGCACTATTTTCTATAGTACTCGGACATTTTAGTCTTGTTGCGGAAAATGAGTGAGCCACGTTGGCGCCCCATAATACGCGTTGAATGAGATCGAACCGATGCGGGAAGAGTGAAAAGACGCTCACAAATTGGCCAACACTTGAATTAATCATTCTACAGCGCTCAATTTTCCCGGATTAGGTCACCCGAGATTGGATCTTTTTCTTATTATGGCGATATGATGGATGAATCGCTTCTAGCCTCGTCAATCGTCCATGGGGCGGTCACGCATCAAAATCGCCTTGCCTTGGAAATTTGTCCCCGGCAAAATGGGGTTATGCAAGCCACCCCGATCGAACGGGTAACAACCCCGTACAAAGCCCCGTAGCACCCCTTCCCAAAGCCCTTTGCCACTTGAAATCGCACGCCCGTTTCGTTCTGAGCGAGACGAAATCGGGTCATTCAAATGTTAGCGCTCTTTTCTGGCCGCTGTTGGATTGCCTTTGTCCGATTGGCGTTGAGTGCGGTGACGTCATATCGTGCCATTCGCTATTCGCTCGCTGATTGGCTGAGCGGGCTTCTTCCTCTTCATTCTGCTTGTGTATTTCTCAACCTACCTACGCACACACAGCGTACGTAATAACACATGAACGAGATCAAGTCCAGAACAAGAAGAGAAGAGACTAAGAAGACACACACACAATCCAAAGACATATATTTACTTCAATCATGCACGTTCACCACGCTCGAGAAACAGAGCAGTTATAGTGTCTGAAGGCAAAAACACCTTAGATATTCAATAAGTGCGGCGGTTGGTTGGTTGGTTGGTTGGTTGGTTGTGCGGGTAGGAAGGAGGAACCTATCGCATGGCCAAGAGCAACAAGACCTGACGGAATCGACCCAAGCAAGTACGAGTAGTGAGAGTGGTTGTGTGTGACATTTGGAGGGAGGTGACGACGGAAGGCCTTCGTTCGAATTGGTGGGGTTCTGGGAGAGACCACCCCGGAAAAACATTGGCTGCCCTCTCTTCACTGACAGACTTAGAGTGAGCTGCTCCGGCTGTGAGCAGCGTTCCTCACCTCACCTCACCCTTAGAGTGGACACGCCCATTCACGGTTGGGTCCGACCGATCGGGTCGACCGACGTCGTGTGACTTTTATCTTTGAAAACTTAGAGAGAAGTTCGTTCGTGAAGTGAAAAGCTCGTGCTCCAAGATTCGGTCGGACAAGATGTCGGCCGAAGACTTCTCCATTGAGGGTAATATTCATTATCACGGACTAGGCTTCCTAAGACCAAAGGGAGCATTATGATTTGAAAGATTGCATTTTTCATAGTATCAACATGATAGTTTGATCTCGATTATCAACCGTCATCAATTAGACCCCGAAGAAATTAGATAGTCAAAGCTATAGGATAGCGACTCGCATTCCTCCTCCATAGGCCATGCCCAATTTTGAGGTTTGAGGCCCGGGTTTCACGCTCCATTATTATTCTCTTTGGTTTGTTTCAGAGTTCCTCAGCTCGACCACCGGCGACTCGATATTCAATGGTTCCCACCCTGACGACCCGTCTTCGCTGCTCAATGACGACACGTTCATGTCCGTGCTGGATGACAGCGTCAATCTCGAGATCTTTAACGCGGCCGTGGATGATTTGGCCAATCAGGCCTATGCCGATCCTACCGGGGAATCTACCGTCACCGCTGTGCCCCCGGAGTCCAAGTTGGTGTCACCCACGAACCACCCCCCGTTCTATTCCCGGGTTCAATCTATCGGTTCGCCGGCTATTTCGTCGGGCGCTTCATCTACGGGGAGCGTGCCCAGTCCCGGCTCGCCCGTTTCTCCCGGACAAGTGGTGCCTCAAGAGGCCTTGACCCTGGCTACCAACTCATTGGGCTCCCCCAACCACGGTTATGAGAGCCCCACGATCCGCAGTCTGCTCCAACCTTCGACCTCGGTTCAACCGGCGCGCACGGCTCGAGTCGCGGAGTTAAGCGGCGGGCAAAGAATTATCCTCCAACCCATTGTGCCTTCGACCAACATTTTGGTACAAGCTCAGGCCGGTGGACAGCCCATCTTCCTACAGACGACCGGAACCGGGGCTCAAACGTTCCTCACCACGCCAGCCACGGTGGGCACGTCCGCGTTGATTTATCGAACCATGGAATCGAATTCAACCGCTACCGCCCCCACGACGACGACTTCGGCCCAATTCTTGACCACGGATAATAATCCTCCAAAAATGGCCTTCACCATCGCTCCGGGACCGACTGCGGCTCAGTTGGATCAAATCCAACCCGATATTATGCCAATGGACACTTCGTTTCCCAAAAAACCTGAGCGCCGTTCAGCTCACAACATCATTGAAAAACGCTACCGCTCCTCAATCAACGACAAGATCATTGAACTGAAGAACATGGTTGCCGGTGAAGACTCCAAGGTAGGTCAACTGATTCGTGTGGTTTGATTTATATGATACGAACAGGCGCATTTTATTCTACAGATGAACAAATCTTTGATCCTTAAAAAAGCCATCGACTATATCAAGTTCCTGCAAAATCAGAACATCAAACTCAAGCAAGAAAACCTTCGATTAATGGCAGTCAAGCAAGAGCCCATGCCGAGTCCACCCTCTTCAATTTCTTTGCCGGATTCGCCAGCGTCACTGAAAAGTGAGGTATGTGTGAATCAAACTTTTTCAACTTACGAACTTGCGCCAAATGCAATTACGCATCGTTCTTCTTCTATCATCTCTTTAGCACACGGGCATGCACGACAAGTCTAGGATGGTGCTCTGCATGTTTCTTCTGGCTTTGTTTGTCATAAACCCGTTTTCGAATATGATATCCCCTGGCTTTGATTACACCTCAAACACGGGCTCCCACGGAAGAACGATGCTCAGTTTTGAATCCCAGTATTCGTGGAAGCAGTTGTTCCAACTCTCGGCCTCGACCCTGCTCGTGACCACGATTTACGTGGGACTCTTCCTCTTGGGCATGATCAAGATTTTCATCTATGGAGAGGCTTACGTGCCGGATAACTCATCGTCCAAGAACAAATACTGGGTTCACCGCAAACAGACAGATGCCGCTTTAACGGGAGGTCGATCCAAAAAGGACGAAATCAACCGACATCTGAAATTAGCCGTGGAGGCTCTTGGACGACCAGTGCCTTCGGGACAAGTCGAACTTTTATTAGCGACTCTTTGGCAATGCGTTCACCAACTCTTGCATCGATTGGGCGTGGCGAGATGGTTCGTGAATCGGGCTGGTGGTTTTATCATCGATGATTTAAAACGAAAGCAGTTTGTTGGAGCTCGCAAGGAAGCAGCTCTGGCTTACCACCAACTTCATCAAGTTCATTTGGCCACCGAAGAACGGGATCATTTGATGGGCGTTTTTCTTGGAATGACTGCAGTCAATTTGTCGGAATCATCGGTTACCAATTTGCCGAGTAACTTCAGGTGTCACGTGTATGCGTTGATGTCTCTTCGTATCAAGCACAGCTTGCCGCGATTAGTTGGCTTCTGGGCGCGATTTTTCATGTTCAAGGCCAAAAGACGTCAGTGCAAAAACGAGGAAATCGATGCCAATTTGGCTTGGATGCTGGGACAAGACGGTCAAAACTTTGTAGCTAAAGGCAAATGGCATTTTGGACAGAAATGTTCCGAGCTCACCGAAGATCAAGATTCTTTGAACCCATTGGCCATGATCGGGCGATATTTCCGCGATCATCAACTTCAGCGAGCACTCAGGATTGTTGTGTCTCCTGGACAAGCAACCGGTCGAACTGTGGATTGTTTAGAGGCCGTAAAATTGGCTGAGGAAAATAATACCGCCGTGGATATGAGGGTCCTCAAACCTGTTCAAGATCCAACCTCAAGATGGTGGGCTTCAGTTTTGGCAACTGCTGCCCATTGGATGTTGGACGAGAAAGAAAAAGCGGCTCTATTGTATCAGAACGTGGAATCGTGTCCGGTAAGGCATTGGACTTTCTTTTTTGTGAGGTGGTGACCTGTTCTATTTCCAATTTCCTTTGATTTCAGAAGGACGACAATCTGTTGTATGATTGCATTGTGGCTTGTTTTGAGGCCCAAAGATTGTTGCAAAACCCATCTTGCACCACCTCGCAACTCTTGATTGCAATGGATCAAGCGACACATAACCTTGAAAAAGCGGCAGATCAATTGTTGTCCCAGGATACCAGCCCCGATCTGCAAGTTGAAAGGGTAAGTAGGGTAGGTTAAGCTATAAAAATCATACATGTTCTTCTACGATTTATGCCATTCTGAATAAGGGCTAAGATGTCAAAATATTAAACAACCTCCCTCCAAAAGAAGAAAGCTCGTCGAGGGTTGGCGTGCATTGTAGTTGCATTGCATAAGACCATTCGCCCAATGCGATGCTGCTGCCATGCAAGGCCAAAACGCGACATGATTCATCAGATATCTTATGACATTGTATTTTATGTTCAAGTACCTCTCTCTCTCTATTCTCGAGAATGATTTGATAATCTGTTTTTTTTTTCCCATTAGATACTACAAAATGGCTTGTTATTGGCCAGTGATTGGTTAACCGACGCGCGTATTTCCCTTTGGGAGCAAAGACTCGCGTCTGAACCCGTGGCCAAAGGGTTCTTGTGCTCGATTCAGCGTGATTTGAATTCTTTGCGGAAGATTGCCCACAGTCAAGACTGGCTAGCCTCGAAGATTACACTAAGGGAGGCCACAGTTCGAATGATGGCCGGGGCTGCACCAGGCCGAACGCAACAGCTCCTCGATCAATCGTTAATGCAAAAGACGGCCAACAAGAGCATCATTTGCGGAAAGGATGATCGCACGCCTCAGCCCGGTGAGCGAGAGCATGCTACGGCCTTGTTCATGGCTTGCCGCCATCTTCCGGCTCAATTGATCTCGATGCCCGGAGAAAGAGCCGGAATGCTCACGGAAGCAGCCAAAACCTTGGATAAAATCGGTGACAAGAAACGTGGCCAAGAATGCTACAAGCTCATGAAGAATTTGGGAACTTCAGTACAAGCCTAATCAACGAGCCCTTCTCTGACCATGGTTCCACCTTTTTGAAAAGTTTGGTGGAAGAGAGTGCCCCCAATTGTATACACATTACTTATGAAATCTAATACAATTCAATGTAAGTCAATACAAATATATTCTGATCTGATCTCAAAAACTCAGTTCAGTCTTGGTTTATTTGTTTTTAGGGAAATCTGACAAAATAAACTAGCCTTAAAAGCCCTATCATTCTAGGAAGGGATAAATCTAAATGAGAACATTCGTTTTGAGCAATTTTAATTTTCTACGTAGTAGTATATAT
>CM021316.1:4723340-4736325 GCA_010645155.1 Tigriopus japonicus | reverse complement strand
ACATGAGTCATCTCTGGGAAATTATTACGTCATCTCATTACATTTTAAATGATTAATGTATTTGAGTCATTATTTTTTTAATTGTACGTATTTTGAGCTGTACAATTTAAATTATGGTCTTCCTTTCTTTGTTCAAATTTGTTGTGCACCTGCTTTTTTCCAAAATCAGGCCACCTGTGGGTCATTACACCCTGAGCCGGAAATTAGGGGTTATGCATGATTGCACCTGCGAAAATCGGGTGCAATATATACTACTCTACGTTTTTTTGCCTGGGAATTTACGTGTTTCCAGTTACAGGTTACCATATAATTCCCACATTGGTACTCTTGCAAACAGACTACAAAGATCAAATTTAACATTTTTTATCATCAGCAGAATGCACTAGGAAACAATTCACGTCATAGTGCCCGCCTACGCCATTTTTTTAAACTGTTGAATCATTTTAACTTTCGGTCACAATTTTGGTTTTAGCCGAGAAGAAAATGATATAGATGCAGTTTTAAAAACCATTATATTTTGACCCAAATATTTTGTTTTCCTAACTGGGAGGAATGTTGACTACCACTGCGTGGTATGGAAATGGTAGTCCAAAACCTTCTGATTTTGGTAAAAATCATGCACATGATTTTTTTTGGTTTTTTTTTGCCATCACTGTTTTGAATAAGTAATGTGTCATCATCATTAAGTAAATCATCGTTTCTTGTGATTCATCCAACTCAATCAAGCAACGCAAGTGTATTTGAGGTTGCGTTAGTTTGTTTCTCGCCTTGTTCCGTCCAAACAAACCTCAGCCAAAACAAATATCAATGGCGAATGAAGACCACGTTCGTGTGCCTTCCAAGTTTGGCCTTGTCGTATACGCGTGGCCTTGTAGATAGATACCGTCCGTGGTGATTGGTTGGAACTAGAACTCGGTTGAATACCATACTAATTAATACCACTACTACTACTACTACTACTACTACTACTACTAATAATAATAATAATGATGGCTGCTCTTCGTCGTGACGTGCTGCACACGTTCAAACAACTTCATCGTGCGGCTCAACGCGTGTTTGCCGGCGATGAATTCGCCTTGATGAGTGCGCGAGACAAGATTAATGGCGATTTCCGACAGAATGCCCATGTCAACGGCGAGGCCTCGGTCCGCGAATTGGTGCAACTAGGCCGGGATATTCGAGAAGTGCTCCTGAAGCAAGTGGTGCAAGCTCAACGCCAGGAATCATCGGGGCGATACGCCTTGAAGATCCGCCCAGAGCACGAGAAGTTCGACAACACGCTCTATCGCGATGATATCACCGAGCGCGATTACAAACTAGCTAACAAGAAGGGCAAGAAAGGTTGTCTCGAAGCGGCCAAAGACATGAAGGAATGAAAGAAAGAAAGAACGAACGAACGAACGAACAAACAAACAAACAAACAAACAAACAAACAACAGCGAGATCGCCTTCGACATGCAGAGTCATGGAAATGAGACAGACTGAGATGGTTCAATGTCATCCGTGTTGACTTGTCATGGGACACGTGCATTAGACGAGTGCTTGGAAAAATCCGACGACTTGACCTTCGTGAACAGTGAAGGCAGGGAAAGGCTTGGATGTGCCGCAATATTACTGAGAACATGTCCTATATTACATTTCTTTGCAAATCTTATCATGTAGTTCAAAGTTTTTGGGCCCGCATCAAGCTTGACACGAATTTCACTTGGCCTGTTGCAAAAGGCTTGGTATGGATGATGGATGACGAGTTTTCTGAGCTGTATTTTGGGCTGACCGAACGAATATCTTAAAGTGCATCATCCATGCTCTCACAAATTGAAAAAAATATTTTTAATTCACTCGCACTCGTTCGAACTCAAGCCTTTTAAAGGGACACGGTTGAAAGAATAGTTGGGTAGACTCCATCCAACTAACCTTTATAAGTTTCATCTTTGCCGAGACAGTGAGAAAATTGAAAGTTACAAAAATCGATACTAGATGGAGCCAAAAAGGGGAAATTCTCTTGATTTCAGATCTATCCTCAACTTAAACTTGTTGCCAAAATTGCAGCTTCCATCTTAAAGTGGATTTCTCCTCATATTTCGAGTCTTTTAGAGCTCAACTACGATATTTTTGTGTTCGAAAATCAAAAAGCCATGGTGAGTAATCACAAATTAAGATCAAAAACTTAACAGAAGCACCCACAACCGTGTCTACTTCAAGATGGGGCTGATGGTCATTTTTCTCTGTGATTGATGCTCAACTTTGCTTCCTTAAGAAATCGGTACGAGATAATGGGAGGTCATATGTAGTTCAAAGTGGATCTCGCCGTTATATCCGTAATAATAGATTTTTACGTCGGATTAGTTCCTTCAACCCGAGTGATGAAATTCTGGTGAAGCCAATGAGTCAATCCGAAGCCATTGAACCAAGACGAAGTTCTCGCCTCAAGAAGAAAACTGTTCAATTTAGTTTTAAATGTCAACCCCAATGTCCTCTGTAAATTGAGATTTGGGGGAGGTGTGATGTTCTTCGATAATTTCCCTTTCATGCTCTCTTTGTGTTCATCATCAATTCCCTTGTGCGTTCTCAATGTTTTCTTCTTCTGTATGCCGTTTCGACGATTCTGAAATAAATGGTTTCCAACCGTTACGTTTATTTAATGAGTGCTTGAGTATAAGTACGGCACAGGTAATGGTCAGAAGCTCCGTCAAAAAGCTGAAAATCGTTGGTCGAACAATGAAACTAAAGCCGGCAGAGAATGAAAACTGGATGGGAGACATGTTTTTTTCCTTTTTTTTTTTGGAATTTATTTTTGCTTTCTTATTACAGCAAAGCTCAGGTATAAATATTAGTGTGAAAGACGGTCAATGGGCTTGCATCAGACCGGCAGGTTCCATGTTGTTTACAACGTATCAATCTAAGGGCTTCCATGCGAATCGAAGTGTTGCCTTCGTTTTCTTCGGATCAAATGTCCCTGGATTGGAACTTCACGTTGATTTTTGAGTTCGATTACCAATCTTCAGAGACAATCCAAGCAATGAGGAAGGATAACTCATGAATTATGATACGTACCTCTTGAAGGAATATTCCAAATTGATCCTGATTACAACGGAGATCCAATGCTGATGTCAATGATGGAACACCCACCTCCGAATTCGGCAAGATTCCATGAGAAAAGCTTAACCAATTCGTCAATCCACATCACTGGAGATGATAACCTCACAATCAAACCCTGCAAAAAAGTTTTAGAAAAGCTGTGGCCTTGAAAAAGGCCTTAGATTTTTTTGCTTTTTAATACTCCAAGTGGAATATTTGGTGGTGGAGGCCACCTTTTTTTGGGTTTTTGGTCTTTTATAGTTTTTTTCTGTTTTTATTTTATTTTTTATTTTTTTTGTGTTTTAGTATTTTTTCTGAAAAAAAGAAGTATTGTTAGATTAGGAGGGTAAAAGTTTATCTGAAAAGAGAACTATTGTTAGATTAGAAGGGTAAAAGTTTATCCGGAAGAAAAAACATTGTAAGATTAGGAGGGTAAAAGTTTATCTGAAAAGATAACTATTGTTAGATTAGGGGGTGAAAAGTGTTTAGGTGTTAAAATATTAGACAGAAAAAGGGGAAAATGAAAAAAGTAGTTTAGAAAGGGTAAATTCTTTGGCTTTCCAGGCGAGATAGTTCAAAGAATAATTCTAAGAATGCACCTCGCCACGCAAGCCAAAGAATAGACCATGAGGTCCATGCAAAGGTCATGAGCACACCCTCTCAATCGACGGGGAACTTGCCGAAGTAATTCGACGAGACGCCGAAAACATCGGATTACCCGTCGAAAGAGACCCAACATGCGGCCCACGGCCTTACGGTAGCAATGGCGTACCACAAAGCACCTCATGCTAAAAGAAAATATGAGAACTGACCGTAAAATTCCGAGGAAATGGCGAAAAGGGGGCGGGACGTCGGGACCAGATCGGGGCGATCTCTCTCCTCGGACGGAAACCCGTCAAATGGTTCTGAAAAAGCCCGCCAAACGCTTTTATACCCGGTCAGCTGTTGCTCGAGGCTCTAGACCAATCAGGGCTCTCCCTCGCACTGGTTCACACCGGATCTCGCTCCAAGGCCACAGTCTTCCTCCTTTTCCGGGAACAGCTGCAAAACCCAACACAGGACGGCCGGCGTGCTCGGTCCACCCGCATTCGGTCAGCGTGTGACGTCATCACACCAGCCCGTTCTAAGAAGGGGAGCTGTTGCAGCAGAGAAGAGACGGACGAGAATGCGGCAGAGGAGGAAGAGGATCGAGATGAAACACGCCACCGGCAACAGCTGACAGTACGATTTTAGGTTTAACGGAGTAGAGGGCCCGTGCACGTTTAAAAGCCACGTGAGCCAAACAATGAATTGACAAATAAAATCGTCAAATTAGTTAGACAAAGAAAGACGGAAGTAACAGTACGAAAATAACAGTACGAAACTCGGGTAAAAGGAAAACACAGCTTAGAGGCCACGTAAACTGATGCACAAAGGGAGTTTTGACGAAAAACGCTGTCAAATAGGACCAATTTTACTGACCTTTTGCTTGTGAAAAACCTGACCACTTGAACAAAAAAGAGTGAACAAAATCTGGAAAATTTGGCGTGCATTACTTAGGAAAAAGATCAGTTCGCCAAAGTAAAGTTCAATATACCAAAAATGCTGCCATAAATGTTTTTTGATTTTCAACATCTCTCTTCATGGATCCTCTGGCACGTTGTCTTCTTCAGATTAATTACATTTGAACCAACAAATTAGGACAGACCAGCTGACATAAAGTGTGGCAAAACAATAAGTTAAGTCACCTTTGTATAACATTCAAACCAATGATTGCTCTTGGGGCTTTAAAGTCATTATGAACATTGCAACAGTTGCATCAAGCAACCCTTAATCTAGTAGAGGCCTCATCTTTTAGTGATGGGACGAGACGGCATTTCCAATACATGAGACCAACTGATGCCGGTCTCAATTAATACATCTCAGTAGCTGGCATCAATACTGTATCAAGACTTACAAACGAAATGACAGCTCCAAAAGGTGCCCGCCACTGATTGAACCTACTCGTGTTTAACAATTTTGTTAAAGCGTGTAATCAAAATCTAACTCTCTTTTGAGGTATTTCTAATATGCATGGAGACCTTGACCTTTATTGACGCCGCATCAAGTAGCTTTTTTAACTGAAGTAGTCTGTTTTTTTTTTCCAACAATCCTCGGATTTTTAACCGATACAAGGGAATGGTTTCCCTGTGTTCGAGTTTGCCGCCCTAGGGCAACCCTGAACGTATGGCTGATCAGGGATGGATTGTAAAAACCGATCCAATTCTCGTTTAAAACTTAACAAGGGTTCATCTAATAAGTAGAATCGTCGAAGATGCTCTGGTAAAATATTATATAGATTTGGGGCTCTGTTTAGAACGGAAGACGTTTTTAGACTCTTTAGGAGCTTGTTGTCTGACAAAGCATGCTTATGTCGCGGGATGCAAGTAATGCCTCTCCTATCACTAAGTGTGTATTCAATTCCTGGGTTTGGGCAGAGATCATGAAGACATTTGAACACGTATAAGATGAGGTATCGCTCGTACCTACGTTGTACACTACATTTCGAGAAGTTGGAGCCTTGACCAATAATCTAGGTGTGTCATACCTGCAATACGACGCGTAAAACATCGCTGCACCCTCTCTATCTTATTAAGTCCAGCCGCAGTTGTTGGAGCCCAGATGGGGGAAGCATATTCAAGATGTGGCTGGACGATGGATTTATAAAGAGTCTTCATAGTAAAAGGATTCCTAGAATGAAATGTTCGATATATCCATCCGCACGTCTGAAATGCTTTGGTCACTTTGACCTGAACCATGGACCTTGCCTGAACATGGTCTTCAAACTTTCCATTATCTTCTATTATTACGCCCAGGTCTTTAATGGAGTGTGCAAGTGTTATTGGGCATTGACGATTATCCATATATGTGGGACAATTTAATCCTGTATGATTGAAAGTCTTTGTTCTAAATTTCTCTCCATTAAGCTCCATGTTATTTTCAGATACCCATTGGTATATCCTATCTAAATCACTTTGAAGTTCATCAGAATTGTTAGAGTTTCGTTTAAAGACGAAAGTTTGAAGGAAATGGTGCTTCAAACCACCTTCAAGATCAAGAGAATTGAGGACTTCTGGCATCTATATATTGATCCAGACTTGACAAAAGCGCAAATCCAAGGCGATATCGACCAAAGGCAAGAGGCAATCAAAAGGACAGAGTCGGGAAACGACGAGTGGATGGTACGAGGAAGAAAAGGGATGGGAAGGCTCGTAAAAATGAAAAAACAACTCTCAAAATCTTATATTGAAACGCAAGATCAGTCATGAACAAATTGAACGAACTTAGAATCAGAGTGACCATCCCATCGACTCACCAGACCTTATAATGATTTGTGAAACGTGGGCCCATAGAGATATTGATGACCAAGAGCTTCACCTACAAGACTACAATATTATTGATAGAAACGATAGAATTGACACAAGAGCAGGAAAAGGCGGAGGCCTCATCATCTATGCGAAAAACGGTTTGTCCACAAACTTAGGAAGTCTTCACTCAAATTTTAACCAGGTCTCTGCAGTGACTTGTTATAATAGCCGGGCCGGAATCAGGCAACAAACTTCTTCTTGGTGTACAGATCTCCGAATTCATCGGAAACCAATAACGATGATCTGAACAAATTCATTTCAAAAATCCCACAAAACTCTCTAATAATTGGTGATTTCAATTATCCGGACGTAAATGGAACACGCTAAGTGGGACTTCTACAAGCGCAAATTTCATCGAAGCTTGCCAGTCAAAATTCCTAGAGCAAATGGTCCAGACTCAGACGCACTATGCCGGTAATATCCTGGATCTCGTCTTAACAAACATCTCAGATCGAATAGAATCAATCAATGAAAGTGAACCCCTTGATTCAAGTGACCATTACTCCATCAATATTGAAGTTTTCTTCAGTCCAAAATATGTGCAACCAAAACTCTGGTTGAGAGATCAAGAGCAGATAGGGATAAAATCAAAACCATATTGGATAATATTGTTTGGACCGGGGCACAATTCCCCACATTGGAACACCAATGGAAAATTCTTGAATAGGCCTTAGCAGATTCCTATAACTTTATTCCCAAAAAGATATGCAACTCTCGTCGAGAACCCGAATGGATGACTGATAAATTGAGAAGAATGGTTCGCAAGAAGAAAAGACTATTCAACGCCATGAAGAAACACCCAGCCGAAAATAATAGCGTATTCAAGGCGTTCCAATCTGAACTAAAGACCGCAGTTAGGCGTCAAAAAGACAAATATGAAAGCAATCTGGCTAGAAACTCCAAGGGGATCAAGAAAAGATTCTACAAGTATATTGGGACAAAAAATAAGAACAAAACGATTGGACCCTTTTCTAATGCACAAGGAGTCAAAGTCATATGTGACAAAGACCAGGCAAATCTCCTAAATGAGAATTTCACATCGGTATTTCAAAGGTCTCCACAGTCTTCATCCACGCAACTTCTTCATGACACGAACGACCTCTCACCTTCAAAATTGATCATTACCACGCAAAATATAGAAGAGGCAATTCATCATCTGGACTGGGATTCTTCTCCAGGGCCAGATGATATCAGCAACAGATTCTTGAAAACCATGTGCAAATCTCTGGTCAGCCCCCTTCAGATCATTTTTCAAAGAAGTATCAATCTCGGACAGGTACCTTGTGGGTGGAAAAGATCTAACATTACCCCAATCCACAAATCAGGATCCAAAACAGACCTTAAAAATTACCGCCCAATATCATTGGCCAGCACCATTGGAAAATTATTGGAAAGAATCATCAAAAACCATCTGTATGATTTTTTTCAAATGCACAAAATCATCCCCAATAGCCAACATAGATTCATGCAAGGCAGGAGCTGTACCACTAATTTAATAGAATTCCTCAACCACACAACTAAAGCTCTTGACCAAGGAGGTCCCGTCGATGTCATCTACTTCGATTTCGAAAAAGCATTTGATCTTGTCCCTCATGACCTACTGGTTAGAAAACTCAGGACCTTAGGTTTGCCCTAGAGTTTGCTCAAATGGATAAGTGATTGGTTATCCGGCCGCTATCATCGGAGAAGTATCGGATTGGAGACCTGTTCATGGCGGGGTGGTACAGGGAAGCATCATAGGTCCACTCCTTTTCTTGGCTTATGTCTCAGACTTACCAAACTTCCTTCACGATCAAACCGTCATCAGCTCATTCGCAGATGACACCAAGATTGGACGGAGAGTGTCATCGGAATGCGATGATGGAAAGCTTCAGCAAGAGATAGATCAACTGAGTGCTTGGACACTCAAAAACGGTATGAAATTTAGCATAAAAAAATGTCGAGTGATGCATTTTGGATACAACAACAGAAAATACTCGTATACAGTTCAAGGAATACCTATTGAACCAACATCAAAACACAGAGACCTTGGAATAGTAATGTCCGAAAATTTGAAGCCAAGCGAGCATATTGGAACAATTGCTTAGAAGGCAAACTCTATTTTAGGACAAGTTAAGCGCTCATTTTCGCTACGATCCAAACATACCTTTACAGAAATTTATAAAACGTTTGTGAGACCGCACTTGGAATTTGCGGTCCAAGCTTGGAATTCATGGCTAAAAAAGGACGTTCTATTGTTGGAAAAAGTGCAACGTCGTGCAGTGAAAATGATTTGCGGCCTTTCTGGCTCATACGAAGAAAAACTCGATAACCTAGTACTCACAACGTTGGAAAAAAGGCGAGACAGAGGGGACGTCATACAAGTCTTCAAGATCATCTCTGGGATGGACCATCTGAGAGAGGAAGACTTCTACAAGATGATAAACCATCCAATTCAGACAAGAGAACAAAGCGAGAGTAACTTCTATATCCCTCGCACCAACCTCGATATCCGTAGACACTTCTTCACCAACCGGTCCGCCTTATCATGGAACTCATTGCCATCTCAAGTCAAGAAAGCTAAAACTATCAATGAATTCAAGTCGATATTTGACTCCAACAATCTTTAAAGCACACACAAAAACTCACATGCTACACACTTCCCCCTTCAAATCAACCAACCATTGACTTCTATTAATACTAGACCAGGAACCACTGTACTTCAGGACGAATTTCAAAAATACACACTGGGTCCGATCATTGAACTATAATGTGAGGTTTTTGCAACAAATGTATTGTTCCGTTGAATTTTCATTGTACTAATCGGACCCAGTGTGTATTTTGAAAGTCATCCTGGCTTGAGCCATCCTTGACTAGACCGAGCGTAAGCCTAAAAATGTGTCTCCGGTCGCCAACTGTTGAGCGGACAAAAGTGCGGGAACATTTGAAATGTGTGACCAGGCAAATGTCAACCATGCAAGTGATGAGTCAAATGTGGAATTCAGTAATGTTTTTGGGTCATTCTTTGTTATTGCCGGTGGTCACTTTCGTGAAAGAACCAAAGATGTCATTAGGTGACCATGCCAAGGATATTAGTACTGATGTGTTTCGAGTTGGATTTTTGGCCGAGTTTTGCCACTTTGGATTTTAAGGTCAAAAAGTTGACCCCCAACTAATATTCTCAACTAGAGACGCCATAAAATATGGCAGCACTGCCAACTCGAAATCCAAAAGTATAACTACTGATGGAACTCGAAATCGAACTAGTTCGAGTGTTGCCAAATTGGTCCCAGTTTAGGTCTTTTAAAAACGTTCAATACAACCTGCCCTAATCAGCAATGATAAACTTCCGAGTAAAAAATGGCAGCACTCCCGGTTCGAAACACATCACTAGATATTAGTACTACAACTAAGAACTTTTTTGACAATACGTTGAATAAGTCATTGGTAGGAAGAACACAAATTTAAGCTTTTGCGTTATGTAGGGTTAATCCAATGCATATATGGACAAGAACTGACTAGTGGCTTCAAGAACGAGTTTTGAAAAGTTGGTCTTGATTCGCATGTTTGGTCACACTAATTGCCCGCTCAACATTTGTGAGGGCTACATTTTCCTCATGAATTCAACGCATTCCGCCCCGCTTGCCAAATCAGCCAGTCTAAAGCTTGCACGCTGTCTCGTGATTATAACTGATCTAAGCAACCAACACTTTCTCTTCCTAATAACCATATTTTGGTTCCTGAAGATGAATTATACCTTATATCACCTTATACCTTATTATATATTATTATTATTATTTGGTTCGCCCAGCCAAATTAGCCAGAAGACAAAAGAGGCTTGTCTAAATTTTCGGCTGAATTGGCATTCGATCTTTGCCTTTCACTTGATTTGGGTCACCTCCGGCCCGTTTTGCCGTGCCGTGAAAAGTCCACCTCTGGAGACGTTCTTGATAGACGCACAACAAAAGGGCGGCGCAATATTTTGGGGTACATTATTATCTACAACCTTTTTCTCACTGTGCTTACTTACTCCATTTTCACTTCCTCAAAATTATTGATGAACATGGGGGAGTAGAAACTTTGTGAATTGATGAATTTTAAGAGATTGAGCCTTTATTTTTTTAGGATTAAATTGACAAAGATTCAGCGAAATGAACTTTTCGCACAATTTCTTGAATTTTTGCGACTTGTTAACTTGAAATGCATGCACATAGCGAGGTAATTTTTATAATAATGTTTATTGCGAGAATCATTGTCTCATTGGATATATTATATGTACAATTTATATATCTATATCTATAAATGTATTGGAGTCGAGGGGGGCCCATTCTGGGTTCAGGAGGCGCCGTTCGAGGCGTGATATCCACTAGACAGAGGGGTGGGGTTGGGGGAGACCTGGGATCGAACCCATGAACCCGAGCACAGCTCGATCGCGCGTTAGTCAACTGCGCTACAACCGTCTCCCTCTTTTGAGACAAGGTACTTCAAAAATAACTAGTGAGCCTAGACCTCCCTACTATCGTATTTTTTTCGTTCTGATTGGTCCATCTTGAGCCTGACAAAACGAAAAAATGTTCCGCGTATATTAAAACGCAAATATGCAAACAAGTGTTTTAGGTTTTTTCCATCTTAATATAAAAAGAAAAATGCTTCATTTTAGTATGTTTTGTCAGAGCACGAATATGTATTTCTAAATCGCCCCTTGTCACAATTTTGAGAAAATGTATGCATCAATTATCACAACCTCACTTATGAATTAGATGTTTGAATGACTTTTGAAGCAAAGTTGTTGAACAGATGTTTCTGTATATTTGATGCAAATTTGAATTTGTCAAAGGACCACACCCAAAATGACCCATAAGAGATTTTCAATACTTGAATGTCACAAAACATGAACAGAGTGAAACCGATACACCTTCCAAAAACCCTCCAAACATTGATCAGTGCAACCGTTACACAGTTGAAAAAAATCATCGAAAAAAAAGATCGACATAAAATTATTTCGTTAATTTTATTGTTGCATAGAATCACGCATTGAATTTGACAAAAATAATTGAATAAGAATAACAATAATTGTGAAAAGTTTGTCCTGAAATTTAGGATTATACAAAAGCCTGCGCATGACCTCTTTCTGACCCTGAAGAGAAAGGAATACGGATTTTACCTGCTTTGTTACGAGAATTAAAGTTTTATCCGTACTAATTATTTAAGCTAGAATAGTGCAAACCGATAAATAAAAACTAGTTCAAAAATGTTGCCCCCAAAAATGCCCTTTAGTGTCAGGCGATATTACATTTTCGTTTGTCTAGAATGCTTTTGAACCCCTTCGTACATGATCTGATGAGCCTAAGGGTTTGCCCATCTGTTTGTTACCAGATTGGCCCTTGCCTAAGTGTGTGGGTCAAAACGTTTCCACAGACTGACTTCCAGAGAACAAAGAGACGCAAACACAGTAAAAAAATCTGTGAAGGATTGCCTATTTATTTCATCCTTTTATGGTCGTCGTCTTCAAATTTCATTTATCCAACAATGAAGCTCTTGTCATCTGGTCCCCAAGCTTGACTGTCCTTGTCCTTGTTGTGGTCCGCTTGAGTGATCCATTCGTTGATGTACTTCTTCTCAATGTTGCGAGCCTTGACCACACCCTGAGGATCATTGGGATGCGAAGCGCGGAGGTCGAGATGGTGGGCACCTCTTGGAATGATCAAGGAGATCACCGACTTCGAAATCGATTTTAGGATTCCACCTGACGCCCAAGGATCAAGAAGCCCATTGCTGCGAATTAGTCAGAAAAAAGGAAATGATATCAATTGGCTCTCTTTGTTGTAACGTTCGGAAGGGAAACGTTTTCTTTTCGGTGTGTCTACAGTATATTGTCATCTTGACAAGGAGATATCGTAGCTTTTACCCCCGGGTCTATGATCAAGAGAAAGCACGGATTTTCCCCTCATTAAAATTTGGAGCATTGGCCCATTTCACCCGAAGGAAATTTTCTTGGCATTTTCTTCCCCTGTGAGCAAGACAGACATATACATGCATTCATTCAAAGAAATCGTAAGACATGGAAGCCTCCGCTCAGGCGTTCAGCTGTGGATTTTTTTGTAAATCGAATTCCATTCAAGTAAACGACTTTGTTTTGATAAGAATGATTAAACAATCATATATGGATGTCGTTTGCTGAATTTCAGCATGGTACATTACTCCATCCACGAGAAACAACGTTTCCAAATTTGCTACAGTCGCAATTGACATCCGCACGAGCCATGTTTACAAAAATCCGCTCGTCAGCTGACCTCGTTTGAGGCTTGTCAACAAATCTCAAAAACTGTTCCTTGTCTCCGAACTTGTCACAACCAAAGGTAGTGAAAATGAATAAATTAGAGAAAGGTGGATCGTTTGAAGCTTCCAAAAAACCAAAACGGACAAATGGAAACTATTGCTGTGTCGTGGGTTGTCGTAATAGTCAACGAAAGAATAAAGAAGTCAAATTCCACAAGTTTCCTGTTAACGATCATGAACGCAGAACCAGTTGGATAAAAGCT
>CM021316.1:4505262-4720643 GCA_010645155.1 Tigriopus japonicus | reverse complement strand
AATTGATCCAGTAATCACGTTTAGACCGGGAAACAGTCAAAATTTTGCTTCTGATTTCAAAAGAAAACATTAGGTATTAAGTTTTTCCTTTTTTCGTCGTTTCTGTAATATTTCACACCTGTTTCAACTGCCAATGCAATAAAATCAGCACAGAGCAATCTTACAACCCTTTTTATCAGTACAGTATGACACATAAATCTTTGCTTGTTGGCAATCATCGCAAAATCAATTTTCTTGGCCTTACCTATTTCAAACGAAGAAGGTTTATTATATAAGATATGTCTATCAGTCATTTTTTAAACTACTTTTACATTAAACACTTTTTGTCAGTCTATAGGAAACCATAAAAATGAATTGATTTCCTTAGGTTCTTTTTTTTGGTAAAGGTTGATGGTGTCCATGATTTGAGAAGTGCCCAAAGGAAAATATGCAATTGCCCTTTTATGCTTTGTTTCCGTGGATTCAAATTTTGATGATGGTTCAGTGATAGTTAAAAGAGAAAATTAGGATTCATAACATGATGTGAATTCTGTTTGAGTCGGGTTGTTTGAGTGTTAGAACAATCCAAGGGAGGTTAGAACACATTTCTAACAACGGCATGGAGCTAAATTCGTAGTTTTTCGTACAGTTTGAGAAGGATCGGTCGTTAAGGTCATTTTCCTCCTCGAGTGTCGAGGGCCAATGTTTTTCCGGGAAAAACTCTCAGAGAGATCTCGGGGTGATTTTTGACCCTCAAAACAACTTCAGTGCCCATTGTTTGGATGTCACGACGAAAGCAAACCGTGTCCTTGGGATCCTAAAGCGCCACTTTCTCACTAGAGACACCGAGGTGTGGACCCTCCTTTCCGAAGTTTATGCTCGCCTTTTATTGGAGTTCACCACTCAGGTATGGTGTCCAGTCCTCAAAAAAGACATTCGTGCAATCGTCCAACGGCGGGGCAGCGAAGTCCTACACTCTTTGGAACGAAGGAGGGTTGATTTCGACCTCACCCTAGCGCACAAACTCTTCACGAGGAAAATCACACTTCCCGTATGGTGAATATAGAGATGATGCTTTCACTTCCTAACCAACCTTTCCATTCTTTCCACACGAAAAGTGCCTCGTCAGGCCTCTTACGACCAGAGGCTGCCAAGTTGAGATGCCGACGTCACTACTTCAGCAATAGAATAATTCATTATTGGAACTCATTGCCCCTAAATCTCTGTTCAACCCCTTCTTGTGCGTCTTTCAAATCAGGCATCAAGACTGTTGACTTTGCTCCCACCTGATTTTATTTTAACCTAAAATGTGCCGGCAATTCCAGTGTTCTTTCTTTTCTCTCTTTCAACAATACCCCCTATATATTTTTAGTATTCTGGGCGGTAAATCAATAATCAAAATTTGAACCAAGTAATTTTGCGGAACTATGCCATCATCAGGGTCCAGGTCGATATCTCTTGGTCCTGTCAAATTTTGAGAAATCTTTGTTGTTACCTTATGAAGCTATGCAATCTTTTCTGGACCATTACCTTTCTTGTCCTCGCCAATACGAAACGTCTTCCATTTCAAGGCAAGTTAATGTGACTTTAGTTTATCTTGTATTAAACTAATTCAGCTTTATACATGCGCACAGACAGCTTCAACATCTGAAGCAACTGATGTATGTGTCGTTTTGGAATAAGAGATCAATACAACTCTTGAACATTACTTTTTGAAAACAATCTGGAACCATGGACATCCCAAATATGGTCAGAAACTAGCCGAGGGGATCAAGTTCCTCTGGCACTTTTGATTACTCGTATGGTAAAGTGTAAAAGCAAAAAGTAACTGATCGAAAGATGTAAAGCAAAAGCATCTTTTAGATTTCGTTTTTAATTTTGGAAAAGAGAAGATATTTGAGATTTTGTCTTGTTTCATAGGCGGCAAAATATTTTTGTATCACAGCGTAGAGAGAAGATTAAAAAGTTGTTTTCTTTAAAAAAGTCTTTTGGGTTTTACAACTTCGAGCATTTTTTGATTTTTTTGAGATCATTTTGGAAATTTAGATCCGACCTAAAAAAGGTCGTCAATTTTTTTATAAGTGGGAGAACGAGAGCAAAAAGTTTCGACCTAAATATCGAGAACATAAAAAAATGCCGACTGAAGAAACAACATAAAAAAACAATTTTGACCTTTTAAGTGACCAGTTAAGAAGTAAACCATTTTTTGCCGATTTTCAGCTGAAAAATAACTTTTTTTGTCTATATTTCGGTGGCGAGGTTGCCGAACAAATGTGCAAATTGATTTGGGACACCATTTCAACTACAGAATGTGCTGTCACCTAGAAATAATTGTCTCTAAAATTCCTTCTTATATGCCTATTTTAATTACAAGAATCCTAAGAAATATTTAACAACGGTAGACCGTTCTCAAGATAGATACTTTCTGGAAAAAAGCAACTGATAGCTAATATCATCTATGATGTTCATAAAATCCAAACAAAAGGAAAGCACTTCTGCTCATGAAATCAATTGAGTGCTGGAGAGAGCGTCCAAAAGCACGATTAGAATTCAATTTTTTTTTCTCCTGCTCGCCCACAAGCGATGGCTAATACAACTTCACTCATGTCAAACGAGAGCATGTTCATCTAGGTCCTGCCAGCCCCGCCCATACAAAGACGCATATCTAGAAACAATGGGCGCGGTGTTTGTGCGTGCGTGAACAACTCATTTCTACTCGAGGATTTGAAAGGCCGCAAACTGAACCTGATGTCTTCTCCCTACATCAGGCAACATCATCCTTGTCGTCATCATCTTGATCGTCATGCTCTTTTGAAGGGAGCGTGGGACGAAAAACGCGTCGACAATCGAGGAATCAGCGGAACAATCAACGCACTGTTGTGCGCTTGCATGGAACAAGAGAGCCTAGACACGGATGAAAACAGATTTCCATGTCCACTCGTCATTGATCCCGGGGACTTGGGAAAACAAACACTGAAGCAGAAATTGATCATATTTTGAACCTCTGGACAATTTCTTCCTCTTTGTCAGCCACGGAAATCCAAGGGACGAGTATAAACAGAAAGATGTCCACTGCTTGCCACGACGAGAGCGCCTATGGATGGAACGACTATTATGGAACGAAAGCGTCCTGGAACAGCCCCAAAGATGAGGACGAGGGCAATGCCCACGATATTGAGGATCACCTCAGTTCCAATTCGAAGACTCAACTCGAAAGAAGTGGTAGCTTTTCCGACGAACCTTTGTTTAGCCACATGGCCAACACTATCTATGTGGCTTATCGAGATCCCACGTGGTACGCAAAAGAGTCCGAGCATCGCTTCGTCGAGCCAAAAGAGTTTCGAAAACTTCCAGCTCAAGACTTAAGTGAGTGGATTTCTTATCAAATCCCGGTGGGCGACAAGCTCACCTTCGAAAAAATCGTCATCCTGAAGGAAGACGATTTAGTAAATCTGAGGAAGCGGTTGCGCGAATTCTTGAAGCAAGAAGATTGTAAAATGGTGAACTTTGGCATTTTCTCCACCGCTCCAATAGACAAAGTGGTACAGTGTTTCGCCAAAAGTGCCAGAAGTATTATCAGGCGGGACCTAAGAGCAGAGTCTTTAGGGCGAATCTGGAGCATGGAAGTGAATGGGACGGGAAAAGGATGTGGCCTAATTGCGGCCGACGACAAAATTCATACCTGGACTGATCAATTCAAATAACGTGAAGCAATGTTAGGCTTCAATGACGCTAACCCGTTTTCAGTTACCCTCTTTTCCTTTTGCCTTAAAACTATTTCTACTTAAGTGATCGAATAACAATGATCGAAAGAGCTTACCTGAATTAGCTGAATTCAAGACTTCTTTCTAACGAGAGGTTTAATTGCTTTTTCGAGCATATTACACTGTTGAACCGTACATAAGGATTTGAGTAAATACATTTCATATTGTAACATCTTCATCGGTTTCTTACTAAATTTACGATGCATTGCATAATTGGTAAACCCACGAAGTGCGCTTATGCATGTAATGTCAAGAAGATATATGTCTTTTCTGTCTTTGGACGGAACGTGAACTTGTGATCTTTTTTTCACATCATCGTGACAACATCTTCTTTAGACTCAGTTTTAACATCTGATCCAGTCTTTCGTGCTTCTCTTTGGGGTCAAAAGTGTCATGAATGTGCGATCTCTGCAAGTGTTCTCATTTCAAACAATCCGATAACTTTCCTTCAATCTTTGTTATTTTCAAATTTCACGCGTCATTTCTATTGGAAAATCTCTTTCACGATCATGAAATTCATGAATGAGTCCATCATAACTCATAAGTAGGGCCCGGAAATGATTTTTTTAGAATATAATTTTTTTAAAAATATTTCTCCACTTTTTCTCGATTTTTTAAATATTTTGGCTTTTTCAAGGAAAAAATAAATAGTTTCTCGATTATTCTTGTCGAAAAAAATATTTCGGGCAAAATTGAAGAAAATAAACGAATGACCAATGCTCAATAGAGCTTACCCAAAATGAACCCAAAATACAAAAATCTTTATAAAATAGCATTTGCACTAAGGCCAAAAATTTACAACCAAAACTACTGTCATATACGAAAAAAAACCGCGCCATCTATTGAGGCAAATTGAAAATTGTATTGTTAAATCAATTCCTTGCTAAGTATCCCTCCAAACAACCCCAAATGCATCAAATTCAACAAGAACAAATTTGGAAAATTGGTGCACACAGACAAAAATACGAAATAATGGCCTTGTCAAGAAAAATATTTCTTCAATATCCAGCTTTTTTTAGAAATATTTTGGGCTTTTGCAGAAACTATATGTTGGATATTTTGTCACTTTTTTTTCAAATATTATTCCGGGCCATACTCATAACTAATAAGTGGAGAAACATAGATAGGGACGTACCTGAAAATAATGTTACTGGCTCCGTGTAATTTTTTTTCGCCATAAATGAGATTTGCCATCTCAGGGCGTGGCGTGACCTTCCATTTGTTTCTGCACTTCTCGGCGAAGGCTGTGTAATTCCAGTCAGCCTTTTCAAACATGTCGGCCTTTCCATCAAAGCAAAATGGCATCACCATTTCCGTGCAAGCCTGGAAGAAAGAAAAATACGTTATTAGTAGAGCAAGGATAAAAAGTAAAAAAATATTTTTTTTTTCTTCTTTGCCTGTTTTTGACGGATTTAACTTTTTTCAATCAAAAAAACTTTTTTTTTTTTACTTTTTTAACAACATTTGTGTCCCACTGCAATTTCTTAAAAATAAATATACAACAAAGTACTTCCATATTTTGCTCTTTCACACAAATCTGCTGCTTTTGTGGGTCCGTTGTATGTGCGTCTTACACTTTTCAAGTCCAAGGATAATAACGAAACTTACATGTTTGACCTCTCAAAATATCTTTCACGTCTAATTTTACTGGTGTTAAATCAAACCATACAAATATTTTTTTAATATTTTTTGCATACTTTTCCGACAAACTGAAAATAAATAATTATTTTGTGTATGCCTTTTTCTCGAAACAAAATTATTTCTTTGTTACAATTTTTCAAAATATCAAATCTCTTACAAAACAAGCTTTTGAAAAAGTATAAAAGATGGCACTGAAAGACAAAAACTAGAATTGGATGTGGCTCCTCCAAAATATTTATGGTATATCCTTGGAACTACTTTAGCCCTAATATTACAATTGGCTACAAATCTTATAGGTGAACAAAACAGGTTAGGTAAGGTTAGACTTTTACACACCTAACCTAACCAAACCCAACCTAAGTACAAGACATAAGTCAAAAAAGTAATTTATTCATTCATGGTTGACTTTTCATCAAGTTCAGAGAGATACTAGTACTGCAGCCTTGAAAGAGATCCAAAAGTAATATCAAAATTCATCTGTTTACCTTTATAAAATCCAAAGTTGACTTTAAATACAATTATCTAATATTTTCCATTCCTAAAAACGCACGATAGTCATTGTAACACATTGAAATGCTACCTGGCTGCAGATTTCCCTGGATTTCGTAGCGTAGACGTACTTGACTACGCTTAAAAGCTTAGATTTGGCAACTTTTTCCTACTTTTTTTGCCATTTTTTTCAACTTTTCTGAAACTTTTTTCGGTGTTTTTTTTTCTACTTTGTTCCTTGGTCTAGTAATTAGGTTAGTGGGGGTTCATGAAAATACATTAGGAATTTAGCACCGATGTAGATAATAAAATGTTTTAGGTAGGAATTCGCTGACCCCGAAAAAGGAATGTAATTCATGGCGGTGATGTTCATTTTAGAGGCTGTAAATTAAGGATTAGAAACGGGCGAAAGCCATTACTGTACGTCCCGTGAATTTT
This sequence comes from Tigriopus japonicus, assembly GCA_010645155.1. Classification (NCBI taxonomy): domain Eukaryota; kingdom Metazoa; phylum Arthropoda; class Copepoda; order Harpacticoida; family Harpacticidae; genus Tigriopus; species Tigriopus japonicus. Next base: position 4,714,332 of record CM021316.1, on the reverse strand, counting down.
CCGTTCCGTTGTTGCATTCCCTTCCAACGCAAATTTGCGATCTTGTCAAGATTAGATGAAATGATTTCAAAACGATCTTTCCATTGATAGCTCTGCTCTGTCTTTGACATAATTAGAATTATCTAACACAGTTACTATTTTATTTCTCTATAGTTACTAACTATTTAGAGACCCTTGATTTCTTTCCAAACATTTAGCACTAAGGAAGAACTCATTCTCACCTGATAATCCCACATTGAGCTTCCAATGTCATCTGCCGTGCCCATATCAAAACACTTGGCATTCCCTGTGTAATTGAAATAGACACTAGCTCCGGCAAAAATTTGCTTCAAATTAATTTTACGGGTATCGTTCTCAGAAAATGTATCCGCATACATTATGGATTTGCAAATTTGCTGAAAGGAAAAGAATCATAATCCAATGAGTCTCTCTCCGTTTGGCGTTTTTCATTGGTAATTCAACTACCTTCACTGGATTTCCCGGTAAGGGCATCAAGAAACTAGTTGAGTAAGGATAGTCCATCATGGCAACGTTGGTCCACAAATCGTTCAAGTAACTCTTGAGGGCGGGAACATCATTTTTGGTCAAGGGTTTGCAAAATTTAAATTCGTCCGATATCCATTTCAAACCGTCATCTAAAAGAAACATAAACGTAAGGTTTGAAACACTTGCTCATTCAGCAATTCGAATCTATTTTTTGGCTTGGCTTCTCAAAAACAATGAACCTTGAGCACAATTCATGCGCAAACCACAAAATCACATCTCAAAATCAATAGTGATGAATTGCCCCAGAAATGGGTGGTAGGGATGAGTCCAGATCGACCATGAGCCGATTCAGTATCGGATTGGATCGGTTCCGAGGTCACCCCGTTGGATCCAAAAACCTAGGAACCATCTGTAGTCAAAACCGACCATTGAAAAGTCGACTCATATCACTTAAATTTATGATATAATGATACTTGGAGAAAACCTCAAAGATGAGCTTCCAAGATCTAGTTAATTTTTTTTCCAAAAGATACGTATTACCTTAAAAAAAGAAATTCTATTTCAAAAATTGCTATCGATCTTAAAAACCGAGAAAAAGCGCACCGTGGTGTAGGAAAATCTTTATTTAAGATCCTATGTGAGCCGGATACGATCCGCATTCGCGCCGATTCTGTCACCGAAAAGTCACCGACCCTGACCCAAAACTGAAAATTTTTGTCCCCTTTTGAATGGTTGTGATAATGCAATAAATAATTTCACTTATTATCCAATTCAGATCTATTTACCAAACCAACTTTTCTAGCTCTAGAAGGAACGAATTGGTAGTCATCAGAACCCCGGGAAGGGAGACCCTTGAGGTGACCCCACAAACGGCGTCTCAAATACGTTAATTAGTGTAATCATTGTATTATCCAATAAGGCAGTCTGGCAAAAAATGCCATTTATTTATTAGCGACTCACCCGTAGCACTCATATTGCTGATGATATCCCAAGACGCTCGGATTGTTTCTGCGCAGGCTTTACCTTGTAAGGCATAATCAGCAGTCACGATCCTGCCGAAAGCATTGCACGGCGCGTCAAATTGGGCCACGGGTGCGGACGCTGCGATGGCACTGCAATATGGGAGCTTTTTTAGATCTAAGGCTATTTCTATGCCATAATTTTTGCATTTATTCCTACGTTTCATCAACGGAAGAATTACTTTACGATCATGATGATTCTAGATACATTAACTTACCCATCACAGATGTGGGGAAATTTAATCCTGAACCAAGCAGCCAACATGCCACCGTAGGAGCCACCAAAAGCAATAACAGCGCTCTTGGCATAGTCTGGATTTTCTTTCTTCAGGGATTGGATCAGATATGCAAAGTCGGCCAAAGCTTGCTCCGATGTCAAAAATCCGTTTTTGGCGGGATCAGGCTGAAAGAAAGCACGAGCATCAAGGATGGAAAAGTCAAAATATGAGAAGGAAAAGCCATTTCATTGAGATGGAATTTAACCAACCTTAGTTGAATCATTTCCGAAAGGAAGAGAATCCCCGTAGTAACGATGCTCGGCGAATATTAACAATGCCCTGAATTCTGGAGCTATATCCCACATGAAGCCCTAAATTGAATTGGAGATTGACAAGCTTAATATAAATGGTATGGACAAGGAATACAATATAAACAATCACATTATAATCACTAGGGCCCGGAAAAATATTTGCAAAAAAGTGACAAAATATCCAATAAATATTTTCTTCAAAAGCCCAAAATATTTGGAAAAAGCCGGATATTGAAGAAATATTTTTATGACACGGCCATTTTTTCGTATTTTTGTCTGTGTGCACCAATTTTCCAAAAATATTTTTGTTGAATTTGATGCATTTGGCGTTGTTTGGAGGCATACTTCGCGTGGAATTGATTTAACAATACAATTTTCAATTTGCCTCAATAGATGGCGCGGTTTTTTTTCGTATATGACAGTAGTTTTGGTTGTAAATTTTTGGCCTTAATGCGAATGCCATTTTGAAAAGATTTTTGTATTTTGGGTTCATTTTGGGTAAGCTCTATTGAGCTTTGGTCATTCGATTATTTTCTTCAATTTTGCCCGAAACATTTTTTTTGACTAATGTATTTATTTTTTCCTTAAAAACGCCAAAATATTTAAAAAATCGAGGAAAAGTGGAGAAATATATTTAAAATATTTTATATTTCAAAAATTTATTTCCGGGCCCTAATAATCACTAATGAGTAAAAAAGGTTAACATGTCTCACCGAATTCTGAGCAAACGCTTCGATATCTCCCTCATTGCCAGTATAAAAGAAAATTGGCCCAGATCGTTTGTCCCAGTAGGTATCATTGATCAGGTATCTTTGTTTGAAAAATCCATTGGTTGTGAAGGTAAAATGGTCGATCTGAGAGATTGAAAAGAAAAAATAGTAAGATGCATCTAATTCAGTTTCTGTGCAAACGTCAATCTCAAATATTGTGAGGATTTTCCTTTCTTACTCTTTGGTCAAAATATTTGGTCTCATATGAATAGGATTTTTCCGAAGGAGAAAGGTACTTCAAAGACAAAGAAGAACCAATAAGGCAGAAAACCACAAGAAACGCGAGGAACACGCCGGACATTTTGATGCCTCACTGAAAAGCTCTGCTTCCACTTTCGATATTTAGGTCAACGCTCAATTGTTTTCTTCCTATCCAATTGCAGTAGAGATGAATTGTGGGATCGTTTGCACGGCCCGCTTAGATATTCTCCAACTGGAAAATATGTCCAATTGAGTAGTCGACCTACTCTTCTTCCAGATCTATTCCAGTTATTGAATGCTGGCTCCTAAAGCGACCGTCGTCAAAGCCGTTTGACCAGTGACCAGTTTCCCTCCTCAGCAACAAATGTCCCTCCTCTGGACAGAAGCTGATTTGTTCATGGTAGAGATACTAAAAGGCAGAGATTGGCCGTCAAATCTATGATTGCCCAACCCGGCACGGACTGTCTGTGACGTCATTCATCATGCGGGAAGCCGAAGTTCATGATTAAAGGAACCTTTTCTTCTAAGAAACACATTTAAACTATTTCGCTCATTTGATAGTGCAGTTTGGTTAGTAAAAGTCCTCAAGCCTGGAGCAAATGTGTCTAAGGTATTTACCTGATATGCTAAAAGTGAATTTCAATTAGTGTGGAGTTTAAACAAGGGCCGATTTATGTCCCACAATGGGGTGATTGACAACAAAATCTTAGTGATGCGAAATATGGGCTTGCAAGTTTTTTCACGGGAGGTTTCATGATAGGGTTGCCTCTTGGAGAATGGGTGTTTTGCTCTTGTATGTAAGCAAACGCAAATTTGAGTTTGATTTGCTACCCTGCTCAGAGGTCACTAATTTCAGGGATGCCTTGCTTTTTGGTGCTCTTTAAAGAAAAAACAGGTTTATAAAGACTGGTAGACAGAGGGGAATATGATTTCACATAGGTAAATTGGCAACCCCACCACCAAGTCAAAGCACTACAAAATCAATAAAGAAGAAGTACTCTGGTTTGTTATTGAACTTCGTCAGAATCAGCTGAATGTTCAACAGAACGCTCTTGACCAATCACCTGCATGAATCATCGGGCACCATGTGTTAGCCTAGGGCAGCCAGTATCTATCTTAGTGTATCTAGTTCATGGCTTATTTGCTTCAAGTGACTATATGGCGATGGTATATAAGAAACGAGTAAAGGACTGGCACGATTTTTGAGCTTTTTAGGCTGCTTTGGCTGCGCCACAATCGTTGCAAAAATTACCATGATCAAAGCTCTTCCAGTCTCTCCAAAACTGAACGCAAAATTACTCATTATGACCAGAAATTATTCGAAGTAATTGGTTTTTACGTCTTGCATCCAACACTCAATTTGAGGTAGCATGGTCGAGTTAAAGAATCTCTTGTAAAAGAAGCGTTGTCAAGATACTAGCGACAGAAAATTCGTGGCGGCGAAAAGGCTAAGCTTAAAAAAATCCAAACAAGACAGCAGCTCACATTTCAATGTAGTGAATATGGATCCTTGAGAGAATCTTTTTGGCCATACCGTGCAGTTTAAACGTTTTTGTTAACTAATATGTGCTCAAACATCATCTGCTTTGTGTGTTCCCGAATGATTTTTCAAACAGTTTGCTTGGCAGACCTCGCGTCCGCTGTTCTAGTGACCCCGACATAGCCGGCCCGCATTAATGGCCCATGTCGTGGTATTACTGGCTCTTGTGGATGGTGCCAGACTTTTGTGGCTGTTGATTCGGACTTGGACGTTTGCGACGGATTATGGGTGTAACTACAGATATATCATATCCTGCCACGTCTCTGAGCCATTCCCATGTCTCAATGCCGATTATTTCCCCGAAGGTGGGGTGGTGGGGCAAATGTACACGTATGATTTCCGCTTGCTTGAGTACTCGATCCTGTGTATGATATATTTGTGCGTGTATTCTTTGTAAACTGATTTCTTTTTTTTGAAACTGATTTTTGATTTGTAAACTTTGTCTACTGATATCTCTTGACTCACTCTTACCGGACCATGGGTCACTCAAATTCTCTTTTCTCTTAACATTAGGTTATTTCCATTAAACATAATCAAAAACCTAAACGGTTCAAGTACAAGACATTTGCTATTAAATAATGTATAGTTCACCGAAAATGGGAAAAACTTCAGAGGGGAGTGATTTCTTGCCCTTGCGGCTCGTTTGTTTGGATTTTTTCCCTCCTTCTATTTCCTCCTTGTCTCTCGACCAATCAGAAACGAGAACACGAAATGAGACTTCTCTTCTTTTACAAGAGCTTCTGTAGGTCGAGTAACTGACCACCAAAAAAGCAAAGCATTGCATTATCTTAAATGACGCTGAAAGGAAGTCACCACCTCAAAAACTAGCAACACAAGAACACAAGAAACCAGGTGGCGTCCTAGTTCCGAATTAAGGAATTGTCCACCTCTCTTATCCTGGTCACTAATTTTACCAAAATGCAAAAAAAGATGATCAAATCAAGTTTATCCATTATTAAAATACAATATGCTTGTGTTTTTGCGGATTTTTTATTACCGCTACAAGGAATGCGATTCCCTGTAAATTAAAGAATTTCTCCCGACAGCTTCAATCCGACCCCCAACAGGATTCGAACCTACGCCGTCTGGGGAAGCACTTACACTCGGCACTTTTAAGAACGCACTAGTACGCGTGGCCACTCTGGCTTCCTCTCAACGAATTTCTCCCGACAGCTTCAATCCGACCCCCAACAGGATTCCAACCTACGCTGTCTGGGGAAGCACTTACACTCGGCACTTTTAGGAACGCGCTAGTACACGTGGCCACTCTGGCTTCCTTGTTCTGTATGTTCTGTATCTTTGGTGATCTTCTTCAAAGCTTCATCCACAGTTTTCAAATCTTTCCACCAATGATTATGTGTTGGCTGGCTTTCAATTCTATTGCTGTAAATTTCGAACTTGGGTTTGATGTCCTCAAAGTTCTTTTTCGTCTTGATATCATTAGGCCAAAATATTTCCTCTCTCTTCAGCAATTAAGGGCCGTGAATCCACATTTTTGGAACCACATCTGAATGGAACTCCGATCTTGTAGCCAGATCTGCAGGGTTAAATTTTCCAGGCACGTTTCCCCATTCACTCGAGGTAGTCAGAGTTTGAATTTCTCCTATCCGATTTGACACAAATGGCTTGAAAAAGGACGCAGTCCCTTGCAACCATCCACGAACTGCCGAGGAATCAGTCCAAAAGAAAAGTTGTTCTATGGGTTCCCGAAGTACTTGCGAAATTGTTGGAGCAAGCGAGCTCCAAGGAGAGCAGCATTGAGCTCTAGCTGTGCTACTGAAATGGGTTTGGTAGGGGCTAATTGAGTTCTGGCCATCACTAATGCGACCTTGATCTCTCCCGTATTTTCCATGATATGTCGGAGGTATGTTGCCGCAGCAAATGCCTCTTCACTGGCGTCACAAAACGTGTGTATTTGGCTCGTCAGGATTCCTTGTGGGATCAAACACCGATCAAACTCCACCCCGGCGAGATTGGACGCAGACGAAGTCCATCTCGACCACCAGATCTTCTCTTCTTCAGGAACTTCTTCATCCCAATCCAGGCTGAGCCTTGAAAGGTGCTGAATCCTGATCTTGCCCTTTACTGTGAAGGGAGAAGCTATTCCCAGGGGGTCAAAGATTCCAGCTACTTTTCCAAGGAGTCTTCGAAGAGTGAAACTCGCCTCTTGAGCCAGACCCTTTAAGGTGAATGACATTGTGTCACTTTTGATGTTCCAACTTATTCCCAAGACACGCCCCTCTTCCGTCACTAGATCTAATGTTTCTGTCGGGGAGGTATCGCATACCTCTCGAGAATTGGACATCCACTTGGTCAAATGAAAATTACCATTGGATAAAATTTCACTCACGGCCCGATTCGTGGAGATGGCTTCCTCTTTTGTCTTGTAACTTTTCAAGAAGTCATCCATATAAAATTGGATCTTGATGAGGTCAAGTAATTCCGGTGTTCCAAATTCTTTTGTTGTTCTCCACAAAACATGGATTGCTTGACATGGAGAGGAAGCATCGCCAAATACGACCCCGGTCATCTCAAACAATTCTGGCTCTTTGTTACTCGAATCACTCCATAGGAACCTATGAAATCGAGCATCGTCCTTTGTCACCCTAATTCGACTGTACATGTACATGTACTTCCACGTCGGCTGTGCTTGCAACTGCGTACTCCCTGAATCGGATCAGAAGTCTGAAAAGATCGTTCTAGCGAGGTGGCCCTGTGTACAGATGATCATTTAATGATTCGCCATGATATTTGGCTGCTGAATCGAACACCACGCGAAGCTTTCTTTGACTTGGGTCTTTATACACTCCATGATGAGGTATCCACCTTTGTTGTGGGTGATTAATCTCTTCGTCACCAATCACTTTCACTGGATAACCGTTGTTCATGTACTTCTCAATTGCCGTTTTGTAATCTTCAGGAAAATCAGGATTTCGTTCCATCTTCTTGTGCAATGATGAAAGCCTCATCATTGCCATTGCCGAGTCATTTCTTGGTCGAGCTTCTCCCCTCCATGGAAGTTCCACCACGTATCCTGGTTCATCTGGAATCTTTCGTCCCTTGTCCTATCAACTTCATGGCAAATGACCCCTTTAGTGACCAAATAGGGTCTCGAATGGCTGTCTTTGTGTTTGACTTGATCCTCCGGTAGTTGGCCTCTTACAACCCAACCCAACTTGCATCTCATAGCATAAGGTTCTTCCAGGGCTGCTCTTCGAACTTCTAAAGGTACAAGGAGGTCGCCGTGATCTAATCCAACCAAGATATCCACTTTCCGATCACAGTCTATAAGCGGTAAATCTTGTTAATGAACCATCCCATCTTTTCGTTCCCTCCATGCCAAAGGCTTCAGATTTGGACACACTTGTGGAAGTACCAATGCTTCAAATGATGATCTATCTTGTGAGAATGGTCCTCGAATTTGGAACTTCACCGAACTCAGATATTGATCCACTTCCTTTGAAACTAAATTCAGACGATCTTCTTTGGACGTCGTACACCCAACTTGGAAACAAGGGATTCGCTAACCAGTGAGGTATCTGAACCCTCATCAATCAAGGCATTGGCTATGAATTCCTTTCCGTTCCAAGAGCAATAAATGGGGATCACACCTAGACATCCACTTCGATGTACAGAGTTAAGTTGAACGACGGCATCTTCCTTCTTACTCAAGGGATCCACATTGGTTTTTTTCTTTCTCAACATGCAACCAAGAATGATGTTTACCACCACATCCATCGCGACTGCAACTCCAAGTGTTCATGTGAGGGCAGTTGGGAAAGTAGTGATCAGATTCTAAGCAGAGATAACACAATCCACAATTCCGGGCCATTTCCCTCTTTTTCAGGATTGGCAAGATTTTGACCTTATCACAATTCTTCTCCTTGTGCATGCCTCGACAAATTTGACATGACCTTGTGCTATTGTTATTGCTGCCTGACTTGGACTCGATTCCATTGACTTGTGCCTTCATCTTGTTCTTGTAGCTTTGACTATTATCGATTTGAAAATATCTATCCCTCCTGGCTCGTTTCATGGCCCAGTTTCCAAATGCATGTATTTTTTCATCATCTTCCAAATCCTTTGCAAAGTTGTCCCAATGGAAAAAGTGTTCACGATGCATCTTGTGACTCAGTTCGTCCATTAGAACATCCAATAGACCCTCTCTGCGCGGAAGTAATCGTATGATGACTAGGGATGTCATTCTCTAGTAAATGCAACTTTTTGCAATTTTCCCGTTTATTTCCATTTTTTGCAATTTTTCAAGTTTTGTGCAATTTTTAGCAATTTTCATGCATTTTCCCGAGATTTCCGCCAGAAACCTGTTCCATTTGTGCAAAAACTGGTTTTGAGTACAAAAATTATTCTATGTGGCTAAAATTGTGCCAAATATTTCAGTCGTATAGGGAAGCAGTCCCTTGCAGTCCTTACATTGAATGATGATAAATATATCTGACCGCAGTTTGATGGCAGCACATTGGAAAGTGCATTCCGAGTTATCTTGGAGTTAAACTTTTCACTGAGTCATTAAAGTTTGCCTCAAGTTGATATTAGTGATGGATTTCATTTGATTTCAATCTGTTCAATCTTTCAGGACTGCCACCAATGCCATTGATCTTTGTCGCGACCTGCATGTCTGTGGATCGATCGTTTGGAAACCCTGACTTCTTCCGCCGGTGCAGCCGCGCCAGCCAGTCAGCCTAATTCATCTTAACCATGTGCTTAACCTGAATAAATCTATATCCTTTTCCGACTACCAGTCAGTCAAGGACTTTCACAGAACCAACACGTTGTAAGTTCTCTTATTTCTTAGACTTGTCGTTATTATTTGCATTAGGAATCCAGTATATCAATCCAACTATCCGTTAGCTAGTATAAGCATTCGCCAAAGATTACAATCTTGATGGCACCCCAGGCCTGAAGTCTTCAATAACAGGGTCACTTTTTGGATATTCTCAATAAACGAAGAGATTTTTCGCAGAAGTGACAAATGTACAGTTTTACGTGAATTGGCAGTCACAACGAATTAGCGCGCGCAAAAATGATTGAACAAATTGAAAATCAGATTGAACTCTTTCAGTAGTTGATACTTATGCATTCGTATTTAGCTTCAATATCAAATTTTCGAGCCTTGAATAATTCGAGTCAAAAGGCATAATTTACTCCTAACGCCATCTAAACTCGTGTGAAACGTTCAAAGGGTTGTGTAACGAGAGAATCTTAGAAAAGCTAAACAACAAAAAATCATTTTGCTTACAAACAAGCACCCATCTGCCTTTGTTCACAGATGGTTTCCCAGAATTCAATGGAACACTTCATTGTTAAGATGTAACAGCAAATAAACTTTGCAAGCCCCATTTAAGACCATTCAAAAAGGTCTTTCCCAGAATGAAGGTTTTGTGCAATTTTCAGTGCAATTTTTGCCGTTTTGGTGCAATTTTTTGCGCAATTTAGGCCAATTTTTTGTGCATTAGAATAACATCCTTAGTGCTGACTCGTAAATGACCCTGGATGCCGTCCGCAAATGACGGAAAGTTCCAAGGATCTCCATCATTAAGAGTTATAGAGCGCTTCTTGACACTCATTTGTTTCTTCAAATGGCTTGACTTCGAAAGAAAATCTTCAGTTCCCGTGGGTATCATTGGATCCACATCTGAGGGAGATGAAACTGCGTCTTTAGTTGCCATCTTGTCCGTCAACGTCCGCTATCTGATTGCTCCTGTTATCCGGAAGTCATCGCCTGTTTCACATCAGGGTGGCGGTGTCTCATAGTTCTTCTTCTTCAAGGTGACTATCTGTTTCCAGACGAGAAACTCAATCATTTATCGTTCCAGCAATATTCAAGCTAATAATTACGAGTGTGAACCTTTCAAAAGGTTTTGTACCCTAAAAATTTGCTTTTGTAAGCAGTTGAAATATTTGGAAATTTTGTGTATTATTTGTTTGGCCTTTAACCCAAAAAAAAACCCAAAAAAATATTTACAAAGTTTGATTTTTTGGCATTTCTTGCACTTCATTAGCCATGTTTTAGCCAGCAGAAACGTAAAATCGTATTTTCTTAACCTTTTTTGTTTTTCCTTAAAAACTCTTCAGTTTCTTTGACATTTGAGTTTGTCACTGCAATAAATTGATTTGCCATTCCAATACACTTTGTTTACCATTCAAGCATATATTTTTTCATCCCAACACACTTTCTTTACAATGCCAACACATTTTTTTCCAATCTAGCGTATTTTGCTTGCCCCTTTTTCAGCTTGAAAAGCATCTTCTATTTGCTAAAATCTTCAAGCTTACCAATGCTAGTTTCAACGGCCCAGCACTCTCTTATAGTATAAGATTTTAATATCAGAATGTATAAATGATGATTATCATAAGCGCTACTTTTGGTTGTTTATCTGAAATTGCAGGAAAGTTAACAAAAAAAAGAGAAAAACGAAAGAGATGGGCCAAAAATGGTCACATTATTTTTTGTAACTAATGCTGTAACTTTGAGCTCTGTTATGCTGAATTCTGCTAGAACATTACTGTGTTTCTACAAATCTTACAAATCAAAGAAAACACGCCAACTTTTTCAATTTTCATTCTAACTTTCATTTTTTGATACAAATTTCATGACAAAAGTTCTCGAAGAAAAACGGAATGCCACTATATTGACTTTCCTTCATGAATTTTTATTTGTAGCACTTAGAACGCGTTATAGTTTGTAATTTGTGAACAAAATTGAAATTTTATTGATGCTAAATAAGAAAATCTTTTGGACTCTTTTCTGAAAAAATATGAAATTTATAACTCTTTAAAAGCAATGTTGATGGTATTACGTTAACGAAATCTGACCAATTGCCATTAAAAAATACCAAAATATAACGTTATGACTCGAATAGTCAAAAAACATTTTTATACCAATGACATTGTTCATGCCCTGGATTTTGACAATATGATAATAGATTGAGTAGTAAACCATAAAGAGGGCGTAACCAAAACTAAACGGGGGCAATCGCAAGACAATAGGATGCATAGTTTATTCAAAATTTCAATTGGCCCAACCATTCGAACAATGAAGTCCTCCTCTCTTCTTTATCGGGCTCCTTCATTGTTCAATTTTTTACCCATTAGTCTTCGTCGGGAATATGTAGGAGCTGATCCGCTCACAGCTAGCATTTAAGGCAGTATTGGACAAATTTTTAAATACTGTTCCTGACCAACCCACTATTCAAGGGTTGTACAGATCTGCCAACAGTAACTCATTGGCAGATCAAATTTCATATAAACGGTAATTTTTTAAACTATATTAATCATTAACTCTCTTTACAGGGAATCCCATTCCTTGTAGCGGTATTAAAAAATCCCCCCCCCCCCCAAAAAAAAATAGGAAAATCAAACTGGGAACTTTTCAAAATCAGTTACACATGCGTTTGCCGAAGCTTTTGACTTCATGACAGTCTCTTTTTACTAAACTCTCTCGTTAAACATTCTAGTCTGCATTTTTTACCGATTTTAAGTGGTACACAGAATGTCATTCCACGTAAATGTCAAGAAAAGATAGAACCTGAGTGGGGAAAAGTCATGTCTGATAAAAGCACTGGTTCGTATTCGGTAAGGGAGTTGGAATTATAATAAAGTCCGTTAAAGCCGATGGAGTCCCTGAACATAGGGCAGGTCACAGATAGTGGAATACTAGTGGATAGTATATGAAACTTAAAAAATTATAATGGGTCGTCTAATGGATAGATTCGTCGCAAAGCGGGAGGAAGTAAGTTCTACAGCAAAAGAGCGAAATAAAATTTTCTTGTTCTTGGTAAAAGCACAAACAAATCATAAAACAAAACTTTGGTCAAAGCTCTCCCACCCACTTAAGTGATTGTTATCGAAAATATTTAATCCTTGGTTTTCAGTCAGAATGAAAGTCAAAATCATAAGGAGACAATTAAAATTTGCTTGAGTTATCGCCAAAAATGGGGGTTTTTGCCAATTTTTTTCGCCAAATTAGCTCATTTCGACAAATTTATTGCCAGAAATACTAAAACCGCCAGATTTATCGCCATAATTTTTCTATCGCCAGACAGGTTTCAAAATCGCCAGTTGCCAACTCTACTGGAAACGTTCGAGAAAAATTGCTTGGAATCTGGCAAGGATTGAAAGTGTTCAAAAAAAACCAGGACGTGTCGTTGTCGTGATGGTTCAAAAACCCAATCGTCATGTTGTTGAAAAAACAAGGAGACAAGTGGCTCTTTTGGAACCTCATGACTAGGGACGGGCAAATAGTGTAAAAATATTTTTGGTAACACAAACACATTTTTCTGCCTTTTTGCACTTTTCACCTTTATTTTCACTTTTTATTTACCATTTTGGCCAAAATTGACAAATTAGTGAAGGAAATTTTCAGTTTTGAGAATCTTTGAACTTTTAAAAGAATGTTTAGGTTCAAGATCAAATTTTGAACTTGTCAAAAAAGCTCCCATTTGCAATCAAACATTCTGAGCATCTTGAAGAAACAGATAACATGTGCATTTCAGACGCAAACCTCACAGTGAATTCTCCACCTTGGCTTTAACAATAGCATCCCATGCCCTGACTAAAGAATCTCATGCATTGTAAGCAACAAATATCAAACCTAAAGAAACTCAAGTTATAGTTATGGAAGGATCAAACAAATAATGTAGATTGTAGGCTTAGGTTTAATCAAGCTTGCTAAGATCGCTTTTTCTAAAAGAAGGCCCTTATAAACTAGAAAACATCAAGGAAAAGAGATATCAGTGTAACAGTACAAGGTGCTTACCTGATCTGGAGAAATCATTTTTGATTTCCAAAGAAAAATCGTATTTGAGACCAGTTTTGCGGTGGAAAGACAATGCTGCATGTAAAATCAAACTCTGTTAATAAGGTCATGGGCAAAGAATTGAAGTGAACTTAAAACACGATAAAAAACACACTCATGAATATCTTATTTGATATAATTGTCATCCACACATGGTCGTAGATTGTCTGAAATATTGATGAAATCTGTTTTCCGTTCAATTTTCAACGGCTATTTTTGCATATTCGCCAAGGGGGACTATATGATAATAGCGCGGATCTAAAGAGAGTGGGTACAAAATTGAGCCAATCAAAATAGCGCCACTTCAAAATAGAGCCAAGTCAAGATAGAGCCAAATCATTAAAGAGCGTGACATTTTAGAGCCAATCACAATAGAGTGAATCTTTACAATTTCTTTCACCTATGTTTTTCCTGAGGTTAGAGAGAACAATGTAGCTTTTAAGTATTTGAAAGGCTCTTTATGGGGACAATTGTTCCATAATTGTAGAAAAACTTATGCGTGAAGGTCATTTTTCGTAGAAATATCTGAGCTCTCTGAGCTTCAGAACTCAATTGAGAAGAGTTCCGAAAACGTTCTCTGCGCTGCATCGCACAGACTTTATAACCTTTTTTTGTCCAGTGACCTAATTAATAGAACCTGATTACATGTGCAGCATTGTCTCTTCACCTCAAAACTGGTCTCAAATGTTATTTGAACTCACAAATGAGTTCAAGCTCAATTAATCACTGTGGGTACTATGACTTTGAATGACGTTTTAAGTCTGAGTGCAAGTTATTTGCTCCTTATTCGACATACAGTATATTTGCACTTTCAACCTTTTTCTGCACTTTATTTTGCACTTTTGGGTACATTTTTCTGCACTTTATTTTGCACTTTTGGGTACATTTTTCTGCACTTTATTTTGCACTTTTGGGTACATTTTTCTGCACTTTATTTTGCACTTTTGGGTACATTTTTCTGGACCTTTTGTTAACTTAAGAGCTGTATGTATTTGCACTTTTTACCCGTCCTTACTCATGACACAGAAGAAACATATCTCGATTCTCCACAACGACTTGGAAGTGTAGGAAGCCCAAATCAGATGAAGACGGTGCCTAGCTTGAGAGGCCTACCAAGTGTGGATTTCCAATCTCCTGATCCAAGCTGGGCCTACCAGAAACTTGCAATGGATGCAATTGAAGTAGAACCAGGAACAGCAAGTGTCAGATTTTCGAAAAAAATTACATTCATGGGCACTGGCATGGTTAATGTATGTTGAGAAGTACTGATGTGATCAAATAAGCTGTTTGGTTGTTTGTTTGGCAATTTGTTTGGGATTTTAGAATCTTTGTTTGATTGGCATTGTTTGCCTCATTTTCAAATAAGTTTAGTGTTGCCAAAATGTCACAACAATTAAGATGAAGTATAACTGCATCTACTAGAATTAATTTTAAGGATAGTGACAGGTAGTTATATCCAATTAGTTCATAAGATAAGGAATATTTTTTTTTGGGAACTCATAGCTTTGTATTAAGAGGGAGCTACGGGCAAAATAACTAGTGATGGCCCATTTTGAAATTTCACTCTTGACATACCTGTCGGTCATGGTGACCAAAAACTACCTCTGAGCATTTTTTGCAATTCATTCTTCAATGGCCTTGATTGATGTCGTGGCTTGATTTATTTCAAAAAACTCACTCACTTTAATGAATGAGCAATATGATATGACTAAAGAGGAACATTTGTGAAAACAAGTTCATTTCCCATGGGAATGGCTTTCAAGTGTTGTGGGCGGCACTTTGAGCTCAGTTGTTTTGCACATTCACTCACCGGAAAAGGAGGAGCAGCGTCAAATTAGGAGAAAAATATTAGGTTTGTCCGTGCGTGCTTTTTCCCAGCAATAACAATCTTACCAAGAAAACAAGATGAAGGACAATACCACCAACACGAATCAACTCTACAACTTGAAAACTGCATCAGAATAAAGATGGATTTTTGTTGGGGAAATAAATTGCCCATCAAGAACCTCACTCTTCCAATAGTCCATCAACTCGCCCGGGCTATCATCACTCCCATCTTCCTCTAGGGCCTGCACCTCGGGCTTCCCAATTCCGCCTTCAAATTGGCCGATGCCACCTACACCAAATTCTTCAAACGATAATACCTCAGCGTGCCCCAATAGGCCAATTATGCTTGGACGCATGTCATGCGCGAAACTGAGCCCTTCACCACCGAGTTGGCATGCAAGGTTAGGGTCCAACTATATTGGCAACTTAACCTTTCCGGAGGCGATATCTGGACGCCTGTTGTCATTCCCGGTCAAGGACTTGCCAACACCCGTATTGTCCTTGGCCTGACATCCCTTTGGAATATCGTTGGTCGCGCACCTTCATCCGGCTTCGTGCCCAACTCCATCAATGACTTTGTATGACTTGAATGTTGCCCAAGACAAAAAAGGACACCTGTACGTATAGTTTTAAGCAACGAGAATGGAATTTCCCAGTCCAACGTTCTCTGGCTGAAAAATGAAGTTTCAAGCCGTCAAGGGAAAATAAAATTGGATTCCAATCAAAGCCTTTTCTAACAATCTTTCGTGTATTCTGAATCATAAGTTTCTTTGCTTAATTCCCAATCTTGATATTTTTTCAGCTCAAGTGATAGATCCTGCCATGGAACATTGCGCATTCCTTGAACAATCTCTTCGACACCAAAAGGATACTCGAAAGTGGGAGAAATTCTACATTCTAAGCTTATCAGCCCTGAAATAATGTGTCCTAATATCAAGTTTCAAGCCTTACCAACAATATCGTACCTCAATCACCGTGATCAAAATAAAAGGCTTAAAAGAAGTTTATGCTTGTTCTAAGGACAATTGTTTAACGCGCGACCAAGTGATTTTTGGGCTCATTAGTCTAATCCTAGGCCTCTCATCCTCGTGTCTTATGGGTAATTGCCTGAATGGCCGCATTCAAACCAGAATGGGTGCACTTTTGCAACATAAAGTTCAATCATGTGAAGAATCTCATGTAAGTTACATGAGATTCTTTACAATATGTACCAATATGAACTCTAGAAGGAAATAAAATCTTCCATGAACAATGAATGGCTTTTAGACATATTCACATTCCACGGGAAGAAAACATTGACATCTTAATGTTTTGTAGAGCCTTAGTGTGAAGTATCGTGTGCTATCAATAATCAAAAAATAGATTGTCCCTAACTTTGGTTAATTCTGAGGATTTATTAGACGCTCATTAATTTACATCATGAACTAATTTTACATTAACTTGGTGCATAGTAAAATAAAACAAGCTCAAACAAAAAACTGAAAAAGTAGAAGAAGAGGGTAATAAAACGGCAAAAGATTGACACAAAACAACAAAAATGACGTAGACATTAAAAATAGGAGTGCACAAAATATGACTTTTTTCACAAAAAATATTAATATCACTCGATTTGAAAACAAGGGCACACATTTCAAGCACATGGACAATAGGCTTGGACAAATCACAAGAAAACTGCGGCTGGTACAAGGATTATTCAGTCCTAAAAATTATACTCCTAACAGGCGGGGACATTTTTAAACGTTTTTTTTTATTTTCTTTATCACAAAGTTTTGCCCCTTAACGATAAAAATAATTTTCCATCATGTTTATATCGAGAATCATCGTCTCATTGGATATATTATAAGTACAGTTTATATATATCGTGGGCCCAAAGCTCTTTGATCGCTAATTTGTGGGCCCCTGAAGTTACCAATGCCTGTTTGGTGGGCCCCTGACAATACGAAACATAATTCGTGAGCCTTGACCCAAAAGGGGTTGCCGACCCCTGGTCTAAACCCCCCACATGGGTTCAAGTCTCGTCGGCTTTGTGGAGTCCTCGTGATCAACATTTCGAGATCGAGTCTGTGCAAAGTGGTGGGGAACATGTGGAGGTTTGATGTGAGGGCCAGTGGATCAATTGAACATAGGCACCACGTCCTTTTTAATTTTTGAAAAAAATGAGTTGTTGATGGTTGTTACTTTCCCTTTTCTTGTTGACGCACTAAACTTGTTTGTTTTGAATTCTTCACTAAGGCACTTAGAGGTGACCAATCGAAAATTAACAAATCGTGGACCCTTCTCAAGGTAGAAAAACTCTGACTTGCTGCATTTCACTGGGAATTGAAGACGAAGTCAAATTTACCATCCAAAGCCTCCAAGGGTAGAATCATCATATACTCTGGCACTTGTTTTGGGCCTAGTGACCTATATTCGGACATTTGGTTACATAGACCTACGAAAGGAGTGATAATGAAAGCAACTAAGACATGTCTTTGGCAAGATTTATTTGTATGAAATTAGGACTCAAAAATAGAAACAGTAACAGAAGTCATAGCAATAATTTGTTACTCCATTTTTCAAACTTGTATTTTGTTTCACTTAAAAGAGTCACCCTAGCAGTTCTCTTCATTTGAATAATAGAGTAGTTTTATAGAGTGAACCAAATGGGTTCAAAAGTGTTTCTCCATACTGCAAGCTTAAGGTAAGTAAAAAATACAAATCAATAATAGACAATTCCAGTCTTATCATCTTAACCTAACGTTTTACCCATAACGCCAAAAGGATAACATGTATTCACATGAACTTGCTTGTAGACACTCTACTTTTTTAACTCTATCAACAGTTTCTATTTCCTGTTTGATTGGAATTTGTTTGTTATTTGTAATTATTTGGGGGGATTCTGTTTGTCTTTGTTTGATTGATTATTTGGGATAATTGATTGTTCCCATCAGTATTGAGAAGTATTACAAAGTACTGATGTGGCTTGATGCTGATTTTCGATCTTCAAGCTGTTGAGGCTGAGTCAAAAACGATCTTGTATTGGAATGGAATCAGAATGGAATCAAGCTTTTTTGCTGATATGGGCCTTTTAACAAGGTGGTTAGGGTGACTGCCTTCTTTGATATCTTCCATTGCTTGGTTCATAAAATGATTCACAAAGAGGACAAAATTGTTATTTTTTCCAAATTTTATGCTAGAAAATAAAATTTGATTTGTATAGGGACATATTTATTATATTAAACCGAACAAGTTGCATCCAGTTACTTCATGAAAATACCATCATGCCATTACTCAGCCACATTTATTATTTTGATTGGAAGGTTTACTAATTGCAGCCCTGCCGTTTTTTCTCATTAATAACTTGTATGAATTGCCAATTGACTACACATTCCTGAATTGGGCAATGCAAGTGTCCAACTTGTTTGAGAAAAATGAATTTGATTGCTGTTATCTTTTAATATTTCATGTTTTCAACATGTTTGTTAATTTATTGTTAAAGTTTTCTAAGCAAGAAGGTTTGGCTTCAGAAAAAATGGATTTAGCAAAGCTATTATCTGACAAGGAGTGCAGGTGTTCCGCAGGCTCTTTGTTTCACTCAACTCAACTATTAGTATTAGTCCAAACTAATTTCCGGTGAAATGCTAAATATATTTGTTCTTGTTTGAACCAATTCATGCCACACATTGTCAGTTGACTCTGCCTTTCCAGTGTGTATGCTGGATTCACTATTAGGGCTTGTGTCAATCAATTGGTGTCCCTTAAAAACAACGGTTCCAAAATATCAAAGCAGTTATTTACTGCCACATCAAAAAACATCAGGAAGTGTCCCTACAAAAATATGTTATAAGAGACATTACCAATAAACATAATGTAACCCATTAATAAATATACACGTTCACTTGCGCATTTTATCACTGTTTATTTCAAAACAATCATTATTGTCACACAGAAAAATGAAACACGAAACTAGTGAAGAAGTTTACCACATAAAAAATACCATTGCCACTTGGTTAACACAAAATGTGCCCTTTATTACTTTTTATCTTGAGAATTTGATTAGAGATGTTGAGAAATAGAATGAAGCGGCTACGCCAAAACGATGATGGGATTGAGAGAATCAGGTCAGGAACTGAAGAGAAATTGAATGTCCTCAACAAGTAGGCTGTTGAAGCAATCTCCCTTCTTAATTCCCGCTACCCGATGGACGGAGAGTTTCTTGAGTTTGACACCGAGGGGGCGGGTGTGCGTTGGGAAATATGTGGTGTCAGTGTTGAAAGAAAAAGAAAATTCCGCTTATCATTTAAGATACTTGGAGAACACGGCAATGTGGAACTCTCACCCGGACTTATTTTTTTCGCTATTTTCTAATGTTTACTTTCACACAACTCAGAACAGAACATGGAGTGTTGCCAGATTTTGATGAGGCAAGAGGATGGCAGAGTCATTTTTAGACCAAAAATCGTCGTGAAGACAATTTTTTTAGGATGAAGTTACTGGTGTAATTTCGAATCAACCATCAAAAGGTGTTGACTGGCGTCTTGTTACGATATTTCATTGGAATTTTAAGTTGTGGGAGCTTTCAAATTTCTATCAATTTATGCCAGTTTCTTAAATCTGGTTTTAATGGTTCAAATGTCGCAAACTAATCGCATCATGGTTCCGTTATAAGTGTTCCATAATAGAAACATGCTCAAGCCATCTTAAAAAGCCAGACAAAATGGAAACATCATTTTTCCACCGAATATTGGTTTTGTTTGACACAAACGTTGTTCTAAATTCATCACACATGGTAAAGCAAGTGAATTTGATAAGAGTAACTGTAGGATTTCCGCTTGGAAGCCTTATAAATTTTAGGTTAAAATTAGCGGCACTGAATCAGCTGCAACTGAATCAAGCATGCTTGATTCTTTCCGAGCCTGATCGTCTTATAAAGCATCGGAATCAATGGCATCAAGCCAGTCAGCTTGTTTAACATCAGTATTACAAAGTAGGGATGTGGCTTGATGCTGATTTTCAATCTTTTAGCTGTTGCTGCTAAGTCACAACACGATCTTGTATTGGAATGGAATCAGAATGGCATCAAGCTTTTTTGCTGATATGGGCCTCTGAACAAGGTCCTTAAGGTGACTGTCCCAGTGCTGTCTTATATTCCTTGGTTTAAAGAATAAATAATTAAGAAGACGAACTGTTTTTTTAGACTCTCGTTTGAGAACAAAACTTGATTTGTTGTGTATTTGGACGTATTTAAGATATAAAACCACATGAATAACATCCAGCTGTGGCATGAGAATGCCATCTTGTCCTTACTCAGCCACACTTGTCACATACATTGAAAGGTTTACCAATCGCAGGCATGCCACTTTTTCCCTTTAATAACTTTTTGCTTTGCCAATTCACTTGACTTCTTCATCCTGGCAATTCAAATGTTTAGCTTGTCCCATACAAATGTATTGCATCATTTCTTATTTGCAATGTGTTTCATGATTTTAAGATGTTTGTCACTTCATTGTCCAAGTCTTCTTAACAAAAAGTATATTTGGCTCAAGATACCATAAATTTGGCAAAGCTATCATCAGACTACAAAAACGTTTATCCCATTTGTACCGTAAAATACTTTCGAGTGACAAAGTTACGAATTCATATCCATCACCATGTTGTCAATTGACTTGGCCTTTGCAACGTGAATTTTGATTTCACCTTTAAGCTTTTGCATCAACCAATTTGCATCATATGTTCCTCAAAACCAGGTTTCTAAAAGATTGAAGTGCTACTGGCTACTGCTGTTACATCAGGAAATATCCCTAACAAAATATTGCATGAGAGACAATGCAAATAAACATATTGGTACCTATACGCAGTAAGCACATAGTACATGTGTGCCAAAGTGTCTCTGCGAGTCAAGGATTCCCACGAAAACAAGCCAAACGGCTTATGGGGAATCCTCGGGATCTCACTTTTTATTGTCATTGACATGTCTTTTTTCCTTTAATTCCTACCGAGTCCCGAAATAACTCTATCTATCTAATCTATCTATATTGGATACAAACATTTTGATTTCCGAAATTTTCGTTGTTTATTTCACATTTCAAATGCCTGTAGTAGTATTACCGCTGAAAGGAAAATAAAGAACAAAAATAGTGAGCATGACTGGTGAACCACATACAGTGCACGTACAGATGTTAGTTGGTAAATATTATATGTATTCCTACTAAATGTTAGAGAATGGTAACTATCTAAAACTTGTCCACAGATGTAGGGTTTGTAGATTGCATTCAAAGATTGAGTGGCGCCTCCAGAACGATGAAGCGATCGAGAGGATCAATTCGTGAAGTGACGGGGAAGGATACCGGAGCATCGTCAAAAATTGAAAGAATTAGCCCGTTGAATCAATCTGATTCAATTTTTGATTCTGCCAGTCAATGGCTGGAGAGATTCTTGAGTGAGGCAGCGAGGGGGTAGATTTGCGTCAGAAGATATGCGGTGTCATTGTTCAAGAAAAGGGATTTTCGAGGCATCTTTCAGATACTTGAGAAAACGGCGCAGAGGGCTTCCTTCCCATGTGGACCTTGAAATTTTTGCTTTTTCAATGTTTACTTTCAACGGAACTTGATCCTCATCTCTGCAGAGAGGGTTGCCAGATTATGGAAGAGCCAAAGGACGGCAAAGTCATATTTAGACCTAAAAATCATGTTGCCAAAATTTCTAACTAAATGACACTGGTAAATCTTGAATTGCTCTTCAAAGAGACATCCAACGACAGTTTTAATGAAAATGTTAAGTTGTGGAAGCATTTGCATTTCTGTCAATTCAGACTGTTTTTTTTTTGAGATTTGGTCTTTATGATTTGAATGTCGCAGCACTAATCACATTATTTTTCTTGTCACACGTCTTCCTTCTCTGAACAACCTCAAGCCATTTTTAAAAGCCAGATGACTTGAAAACGACATTCTTCCATTGGATATTGATTTTGTTTGGCACTAATTATGCTTTAAATCCATCACTAATTATAAAACAATTAGGTATGTACAATCAGCCATGGGATTTTGCGCTATCAAAGCCATTTGAATTTTCAAGTAAAATTGGCGTCGCTGAATCAGCTGAAAATGAATCAAGCATGCTCGATGCTTTCTGAGGCTGCATTGCAGGAAGCATTGGCATCGATGCCATCAAGCCAGTCAGCTTGTTTTACATCACTATTACAAAGTAATTTGAAAACAAATGGCGAAATTGGAAGTCTTTAATTAAACAAATTATTTGTTTTTAGGTTTAGTTGCCCCAGGAACCGATCTCCTCTGGCCATCTTGCTTTTCAAAGTCGGGCATTCCTAATTTCAAAGTTTGGAAGAACCCTCTTAAACAGCTTATCAACTTATGTAGCGAAATTTTAGATAAAATCAACAAAACATACTTTTTTGCTAAAACAATGTCAAGAATCGCTATTTCAACTTCAAGTTGTGCCGATAAGAAAGGCATTGTTGCAATTACCAGGCCTAAACCTTTGTTTTAGTGACCTCGCACGCTCATCAGAAACACAGGTCTTCCGAACTTTTTTCCCGCCAAAAATGATGACGTCACTAGTAATTGCTGCAATGGATGTGTTAAGGATGTCGCAAATCCGTCAGGAAAATTGGAAAAAGAATAAGACGACACAGGGTTTTTTACAAAGATTTTGCGAAGGGTTTGTACTGCAAACAGTAAGAGCATCAAATGTAAGCGTGTACACACGACCAAATAGAAAATACATACAGTCCCTAAATCACGATAGAACTATGTAAGGGGGTCTTGGAGCCTTAAACCTTACAACCTCTATGACGATTACCCGGATAGAACTTTCACTAACCCTAAAGAGTCAGACTGAAAGCTTAATCTTCTGCACTCTGGTTCGGAGAGGTTTTTGCAGTTATTTTTCCTAAGGTAAAACCTTAGGAAGGTTGGAACCGAGGAACTAAGGTAAAACCCTGGCATCATAAATTTTAAACAGACAGGGTACGTTACAAGACGTGCCAGTTTGGACATCACTCTATTGTGAAAGAAAACGCATTTAGAACCATACGACGTACTTTGAACTACTTAGTTATATTAGCCTAGTCTTATTCTGCACTATTCATAGATCTTAGCAAGTAGGGGTAAATCACTACAGTACTCATGGCCCCAAAGCTCTTTCTTTGATCGCCCCGGGCCCCTGACTAAACGATAGTGATGGACCGAAAGCGCTTTTGGCCGAAATTACGGCCGAAATTTCGGTTTCGGTTTCGGTTATGCCTACCGAAACCGAAAGCAGACAAGCACTATATAAAATGGAGTTTGACAACAAAATCGAAAAAAAAATTGGTCCAAAAACCTCTGTAATTTAAGTTTTAAGATTTTTCAAAATTTGCGACTACCCAACATCGAACACATTCTAATTTTTAAGGCGGATTTTGCATTTGAACAATTTTGTAAACAGTGAACACTGCTTTCGGTTTCGGTTTCGGTTTAGCCCTCTTTCGGCCGAAACTTTCGGTTTCAAAAATGAGCCCTTTCGGTCCATCACTACTAAACGAATTAAATTTAGTGGGTTTAAACCCAAAAAATGTTGCCGACCGACCCCTGCCCTATTCATTTCATCAAACTCTAATGGATTCTCAATTTTTTTTTTGGACACATCAATTTGTTTCAGACTCAAAGAATTGTCGATTTGTTGGTAAAACTAGAGCTCTATATTAGAAAGTGTACAATCATATCCAACGCCATCTAGTTCATTCTGCTCGCAACTGCTCGCCGTTCCCAAAACAATGCAAAAGTACCCTCTAAGCTAAACAAATTTTCCAAAATATGAGACCAAGATAGCAATTTTTGAGAAACTAAGGGGCCTAGAACCCTTATGAAAGGGTCCAAAATGAACTGTTAGTGTTTCAAATGAGTTAAGATTGCATTACTTGTAAAATTAGGTTTAAAACTTTAAAAGACATTAAGAGAATGAAAATCTATCCCCTTGGACATATTGATGAAAGTGGTGATGGCAACAATGTGATTGGAAATGAAATTGCAGGGTTGCTGAATTCTCTTCCCTCTTGTGCTTGGCTGTCATGGTCATTGCTGAGAAAGAGCACAGGGAATTTTCTTCCTCTCTTGACTTCACCCCTGACTGCAATTTAAACTTGCCCACCTAGATGCAAGATCACAGGAGTAGCTGGTGGTGGCCAGCATGGGAGTCCAGTCAAATGCTTGCTAGCTTCAGATGGCTTGCCCAGCTTGCCCACTGGCAATTGTTAAGAAGGGAACAGATAGGATTGCTGGGCCGGGCCAGCTTTCTCTCTCTCGCTCGCTCTCTCTCGCTCGCTCTCTCTCGCTCGCTCTCTCTCGCTCGCTCTCTCTCGCTCGCTCTCTCTCGCTCGCTCTCTCTCGCTCGCTCTCTCTCGCTCGCTCTCTCTCGCTCGCTCTCTCTCGCTCGCTCTCTCTCGCTCGCTCTCTCTCGCTCGCTCTCTCTCGCTCGCTCTCTCTCGCTCGCTCTCTCTCGCTCGCTCTCTCTCGCTCGCTCTCTCTCGCTCGCTCTCTCTCGCTCGCTCTCTCTCGCTCGCTCTCTCTCGCTCGCTCTCTCTCGCTCGCTCTCTCTCGCTCGCTCTCTCTCGCTCGCTCTCTCTCGCTCGCTCTCTCTCGCTCGCTCTCTCTCGCTCGCTCTCTCTCGCTCGCTCTCTCTCGCTCGCTCTCTCTCGCTCGCTCTCTCTCGCTCGCTCTCTCTCGCTCGCTCTCTCTCTCGCTCTCTCTTGCTCGCTCTCTCTCGCTCGCTCTCTCTCGCTCGCTCTCGCTCTTCACACTGAGCCCAGTGAACAAACAAGGAGGACTTGACTCAAAATTTCAGGGTTGAAAGGTGAAGAAAGGAAAACTCAACATTCTCCTCTCTATTAATATTCTATCTGACACATTTTTATGGTAGGAGCCCTGATTGCGAACGTTTTCTCTGAAAAGCATTGATCAGAGTGAGGGGTGAGATATTCATTTTTCTCTTGGTCTTTTAGGTTTTGAACTTTAGCTTAGAGGGTACTTTTGCATTGTTTTAGGAACGGCGAGCAGTTGCGAGCCAAATCAACTAGATGGCGTTGGATACGATTGTACTCTTTCTAATATAGAGCTCTAGGTAAAACTAAAAATTGAAAGTTGTTTACCATTGAATGATGGTATTTCACATGATTCTTTAAGACTCTAACTTCATGAGTCTTCCGAGTAATGTTATATTTCCTGGGACCTTAAAAGCGCAAGATTTTCGTCAAAAAAACGTAAGGCGTAAGTACCTATACAGCACACAAAGCGTACCCCAAAAGGCGCAAAAAAATGCTCGAAGGCCCAACGTATGGCAGCACTGCTTCCCAACACTGGTGTTGTGACCAGGATTGCCAACTGGCGATTTTGAAACGTGACTCGCGATAGAAAAACTAATCTGGCAAAATTAGCTGATCTGGCGATAAATCTGGCGATTTTGATATCACTCGGGGAAATTTGGCGAAAAATTAGGCGAAATCGGGGAAATGTGGCGAAAAATTAGGCGAAATCGGGGAAATTTGGCGAAAAATTAGGCGAAATCGGGGAAATTTGGCGAAAAATTAGGCGAAATCGGGGAAATTTGGCGGAAAATTAGGCGAAATCGGGGAAATTTGGGGAAAAAATGTGGCAAATCGCCCATTTTTGGCGATAACTCAGGCAAATTTTGATACTCACTTTATGATTTTGCCTGGCATTCTGACTGAAAACCAAGGATTAAATATTTTAGATGACATTCACTAAAGGGGGAGAGCTTTGACCAGTTGAAATCCTAAATCAACTGTATGTATCGGAAGATCTCCTATCTTGATGAGTCAGTGATGTTGATTGGAATTTTTATTAACGAGGAAATATCATATTTTTATGACGGTGCCAAAGCACCTCAGTCGAGCATTTCAAGAGGGGTTAATTAACCCCACAAAACTATGCATCCTATTGTTTTGCAATTGTCCCCGTTTGCTTTTGGTTACGCCCTCTTTATGGTTTACTAGTCAATTTATTATCACATGGTCTAAATACCGGGCATGAACAATATTATTGGTATAAAACTGTGTTTTTTACTATTTGAGTGATCACGTTACGTTTTGGTATTTTTAAGGGCAATACCACAAATAATAAAAGTGCTTTCAAAGAGTTATAAATTTCATAGCATTTCAGAAAAGAGTGCAAAAGATTTTGTTATTCAGCATCTATAAAATTTCAATTTTGTTCACAAAATACCAATGATTAGGGCTGAATATTTTAGGTTTTACATAAAAACCTAGGTTTTAACCTAAAACGCCTTTTTTGGGCAATTTTTACCTAAAAATAAGTTTCCAACCTAAAATTAACTTTTTTCTCGCATTTTTCAGGAAATTTTTACCTAAAACTAAGTTTTCAACCTAAAATTAACTTTTTTCTCACCCTAAAGTCATTTGACTAAGCCCACTTGAAAATTACCCCAGTGTCTTTAAAACAAAAAAAAGGAAGAAAGTAGAAGAGTGGGAGCCACAAGGTTTTTCATCTGATCAACATACCGAATTAGCTTTATCAGGTGGTTTCAGGCCGACATACTGCCAATTAAGGGCGCTCACTGTCATTTTTTGAAGTCATATTTTTCTCTCGTCTCGTTTTCAGTCATTTCATCTCGTTTTTAGGGCGCAAATTTTCAATTTCTTTTTTTAAGTCGAAAATTTTTTAAACTTGTTTTTAGGTCAAAAATTTCTGAACTCGTTTTAAGGTCAAAATTTTCTGAACTCGTTTTAAGGTAAAATATTTCAGAACTCGTTTTAAAGTCAAAAATTTCTGAACTCGTTTTAAGGTAAAAAAAATCCGATCTCCGTGTTTAGGTCGACAATTTTCGGTCTCATTTTAGGTCAAAAATTGCCGATCTCCTTTTTTAGGTCGACAATTTTTGATCTGGGTTTTTTGGTCGCATTTTTGCCACTTTCTGCCATATTCTGCCGCTTAACAAATTTCACTGGCACAAAATTTTCTATACTGGCATTTTCCCTCACTGCCAAGTAAAATTTTCATTGCCTTTGTCTCTGCTCAACTACTTATTGAGTCCTTCAAGCGCAACCAGTGAAATGGAAAACACGTGCAACCTTTGAGCTTTGATTCACAAAATTTCTGTTCTAATGTGTCCAATATACCTTTAGAAGCTCGAAAATGGATCACATGTTTGTGTCAGGGTGCAATTTCTGGAGCTGTATTACTAAGGTGACCTCCCAGTCTTATGTATTGTGACCTCCCAGTCAGCTGCTCCTTAAAGGACCCAATACTCTTGCCAAGAGTAAAGTGCTGAAAAACAATAGATAAAAGGCAAAATTTGGTCTGAAAAGCCACTGTAAAAGGTGTAATCTATTCAACCTAAAAAAAACCTAAAACGTAGTTTTGGGCAACCTAATTATGTCATAATTTGCCCAAAAAGTTAACCTAAAATATTCAGCCCTACTAATGATGGACCGAAAGCGCTTTCGGCCGAAATCTTGATTTCGGTTTCGGTTATGCCTACCGAAACCGAAAGCAGACATGCTCTAATAAGGATGGAGTTTGACAACAAAATCGAAAAATGTTTCGTCCAAAAACCTCTGAAATTTAAGTCTCCCGATTTTTTCAAAATTTGCGACTACCCAACATCGCACACATGAGCAATTTAATTTTTAAGGTTGATTTTGCACTTATTCAATTTTGTAGTCAGCTGCTTTCGGTTTCGGTTGAGCCCTCTTTCGGCCGAAACTTTCGGTTTCGGTTATGAGCCCTTTCGGTCTATCAGTACAAAATACTAATTAAAATGCGTTCTAAGTGCTACAAATAAAGATTGATGAAAAAAGTCAATATGGTGGCATTCCGTTTTTCTTCGAGAACTTTTGTCACAAAATGCGTATCAAAAGATAAAAGTTGAAAAACAAAACTGAAGAATTGACCATTTGAGGTATTCCTTAAAGATTACTTCAGCGTGATTGACTATTTATGTACATAAGGTTGTTCGTAAAAAGAAGTTTGGCGAGAATCTGGCGATTTTTCAAATGAGATGGCGAATTCCGGCGAATTTCGGTGGCAAATCTGGCGATAAGAGCCGTCGAAGACCCGGCAACCCTGGTTGTGACACTCAGGGCTGCCAAATGTCGACTCAAGATCGGGTGGCGTTGGCTTAACTTCCGTCAGCTTTAAACTTCTTGACCGCTTATTTATCGATTCCCGCATGTTACTTATCCATCATTTTGGGTTCAAACCACCCGAACTAACACCAAGGAAGTAAATCATGGATGGCATCCATCGCATTTCAAAAATCAGGACTGAGCGGGTCTTTTCTAGATAGTGGGCATTTTTTGGCAAGCCTGAATGCGCTTGCCTCTGGAAATTTCTCATCCCGCCCGTTTCTAATATCATTTGATTGAAACTTGGCTTGGCATTAGTTACTCTTCCTCCTCAATCGTCCGACATCCCCGATCGGGTCTTCCTCCCTTCCGATCTTGTGTGGCGTGTTGTGGTCGATCAATTGCTTTGCTGGCTCGCACACACTGCGGTTTCTGCGCCTTTTTTCCTTCATCGCTCGCGTGGCCCGCCCATTCATTCACTCCTTTATTGTCTTGCATCTTTCCAACAACTCGAGCGGAAGTTTCGCTTGATTCCCCGCGTCGCCATTGGTTGGGTGCGGCCTTTTAATTGTTTGTTTGTTTGTTTGTCGAAAGAAACTCATACAGTGACCATGTCGTCGTCGTCGTCGTCGTCGTGTTCTCCGTTTTCGAGCGGTCAAATCCAGCAATTGCGTCAATTCGTGGAGGCGCTCAAGCTCAAACCCGAGATTCTGCACGATCCGCAACTGGGCTTTCTCCGCGATTATCTCCTCTCGTTGGGGGCAGTGCTGCCCAAGGTCCAATCCACCTCTTCGGATCGGAGTCACACCCCCATGGACGCCCAATCCCAGGATGCCCAACAACAACAACAACCCGAAACGGCCCCCATGGAAGACGACGAACATGAGCCCGATTTCGAGGAACAAGAAGATCCCGAGAGCGAGGTCGAGCTCGACATGACGGGTGTCATAGGTAAGGAGGCCGGCCCACGGAATACAATAAATAGCCTCGTGAAGCGGCTCAGCTCGTCTGGCGGGCAAATTTTCGAACCTTTCTTTTGCCAGCTCGGTGGGAAGCCACAAACGAGAGCGATTCACTAATAGTTTGGCTACTTTGTTTGCTTTAGAGCCGGATGAGGATGAGGCTCAACCCATGGGCGATCCCGGTAAGGGCGAATTGACCGAACAAGAGGAAACGCAATTCAGCGACAAACGGAGTGAGGCTTTAGCCGCTTTCTCCGAGGGCGAGTGGAACAAGTCCATCGAAATCTTCACCGAGGCCATCATTCTGAACCCGCACAACGCCGTCGTGTTTGCCAAGCGAGGCGCGTGCTTCCTCAAACTCAAGAAGCCCAAGGCGTGTATTCGGGATTGCGATCGAGCCATCGAGCTCAATCCGGATAGCGCCCCCGCCTACAAGAACCGAGGACGCGCTCATCGTCTGCTGGGCAATTTCGTGGAGGCCGCTCGAGATTTGCGCCAAGCCTGCAAGATTGACTTTGATGAGCAGACCGACGAGTGGTTGAAAGAAGTCACGCCCAATGTAAGTAGGACGCCATTCCTGTGAACGGGGGAAACGAGCGAGACAATCGGAGAGAGCTTAAGTAGAATCAGGCTGATTGGCCAAAAGTCATCCAAATGCGTTTGGTCACTCAGATTTTCTAAGGCGTGGATAGACAGATTTCTGGCAAGGACAGATTTATGCCACACAAGGACGTTTTTTTTTCGATTTGCCACCGATACCACCTATAGAAAAAATTGCCGGTTTTTTTTAAATCTTACCTCCCTCTTCATAGGTTTCTGTTTGGGCTTGATGCTTACATTTTTTTTTTTGAGTTGAAGTTCTAGTTCAGCTAGTGACTAATCTAACGAAATGGAACAGTGCGTTGAGTTAAGGGATTTAATTGTATTAGAATTAAGAACATAAAGGGAACAATAGTGGGACTTTGATTTCCCCGTTTGCAACAATAGACTCTGATTTTGTGCGTCATTTTTGGACTTTATCACCGCGGGGAGTGTCTCCAGTAATTATAATAAGGTGTTTGCACCTTTTGGTGGATAACTTCATGATAGCTTTTAGGCGTTTTTGCCACCGTTTGATGTTGGACTTGCTTGACGTTTGAAAGCGGTCAAGAGCTCGGGAAGTTCGTAAGCTATAGCCGTGTCCAATTTGTTGATTGGGCAGCCTTTGAAGAAGGTGCATGTAGATTGTAAGGTAGGGAAATTGTACAAGGAATGCAAGTTAAAGAACACACGATAGGTTTCTGGGTCGGGAAGGTCGTAGCGAGAGATATTGGTCATGGTGCTGATTCCTTCGTAGATATGGAACTTTTCGGGATGATTAATGATGGATTGAGCAATGGCTTCTTGGTTGGAGAAGAATCCTTTCTGGTTGAAATAGTTGGTCAAGTAGCAATCGACCATTTTGGCGTGGTTCCGAACACGAACCTGAGGGCACATATGTTTGAGAGTTAAGTTTTTAATTTGAAGGCCACAACCCTAAACTGTGTTGAAACTTACAGCAAAACGCCGGGCAGTGGCAATTCGATTCTCTACTCGCTTATCGATGGCCTCTTTAATGTCCGACAGGAGGGCATTTTCTTGCGCACGGAGCAACTTCTTAGGTGCCCCAGATTTGTATGGCCGAGACCAGAACGATCCAGCATACATGATAGGGGGTTCCACACTGGCCATCAGGGGTGACACATTCCAAACCAAACTGCTTTGGATTTTCAAAAGCTCCTCGGCAGTGATCTCGTCGGCTTTGTTCAAGATAATTCTAACTTGAGCCTCCCTGCCTTTGAGCTGATCTAAGAGAGCCTCGGTCTCTGGCCCAATGTCCAATTTGGCGTAATCGTAGACCAACAAGATCAGATCTGCATGATCAATGAACCATTGGCATGCGTCGTTGAAGGAGTATTTCCGCTCAATCCTTTTCTTTGATCCTGTCTCCAAAACACCAGGAATCTCGGCGAAAGTTGCCTGTAAATCGATAAAATTCTTGCAAAACATTGAATAGCAAGATGACAAGAAGAGCAACTTTCATTTTCCTTCAGACAACTTGTTCATGATGAATGAGCCATGATCTTATGCCTAACAGGCTACTGGAGAAGTCTCTAATGCAGCTTCATCCACTAACCCGACAAGCACAAGTCTCAAGGCAAAGACTCTGGTTGACTCTCGTGCACTTATTTGCCGTTCACCTTTCTTACCATTTCGAGAAGTTTACTTGGCATTTTTCGTCCCTTGAGCTTCTTCAAGAATTCCTGGCCAAACTTTTGCAAGCTGGAAAATGTCCATTCGGCTGCCAGTTCTGTCCCTTCAACTTCCTCCTCTTGATTACCATGCATTGCTATGTTGAAATGGAACCCTTTGGAGGGTTCAGCAGCTGAAAACAAAGTTATGTTAGTATTCTGTCTTTGGGACAGTCCAATCCTTTTTCTACAACTCACTGGCTTTGAAGGCGTTTTTGGTAAATTCTGTGTCCAATAAATAATTGATCATGGTAGATTTTCCTCCTGACCAAGGCCCCATCAACACAACCAAAGGCTTATTGAATATTTCTGGATCTCCAAAGTGCCTATTGCTAAGTTCTCGGTATTTATAGGTGGTTTCCAATGGCTTGATAGAATTTTCGTAAATCTTCTTCAATTGCTTTAGCGTGTCTTCAATTTTCTCATGCAGTCCCTCGTTCGCACCGGTATCAAGGCCTAAAATAGTGTTGATGTGATCTCGAGATCGAACCTCTGGTGGAGGTTGTTCGATCAACCATTCCTCATCGTCTTCACTGTCGTCGTCGTTAGCAATGACTTTTGGAGGATTAGATTTGGGGCTCTTCTTTTGGGAGTTTTTCGCTTGCTTCTTGTCGGCTCTGGTCTTGTTTTCATGGGTAAGGGGCTTCAAACTAGAGGGGTCCTCTTTTAAAGTCACAATGTAGCAATCGCCCGGCACTCCAGACGCAGGAACAATGCTCTTATGGCCAAAAAGGATACACTCGATGTTTTTGCCAGAAGCGGGAGCTGCATGGAATCCGGTGCAGCCTTGAGTCGCAAGGCATACTTTGCCACAAGAATCCACACTTTGAGGACCTTTAAGTTTGGGCCAACGTCCATCTTGCCAACCTGATCCTCGACAAGCTCCCTTTCCGAGGAGAGTGATCTCGCCTTCTGCTTTTCGCGGCGGAAGATTGTCTTCTCTGGATTTCTTCTTTTTTGACAATTTGTACTTGTCATGATTTACGGAAGTCATTTTGTAGCATTGTCCTTTGAGACCTGACGCAGGTTTCACGTCTTTGTGACCGAAAAGAAAACATACTTCTTCCTTTTCTGGTGTGGGAGAGACGTCGAATGCCGTGCATCCGTTCACTGATGAGCATGCTGCCGCACATTCCGACAGAGAGTGGGCTTCGGTTGCCTTGGGCCAATATCGTCCTTGCCATTTCGGACCCCGGCACAGTCCTTTACCCAAAAGCTCATAGGCACTTGTAGTGGCTTGTTTCTGGGCCTTGGAGGAGTCGGGTTTCCCTTCAGCATTCTTTACAGATTGTGTGTCTTTGACTTTTGAGGATGCAGTTCGGATCGATGACTTCTTGTCCTTCTTGGGACTTGCATTGGCTTTGTTCCCTTCATTTTGAGCGTTTTTCTCATGTCCAAGCTTGAAGCAGTCCCCGGGAACTCCAGATGCAGGCCGCACATAAGTGTGTCCATAGAGGATACAATTAAATTCATCTCCTTCCTTCTCAGAGACATCAAACGCTGTGCAATCTCCATTATTTCCACAAGCATCTGCACATCCTTGTAGTGTTCTGCGTCCTCTGAGCTTTGGCCATTTCTTAGTGGTCCAATCTGTTCCTCGACACATCCCTTTTCCCAAGTGTCTGAAGGGGTAAGGTCCTGTACCGAAAAAAATGCTTAGTAAGGGTGTTTGCCGACACTCTTAACATACTGTGCTCCATGTTTTAACTGACCTCCTCCATTTTTTTCTTTGCTTTTGGCGATCTCCTCTTGTTCTTCAAATTGGTCGACTTCAACAATTCGTCCTAGAGCCTTCTCTAGTCGTGATTTTAGAGTGAAACATTCCCCGGGCACTCCCGACGCTGGTGTCACATGAACATGCCCGTAGAGCATGCAATGGAACCTACTCTTCTTCTTCTTACTAATATCAAAAGCCGTGCAGCCCTTTCTCATTGCGCATTTATTGGCGCAGTCAATTTGAGTTGTTGGAGCAATTATGATAGGCCATATTTTATTGCTCCAACCTTTTCCGCGACAAAGCCCACGACCCAAATGAACGAGCTGAACTGGTGCGGCTATTGAATACAATGAAAATGTGAGCCGGCGAACACGAATACGTTTCCAGGTGGAGAAACTTACTGATGGGAATGATTTCGTCCCCGTCTACATCAATGGCGTCCTCTTCTTCCTCTGGTGGATTGGGGTCTGGCTCGACATCATCTTCTTCCTCAGGCACCTCGTCATCCAGTTTGAAACA
Organism: Tigriopus japonicus; assembly: GCA_010645155.1. Taxonomy (NCBI): domain Eukaryota; kingdom Metazoa; phylum Arthropoda; class Copepoda; order Harpacticoida; family Harpacticidae; genus Tigriopus; species Tigriopus japonicus. The sequence goes on along the minus strand of CM021316.1, from coordinate 4,680,599 downwards.
TTTGCCACCAAGGCCTCGAACGACCACCATCTTGTCATGATCCACATCAAAGTGCAAACATTCGTACGTCTTGCCTGCCTTTCGTAAGACATGAATCGCGGTACAATCAGGGTCTTGAGAACATTTAGACGCACACCTGTGCAAAGTTTGTCTGCCCAAAAACTTGGGCCAAGGAGCTTCATTCCAGTCTTCTCCACGACAGCCTCCGTGCCCGAGTCCAATTAAGTGCTTCCCATTGTCTAAAGTAACATTTTTCTTCCATTACTAACTCCCATATTAACATCTTTCAACAATGTTCAAACTACTTACAAGTGTGTGGAGGCTTTACTTTACGAATTTTATGAACATCAGGAACGGACTTGATTTCTGCTTTGGGTAGATTGATTTTAAGTTTTTTTTTTGGCTTTTTAGCCTTCTTTGACTTCTCCGTGGGATTTGAAGATTTCTTGGAGTTTGACTCCTTAGAGAGTTTCTCATTAGTCTTTGGGTCTTCAACCTTTTGCTCCTTTTTCGCAACTTTCGGTTCGGACGGGGCGGTTTTCTCCTTGGACTTCTGAGGTGGCTTTTCCTTAGGAGTCGGAGATTCTTTTTGCTTCGCTTTTTCCTTAGTATTTGATGGTTTTGATTTAGTATCCGTAGGTTTTTCTTCTTTCTTTTTGCCACCTTCAGTTTTTGCCACGTTTAAGGGTTTGTGTTCTTGTTGCTTCTTCGAGTCTTTTCCATTTTGTTTTTTCTTGGTCTCGTTTTCCTGGATTCTCTCCTCAATTTTGTCATTTCCATCTGAAAAAGGTAAGTCATGGAAAGCTTTGCTATTCACTAGTTTTGTGTTGACAATGAGCTTTCAAAGTCGTCGAACTCGTAAATCAGGTTTCCTATTTGAACGAAAACAATGAGCTCTGTACCTTTCTTTGGAGATTTGGGCTGATTTTTTGTTGATGTCTTCGAAGTCTTCTCGGAGGATGAAGAAGGGCATCCTTTATTGACGAACTTCTTGCATTGTTCCTCGGAAGGACCATCCTCTTCGTCATCTTCATCGTCGTGTTCCCCGTTTCGACTCTTGGGATCATCTGCAAATAAATCCCCCAGGAATTGTGAAAGAAAGCATCAGCTCGATTCATATTTGCTTGGAGCGAGCGAGCGTGTGACCGACCGAGGGCGTGAATAAACCTCCCCATTGTGAACTGAGCAAGCTTTTTTTACCGGAGAAAATATTGCTGCCCTCCTGCTTCTTTGCCTACTCTCGCCCGATGATCAGGTTTTGCATCATTAGGCGAAAATAAAGATGAAACCCAATGACGAATGCTTTAAAAAAAGGGGAAGTGGGGCTACGAAGGGCGCGCCGATGGCTACTTCTGTGTGAGGAGGAACGCACGCACCTTATCTCAAAATTCATCTTGTTCTTAATGATGCTCGCCATCGCGTTGGTCGCCTTGCCAATTTGTTTAACGATTGAGTGATATTCCCATGCTTTCGTACTGAACGGGGGTGAGACGTCCTTCAATATTTGAAATATTGAGCTAAATATCATCCATCCTGTAGCTGCTGGACGTGATCTCACCTGTTACCTTTCGTGAGCTTTCTCTATGTCTTTCACGCGATTTTTTGAATGTCTTTGTCGCTGTCAAGGGATAAACGAGGCATACCTGAGTTGAAAAGCGCTTTTGAACCTTGGCAATCAAGCCTTCTTTGGCATTATTTCATGGCGTCCAACTCCTCTATTATGACACTCTTTGAATTGCCTTTTCATTTCACGTGAGAAGAAGTGAGAGTAAGTAACTCTTGGGTTGGAACGAAAACAACAGTTCCAATCTCAAAACACTTGACTTTGTAACCCCCTTGTGGTAAATGACTTTTCTGATTGTGATTTGGAAATCGACCAGAAAGAGTAGAGATTGGAACGACGTACTCGAACTTGTAAGCCCATAATTCATGTTTCGCTTGAACAAAGCCATTAGATCTTCGAGGCATTAGCCAAGAAAGTAGTCGTGGGTAAAGTAGGTAAGCACACGCACCTGGATTTCTGCCCAACGATCGTTAATGTCATAAGATGAGCCACACACTTGGGGCCAGATAGAGTTTCAATATGCATACCTTCTGTACTATCCCAATCAAAAGAGCAATGACAGATCTTGCACGAGATTTCTTCTGCCTTCCCAAAATTGTTGGGGGGGAAAAACATGGCTCGAGTTCTAGCGTAGACATGCATGTCTTCCGAAGTGGGCCGGAGTATCAAAATAGGAACGTTCACTTTTTTGGACCCTTCAGGTGTGAGATCGCAAATTGACGAGCTTATTGCTCGAAGGAATTTAGTAGACTCTCTCACACTAGTCTAATGATGATAAATGCCTTGTCAAAATGTTTTCATGTGTTTGCTCCCATTTGGAGGACAGGAACCGAGGAACGATAGGTTTTCTAATTCGATGGTCTGGTCGAGTTAAATCGGGCTACAGTTTTGTTGTCAAGGGGGATTGAAGGAACGATTTTCAAAAAGCATGACCAATAGACAGTTACCGAGGCCGTTTTTGCCAGAACTTTTCGTTGTTCACGCAGGCCAACTACATTAACAGGCTGGCTATCCTATTGCATCTCGAACGAGATCCCAAGCCTACTCAAGTCATGCCTAAAGCAACTTTGCCATCAAAATCTAGGGTTTGCTAGATCACGCTGAATCAAATAAAGGGAAGGGGGATCATCTCAAAAAAAAACTTTGTCATACGTACTGCGGCCTGGAAGAACGTAGCAATCGCCCCCAAGGGCTTGAGCTGGGGACACAGTCGAATGACCAAACAAATAGCAAAGACGAGAGGAGGTGCTTCCAGTGGCCTTGGTTAAATGAAAACTGGTGCAGCCCTTGGTCTTGGTACAAGACTGGCAACACTGTTCCAGAGTTTTGTCTCCCACTTCAATAGGCCACTTTCCATCGCTCCAGCCTTGACCTCTACATGCCCCTGGTCCCAAATGTTTGCAATCTGTAATGTAAAAATGCTTGTGTTCAAAATCACATACGAAGTTCGACAGACCGCAAAAGAACGGGCGTAAAAACAAACGAAGTTTTAAAGCAAAGGGGTCTCATGACAACTAGGACGCATTTTGCACGATCCATTCCTTTTGATGATGATTGACTCCTCTTGGGCTCACCTGTCTTGGGAAATTTAGCACTGGCATTGGGTGTGCACACGAGAATCACCACGAGTACGCCAATTATGATGCCTACGCCTCTTCGCCATGTTGAATGCCAAGGTGGCGCTCCTGATTTCGCTGCTGTTTTTGTTGATGTTGTCGCCATCACCTTGGCACAACCCTAGATTCCTCTCCCGACTGGGATCCTGGAGGCAAAATCGGACGGCCAACGGATTGATGAAGGGCAATGTTTGGCCAAACCCAATCGCTAGGCGATCCAGACCCCAAATGATGATAAAGGTGTCTTTCCTATGCCAAGCGAAATCACGACTTTTCGTGGGCCGGTCTTGAGGGAACACACCGGCCTTAACGCGATGGCAGTCATTGCATCGAGTGTTTTGCTCTAGAATTACGCCTGTTTCGCGATGAAAGACCGAGCGACTCTTCAGACTTTTACCGAGGTAAAGCGAAATGAAATTCCCGCGCGTGTGAAATTTGGCATGTTGCCTACTTGTTTGGCTCCTGGAAATGCTCGCATCCTCGTCTTAGAGTTTGTTACCCGAAGCAGTACAAAGAGTGCTTGATACTTTCTAAGTGAAATAGATATGAGCTTTCAAGATGCATCTGACTGGACAACAATACATGTCAGGGTTTTAGCGGCATCCTTCCCAAATGTGTACAAAACTGACTTCCAAGTACGCTCGCCTTTGTCATTCCCTTGAATGCTTCTAGTCCGAGCGAACCCCGAATGAATTTTTCAGTGTCTGAAAGATACAACAATCACTTTTCAATTGGGATGGATTGCTTGAAACGCCTTTGCAAACCGATGGACTTTCCGGCCAGTTTCACTTAAGTCTATGAGACTCGTTCTATTATTTCTTCAAATGAGGTGGACCCTTGAGGTGGTGGGTGAAAAATGTTGCTTCCAAAAGACTAAATCAACTTAAATAAGAAACACCTTTGAATGCGTTGAAGCCATGCGCCCATTTCTGTTTCAGCAAGGCTGGCATTTCCATTAGGGAGCTCCTTTGCTGGTCAGTTTCGAAGCAAATCCCAAATTTTCGAGAGGGCCTGACAGTTCTCACTGGCTTACCTCTCAATGTACGAGTAGTTCGGTCGTTCCCCACAGTAATGGACAGGTGTTGTGCACGTATTGAAGCAAAATAAAGCACTACTTGGCCTAGGTTCACCTGCACGTCTTGTGAGAGTTCAGTAATTTCGTATGAAGTGGACCCAATTTACCTGATCCAATCCCAAGAGCGGACTTGCCGATTTTTTTCATTTTACCGAGTAGTCTCACATTAAGAATTTAAACTTCCTCGGCCATACGTCACATTAGGATTCGCTTCAAGAATTCTTGGATGCGTTCATGCGAAAAGGTCGAATTATGGATGGGCAGAATGGGGCGACGGCGATAGAATTTTTCTTAAGCCTAAGTCGCGCGTCATTGTACATATTTCAAGAACGCACATTTTGACAAATGGTTTTTACGAGCTCTTTTTGTGTTTCAGGCCAAGAAATTGGAAGATCACGAGAGGAAAAAGGCCAGACGAAATGAAGAACGAGAAATCAAAGCGAAAAAGGAGCGACTCCGAAAGGCTCAGGAAGCTCGGGAAAAGGCTGCGAAAGAGGCTGCTTCCGGAGGAACTGCCAGTGGAATGCCTGGTGGAATGCCCGGAGCCGGTGGTGCTGGATTACCCGGAGGGTTGGGAGATCTTTTGAATGATCCTGAACTTATGGGTGCTTTGTCGGACCCAGAAGTAGCGGCAGCGTTCCAAGATATCATGAGCAATCCCGCCAACATCATGAAGTACCAGAACAACCCTCGTATTATGAAACTCATTGAAAAGATGGCTAAAGGAATGGGAGGTGGGATCCCCGGAATGGGTGGTATGCCCGGGGGAATGGGTGGAATGCCCGGGGGAATGGGTGGTATGCCCGGGGGAATGGGTGGATTTGGAGCAGGTGCCCCTGGCACCCCACCATCAAGTGGTGGTGCTAATACTACTCCCAAACCTCCTTCTGCTACCGATGACTTGGACTAGATACCCGGACAAGCTAGCGATTAATTCGTTTAATTGGCCAACCCAGTCCACCTGTAAATCCTAGTCTTTGCTCCGAATATTTCGAAGAGGTGTGACGGATCAAATGCGTTCCTGCAATATGTGCACATCTTATAAGGGATTTGGAATGACGTCGTGTTTAATTTTGCTTCTCAATAAATGAATCAATCTTTGTGGGTTAGCAAACAACTCATTTTGTTCTGGGGTTTCTTTATTATTACTATCGTTATTGTAAAAATGTAGAAAGCAATACCAAGCTGCAGTTTTGATGTTTTTCTTTCGAGACTCACGCCCTAGTTTTTTTGACATTCCACACCTCTCAAGCCGAGTATTACCGTTTCCTTTTTCCGAAGGAGAGTCGACAATCTCTCGGATTTCTAAAGCAAGATGAGAACCTATTCTTCAACATCTCTACTCGTTTCTGCTTCTCCGTTTTCTCTTCATTAACTTCACCTCGTTCGATTTTTTGCCGCTTTTCCGTGGAATCTTCCTGGTCAGAAGTCGGCTTACCAGAAGTACTTGCGATGGCTCGTTCATATTCACCCTCAAACATCGGTGTTTTTGTGGACTCGGCTTTCGATTTGTTCTCGAAATTGTTCTGTCTCATCTCATTAGGATCATCATTTGTCTCCAAATGATCCTCGTTCTCGTCAGAAATGCTCCGCGGAGAAAGATCGTTCACCTGACTGGCCAACAACGAAGGATGCGTTGTAATCGATGGTGGAGACGGTGATGTTGAAGATGATGATGATGGTGACGACGGTGAGGATTGGGTAAATGGAACGCTTTGTTCTGTCGTGAAGCTGTACGTTTCTTCCAATTGAGCCTGTTGTCGTAGGTAGAACGTGGCCTCGGTTCGATTTTTGGTCGTTAGCCACAAACCGGGCGCAATTTCAATCTGATACGAGGCCGATGAGGCTCGAGACTCTTCTGGCAAAGTGTCCTCCAAGGCTCGACACCACTTTCTCCATGTGACGTCCTCCTCTTCGACATCCACACAAATGTGTTCCACTTTATCGCGACACACTCGTCGGGTTTCGACCACGGGTCGCAATTTGACTCGACCTTCCACGCATTTCTCACACACAATCTCTTTGAGTTGGACCATTTTGGGGAGGCTGTCCGTAACACAGCGAGTCTTGTTCGTGACCACTCGGCAATGAGATGGATGACAATAATCTTCGTCCGCAATCTTCTCCTGGCATTGCAACTTGGGAGCACTGCTCACTTCGTTGTTGATGACTTTCATCTCCTCGATTTGCTTACAATCGCGAAGCATCTCCCGAGGACTTCGAAACGATTTGCAGTGGCCAGTGCCATCCTCGAAAGTGAAGCACAGTTTAGTCGTTTGGAATGCCTCACCCATCCGACCGTGACATCGTTGCTTTCGCTCGGTCAGAGTCACCTTTTGGGGAATACTTTTGCAAAAGGCAATTCGTCTCTGATGACAAATGAGAGGGCAATCCTCACAGCTCTCGGAATCTCCCCTGCGGTCAGCGTTGCTCTCAAAGGCGTGCTTATTGGGGCTACTCCCTTCGGCATTTGAACAATCGACTTTGAATTCGGGCTCACACACCACGATCTCATTGTTGAGTCTCTGTGTCCGATGGAAGGCCTCGCAAAACTCGTCGCTCTCAGTGCAATTCTCGACGATTCTTTTGCGAAGGAGGACATACTCGTCACGACACACTTGTCTCGGAATATCCTCGCAGCGATGGACCGGTTTCACTTGAGTGAACTTTTTTAACACGCACACTTCTCCAGAGGATATAAGGGAATACCGCAGAAACGATCCCGTTGTTCGGAGGATGGCAATTCTGTCGGTCCCGGTGAGTGGTCGCTCGGTTCCCAAAAGAACGATTTCGTTCAAATCGCGACTTGCGTTGATAGTAAAGGGTTCCATGATCCAGATCACACATGTGACTTGGACAAGAACATGGAGGGCCTTGCTCATGATGGTTGGTGGCAAACACATCCTTTCTCTGATCCGTGTTTGCAGTGAGCTCTTGTTTTTCTCATAATGAATGGCGGTATTTTAGGCATGGTCTCAAACCATTCGCCACACCATCATCATGATCGCCATCCCATCAAGCATTATTCCGGAGACTGGACTGGCTCTCGTCGTCGCCGTCGTTATCCGCTCTCCTTCCAGCGGATCCAATCTGTACTACAGGGTTATCCAAAACAGCGATCCATCCCAAAGGATCGTTCACCGCGTTCCAGTAACATGATTAAGATGACGAATAAACAATGTTGCCCTCAAAGACAAAAAAAAGCAATCGGAAGAGGCTTTATATCTAATCTAACATATTGATCTCTATATTTATTGAGATCTTATCACAAAAATCGTTTATCATAAATGTTTATTTTAACAAGAAGACCTCATTCAAATTTGGTTCACCCTGTACAAATTGAGTAGCCCAAGCACCATCCATTCATCGCGTAGTCGGTTGGCAAAAAAAGGCAACTCTTTTTTTTTCTTCAATACACTTTTCGTCCAATACACTGTATGTGCCACTACCACTAGAACTTGGCTGGTTCGGTCTATCGAGTGGGTGAGCGAATGGGTAAATAAATATGTGTGAGAGCTCGAGTAACAACTCATTTTGGATGGCTTTGTTGGTGAGTGCCTCCTAGGTCCAATGGCCCAAAGCAGCAGATCTTGCCACCACGACATGTTACGTGAGCATGAACAACTACCAAATCGACAAAGAGCTCCAACCATGACTTACCGCTAAACAGTGGTTCAGATTTCAGAATTTTCAGTTGAGCTCATTGTTCATTGTTACGATAATGACAACGGGGGAATTTGGAGTAGTGATACTATGTTTATAATTTGATTTAGTAAAGATCACCTTTCAAACTAAGCAGATGAAAGCAAAATGATGCAAACCATTAATTGTTCAAGGGCAATCAACGATCCGTCATGCGTGACTGTGACGACTTGAGAATGATTGCTTGTATTTATTTATTGATTGATTCAAATTCAGTTTCATTTGTCATAAAAATGGGGAAGAGGGTATTTATTGGATCTTGGGAAAATGCGTTTCCACCTGGATTAACATTGGTTTAATCGTGCAAATTTTTCAACATGTTTTGAACATTCAGAGTCCAGCGACTATCTTGAGCGCTTTTCCAACAACATTCCAATGTTTCATCGTGTGACAAGACATTAATTTGCACTTGTCATCTTGAACTACAAGGCGGGATTTTAGACTCCGAAAAAGCTTAAGCTTGTTTTCACTAGCATTGACTTGAGGAAAAGGGAAAGAGGGGGAATGTAACACTCCAAGTCATTCAGCCTAAGTGGATAATACTGTTGATTTTTTTTTGAAAGTCTAACATTCCATCAAATGCTAATCTTAGATCAAAAAATAGAAACCGTATTCGAAACTGTCGAATATTCAAGAAAATGTCTCCACTTTTTTGTTTTTCTTTCTGTTGCGTTGTTGACGACTTGAGATTGAAATAATGTTGAAGTTTTTGTCGAAATATGCCATAAATAAGGTTAAAAAATAAGTGGCTAAATGTGGTAAAGATACGCGATTTCGGGAAAAAAGGAAAGAACGAGTAGTAAAAGTTGTTTTTTTTTAGTAAAAAGGGACAAATTTTCAAAGCAAGCATATGTGCTTCAAGGTTGTGTCACATTTGCTACAGGACGAAGTTCCTATTTAAAGTACTCGTGAACTCAGGAAAAGGTGCACCAGATTAAAAACAAATTGCAACTCGGATTAACAAGCCTACTAATGGAAACCCCCCAAAAAACCTTGCTTTTCTTTGCAAGTGGGTCCATTTTGGCTAAGATATCATTATTATCTTGGATCCATGAGGTGTTGGATAACAATCACAGGGGGTTGATTGACAGTAATAGCTCTAATTTAGCCGAATTTAGCACTTACACAATGTATGGCTTAGTTTTGCTCACTACATTAGCTAGTAACTAATTGAAGTGCAATTTTTTGAGGTTAAAACTTGAGCCTGAATAGGTCCAAAATGTGTTTATAAAGTATGTTGAAAATTTGAAATCTATGTCATAAAATATGAACAAGGTCAATTGAGTTAAAAGAAGCCAAATCGCTTTTTGTGGTCCAACTTTGCGTAAGTATGCAAATACAGATGTGGCCACAATTGTGCAAAAAATATCGGATAAAAATGGTGATGAACCCAAACAAATTCCATCGGTTCTACTGTATAATAATCAGTGCCATAGTAAAACATCCCTCTTCCCTCCTTTTATTCAACCTTGCCAAAGACAAGAAGCCACGGAACATTTAATTACACACACGCAACCTCAATTATCTCTGTGCTTTGCTTTTTCCATTAATGGCTCACACGATGGATAGGGTTTCGTCATCATTTATGTCCCTATTCCAATTTGATGTTCAGTTTGAGACATCCCAAGTGAGCCTTCTCGTCCCAGAGCTCAGCTTTGGCGCTATATTTGCCAGACAACATCCAAATGGGGAGCTTGGCCGGTGGAACGTGGATCATTGCTCCAGATTGTCGATATTCACCCTGGAATTAAAGGAAAATGAGAAAATTGGTGCTGAAATTGTCTGATCTAGTACGTTTGTATATTCCAAAACACGTTGAAACATTTTAATGTTTTACCCCAAGAAGCACAAGAAACAGTTTCAGCTTTTTGAGTATTACAAGTTTTTCATTCAAATGTTAATCAAACAGAAAAGTGTTTATTCAAGCACACAAACACTGCGTATTAGAACTACCAGTTTGTTTGCCAATTTCAGCATCTCTAATCCGGATAACTTGCTAAAGCTTTCGTAGCAAGATCGTTTGCGCATGGCATTCATTGGCTCACATTTCCACGGACTCACATTTCCACAATTTGCTCATGCTTTATGATGAATTTTCCCTATCCAGCACGTTTCAAAATATTAGTTCCACAAGTAAATGGGTAAAGGTACAAGCCTCAGAGTTACCGAGAAGAGTCTGATTGTTGTCAAATAGGGCAAGGGCACCCCTCTTAAGGATATTGCCAAGTTGCTGGACCACCACATTGTCAAAAAAAAGAAGATATGTGAAGAATCCTTCTCCCAGAAAACCCTGCCCAGATCCTGGTGTACTGAGGTGTGTACCTGAACCGGACTTGAGCAATGTGGCAAGGCAAAAAGAAGAATCCAGGTGGTTCCTGTGTAGCAATCTTTGATGCTGCAAATGTTCCCAAATCATCCATGGCCAGTTGATGCAGAACACTCCGGATGTTCGCCTCTCACCTTTCTGCTCAAAAAAGTCTCTCCTCGCCCCTTGGCCTAAGCTATTGCGGCAGGAAAGAACCAAGAAGCACCTGAAGACTCGTATGAATTGAGTCATCTTCACAAAAGAGTTGAAAATTGCCCTGGATGGACCACATGATAGGAGCAAAGGATGGGTGGCAAGGGGCAATGTGAGACATCGTAGGTTTAAATGCCACACAAAAACTGAGAATTGGTATTCCACGATTTGTTTGGTCCATATTTGTGAAAGGTTGTGACAAAAGATGTTGAATGATAAATCTAGTGCATTGCAAATATCGGTAATGGTGACGATGTGAGGTCCGGACGAAAGGAGCGAAACAGTGTTGCCAGAAATTTTCGAACAAATTGTGCCAAAAAACTACCTGGAAAAGGTCAGATTTGGCTTGGTAAAAACTAATTGCGTTAGTGGCATACTCTGGCACTTCAGCTAAAAAATTTGGAAAGGAAAGCATTAGTGATTTAAAGCATGTCCGATGTCACAGGTCAAAAGATTTGCTCTTAAGAGTGTTTGTTTGCGTAATGAGATCATCTAGAAATCAAAGAACTATCCTCTGGGCAATATTCAAATATATTTTTTGTTTTTGATTTGATGTTAGAACAAGTTTCAAATGGCGGGAAGGTGGTTTTCTGTAAAGTAGTATTTGTCATTATGAAACTATCGTTTTGGAAATATCTGGCGGCGCTGCTTTGTTGTCCATACGTCTGGACCGGTCTGGACCTCACTTCGTCATTATTACCAAAATTTCAATACCTTATCTTAACTTGGGATGCTGAAATCAACAAAAATCTGTGGTGCTGATAATTTGATACGCAGTGTATTTGGAAGTAAAGTCGGCGTTTGCTCTCTCTTTACCTTGTTAAACGGACACTGTAAAATCGGAGGGAGATCGACATGAATTTCGCGCAAAAGGGTGCAAATATCTGGATAGGTGCACGAGCCAACTCGTTTATGACAAGGCAGTTTTACCCATATAGGGCCAAGTTTTCGCTTGAGTTCCAATTTGACCTGGAATAATCGAACATCAATCAGATTACACTTATCTGAAGCCTAATCACGCGCGTTAAATGGAATATATATTCACGTTCAAAGATATTGCTGAGCGTAAATAACTTCACCTCTTATGAAATCAAATCAGAACCCCACAATAGGCCTTTTCTTCGTTCCTGTTAACAGGACAGCAACGGGAGTACTTCTAATGTCACTCCAACTTGAATTCAATTGATTTCAAGTTGGATAGAATGAGCCGCGTCTGTGAACGTGGAATTTTATTCCATATAACGTCCATCGTCTTTTTAACACGAAATGCCCGTCCCTACTAATCAGTAATGAAAACTTACACGGATGGGTGCCACTACATCTTTTTCAAGCGTAGCGTCGAAGTCCACGGTAAGGTTCTCCGGGAAATGCAAAACTTCAGGCAAAATTCTTAGAGCTCGAATTTTCAGGGAGTCTTCTCTCTTTCCACAATTCTCCCAAGTTACATCCTTAGCCTACAAAGAGAAACAGAGCAAATCAATGAGCAATGGGAAACCTAATCGGCTGTTTCAAGCGTTGGCGAATGTGTACCCGGTAATTCATATGAAACGGAACAGTAAACCATGTCCGTAACTCGGCACGGTGTTTCAAAAGGCTCTTTTAAGTTTGGATCAAAATAAGCAAAGACATCTTGGCATTTTTTGGACCCACAATTCAATGGGGAATAACTTTACTTTTTATTGAATACAACTATGGATTCGTTGTAGGACGAGGAAAGAGAGCTCCTTTTTCGGGGATTTCTTGAAATTTGGACGCAAGGCAGGATCAGATATGATTGATCTCACAAAAAATGTCCTAAGGTCAAACAGACGCGGCATATAACAATTCGCAAGAAACATGTGGTTTTTATCTCCATAATGTCATTTTATTGTCGATTTTTGCTAAATCTCGGGAGGGAGAAAAAAACGTCAAGAACGTTCACAGGCCGTTCACAGGAAAAATCGTCGTTTAGTAAATTTTAGATTTGAGGAAATTGTCTTTTCCGACTCTTTCAGCTAAGTATTCGGCAAATCATACCAAATGAAGGAGAGGTTCATATAGGGATTCATTCAATCACGAGTTTCTTTTTTGCTGTAACTCGCAGTTTCGTTTCTTTTGAAACCCCCCGTAAAGTGCTCATTTTAGTCCGTTGTCTAACAGATACATAATTTTGAAGGAACTCGAAACGCCAACACTAATTATGTAGTGATTGGCCCTAGTTTTCACATAATTCTCGCCAATTTTTAACAAGTAAGGACACACTCAAGGTAGATCAGTTTTCTGATCAACTTTTAAATGCGAATTTTTAATCTTCGATACTTTTGTACAAAACTAAAGACTTCGGTACTAAAGACTTATACTTGAACGAAAGCTAAGAGTGAGGAAACCAAGAAAATGAGAGCGTTTGCTCAAACACGCGCCATATGTCCATCAAATATCAAGGAAATCTCCGAAAAAGAAACTCTCTCACGATCACCTCATGATTTTTTAATCAGTGGTGTTGAAAACTATTTTTGAGAGTCAACATTTTCGAGAGACACAACCATTATACATAAAAGGAAACACAAAGCAAATATTTTTTGCTCTTAAATGCTAAAATAATCCTTGTAAAAAGTGAGCAGTCTTACAGATGGGTGAAAAATAGGAAAAAGCGTATTGCATTTTTTCGTAAGACAAGCAATATAAATTTGGATTTTGGAGTGCGTGTTAAATTCTAAAATGCTTCATTACCACATTACCATTTCACGCATCATTTTCAGCCTCCGAGGTGAACTTTGGAGTTTCGACATCCTGAATCCTTTCCTTGATCAAGATCAAAATTGAGAAGCTTCATTGCAACACCATAATATCTGCTAAGGTTGACTTCTATGATGGTTTATGTTTTAAAGTGCGTAAGTCTTCTTTAGACCCTAAACCATTGGATGCTTGAAAATCTGAATGCTTCTTTCCCTTGATATAACAAACTTTTTATATGTTGAGATTTGGCGAGAGTCTTTTGAAGACTTGTTAGGATGACGAAAAATATTAATCTAGACTGACAATACTAGCACACACCATGAAGGTGATGGATAATAATGTATAATCACTGTGGGGTCACAATCTAAAAAGATGTGAACTCAACATATTTCTCAAGAAGTCAAGGAGCATCATCGTGGACGCCTTTCAAAAATAAAAACGAAATAAATTTGTTTTTGGCAAAATGTAACGAACAATTCTTTCCTCCAAGCTAGCATTGTGAGAAAAGTTGTATTCTTAGTCTGATTATGGCCCAGAATCAGGACCAAAACACAACTTCCCCTTGGAGGTTTTAGTTGCATGTTGGAATTTGATTGTCTCCATAACTAGCCTTTAGATTAATTTTAATATAATGGAAGATAAAAATACAAAAACAGTGTAGTTTGGCCTGCCCGAGTGTTCGTCTCCGAAGGCTCCATCTAGGATCAGGTTTATCGTTAGTTTTTCGTCGAGGTTGTTGCCATTTAATTCGAGGATGGCCAGCCATCCTCGAAAACCCCTTCACGCACGTGTGTTTTAGCCAATCATCGCGCTTTCTGCCGTCAACCGAAGGCGAAGTCACCCGTCGCCTCCATTGAAATATGTCAAAGCCTTGCTATTGTTATCACAACCATCATTATCAGGGTAGAAATCGTTCTGGATTCATCCTTGTACCAACCGATCTAAATATTCTAAATACACCTATTCGATTAATTTGGAAAAAAAAGTTTCAGCGCGCGTTTTCTGAGTTCATTTTTGGTTCGCCAGTCCTTTATACGTAATGAGAATTTAAATCTTAAGGTGCTAAACATAGTGTATTTCAATTGAACAATTTCTACCCCAACTAAAGTGTGCTGTGAAGTTCCATAACGTATTTGCGGCCTTCTGAGTGTGAGAAGGGCTCTTTGCGCTGCAGCCTCCGGTTCAAGATCCTCGTCTTAGCTCCTCCCCTTTTTCAGTGGTCGGTCTCCCTTTCAAATCCCCGTAGTCTCCCTTCCTTCCATCCATCCTTCCATCCATCCATCTATCCTTCTGCCGTCTTCGCTCTCTCTTTCTCTCATGCTCAAGCAAATACGCAATCAAGCAATCATTGATCATCGAGGATGGAGGATGCGATTTCGTGTCTGGCGAAGACGAAAGCAAAAGACCGGGAATAGCATGTGGAGAAGCCTTCTGTCAAATGTGTTGCTCAAAGTTTGTTCAATCCACACAAAAGTGGTGTATTTGGACACATTTGGTTCGTTATCGAGTGCTGTGATCTCAATTTAAAGTTTATCACTTGGGTAAGATGTGTGGTTTTCTTATAGAATTCGTGGTTTTGTTCGTGTAATCTCAGTTCAATAAAGTATTTGACATTGATTGGGAAGAAATGGCGTTGGTGTTTTTTTTTCTTAGCTGAATGATCTCGCCACTCAAACAATTTAGAACGAACGAAAAAGCGGTACATAGAAAATATAGAAGTTTGATTTTGCTGCGAGAATCATTTTTGAAGGTCACACCTCAAATGCCTGACGTGCCGCCGTCTAAAGATTTGTGTAAAAAGGAGCCCTTTTTTCAACACATGGGTAAATGAGCATGCTCTTTTTGGCAAACTTTGAATGTAGAGTTCCAAGCGATTTAACGAAAACTTTATCCTGAGAACATGATATTTTTGAAGCAATTTTAGAGGTAGGCCTAAAGGCGACTAATTAATTGAAAAGAAAATTTTGAAACTTTGACATGATTGCATCTTATTGGTTTTTTTCTGTTATGCATCGTTCAATAAACACCCTGGCGGGACTAAAACCGCATTTTATACACATTTTTGACTTGAAAACGTCAATTGAACGTTCAAAGATAAATTCCGTCTAAAATAGAATGATAAATAAAAATGAGGTTGTTCTTTCTTTTACGTTTTTCTCAGTCTTTAAGTGAATGATGTGAGCAAGAATACTGACCAAGCTTCTGTATTTTTTTTAACTACCAAGACATTGTAATCAGCAAGTCCAGAGCATGTAAAAGAAAAAAATTAAGATAATAAAAAACAGGATCTAGAACGAACGAAAGTTTTATTCTTCTTGGGGAAAAGGGAGACGAAATTTGAGGAAAAATTCAGATGTCAATCGAATTAGATGAACCAATTTACAAAAACGTATCTCATACAAATCACTTCATCCACCAAAAAGTATTGTATTCTCAGATGTCTGAAGTAAAGATGTAAAGACAGATTTAAAAACATTTAACTGCATGAAGAGGTCCAAAATAAAAACAATAGATAAACTTTTAAATAGAGTCTTGTGTTCAGTCAAATGCATTTAAAGTTCGAATGTACACAAAATCCTATCCCTCGTGCCTGTGGGCATTTGAAAAATTGCAATCGGACAGTGTTGATTGATCCCACGAGTTATCTCTGTCTTAATGAGGCAAATGTAACCGTGGCTTCAGATTTCACCGCTCGTTTCAATTGATCTTATCAATAAAATCAATTGTTCAACATAAACCTCAACGAGAGTCTTGAATTTCAGTTCAACCTTGCAGAAAGTACACACACGATTATCCCTTTCTCTCTCAAAACTTAATTTGAAAAAATAATTTGTTTCAGGTCCAGCACTCAACGAAAGGCCTTATATCTGCATGCAACATAACTTCCGACCAGTTAGAAAAACGAACATTATTTTTTGTAGTAAAAAATCTCATTTTCTTAAGAACTTTGCTTGTGGCGTCTTTTAAGAACTTTTGTTTTGAGGACAACGGTCATTAGTATTTTTTTGTAGTAAAGATGTAAAGATAGCCACTCACCTTGAACTGATTGGTCATTAGAGCATGTTTGTGTCTATTGGTAATGCGCCCAATTAGATTTGCCCAATGGGTTTCTTGGATCGATGCTTCTTGTAGTGATCTTGCCTTAAAGGGGCCAAGACGAGCATCACAAAATACTGCATGAAGCACGAAAAAGGTCGTGGTCGTCAGCAATATCATGGTGCTTGATGGAAAGATTTGCCCTCTGAAAGCGGAAGTAAAAAGAGAAAAAAGTTTTTAGTTCCAACACCAAATTTTTTCGACATTTCGACATCGACACATGTTAAAGACATAAGTACTTGCTTCCCATTTTTGTAGCATAGAATACCTGGTAAGCCGAAGTAGGAAAATAGTAGAAGCTAATACGTAGAAATCCAATTTCAGGAACCACAAACTAGACAAGTCTCAAGAAACATCATGCTGCGTATTTTACCGTTTTTATTGTTACACTCAATATTGTCAAGCATAACAACAAATAAATTATTGGTCCTTTTCGTTGCAATGTATTCTTAACTTACAAATATTTAATTCGTAACCGAAATTTTGAAACAAATGGAAAGGAAGAAGCAGAAGTAAATCTGCTAATTTTTGGGTCTCTAGCACGTGAGTTTGTCAACATTACGTATCCTAAAAATAATACATTTTCCGAAAAAAACTGTTTTTTCCTTGCCATATAAACTGGCCTGGAAAAAATATTATTATTAGCCGTAAATGAGATGAAAAAATAGCTGCTAATGTCGATTTAAACTTGTAGTATTTGATAAATTAAAGTAAAAGAAACTTTAGACTCGTAAAATTTCAACCGATAAGATATCAGCATGGCATTGTTCGAAATTCTGATGCCTCATTGTACATGGTTAGCGTTCCCAAGAGTTTGCTGAAGATCAAATTTTGGACAAATTTTTTTGAAAGCAAAACATAAATTGAGGAATGAAACATAGAGGACGATTTTAAATAAAGTGATGGATCGCTGTAAGAGGTAGAGCAATGAAAGTTCATTTTTTACTTTATTCATCGTGCTGTCGTGTTGTCAATGGCTAAACGCTCACTTAACCATAGCCGAGGCTCTCGTTTGTGTGGACGGCATATGGATGGAAAAAAGTTTTAATCAAAGAAATGCCTTGATTACTAATGAAAAGCATCTTCAAACGCTATTTATAGTCTGGCCTTTTCAAATTTAGCTTGCAAGTGATTCGCAATATGAAAAGGCTTGAAATGGGTCAATTTATTTGGCACAAGGCAATCTTTTCGGTAAAACCATGTTCATTTTGGAGCTGAGTTCGACATTTTCCCGTTCAAAGAAAATCCCAGTTCTGCACTAGATAGGAATGCAGATAGGAATCCTTTGATTTGACACTACCTCTTCAAGTAATTGCAGAAGTGTAGAATAATGAAGTCAATTAAAAGATTCGAAACCTGGCAATTTTCGATTGAAATCTTGCACGATAAAAACGTCCAACCCTATGTATCAAGTACGAAATCTTCTAAGTATACTGACTGCTCTTGTAACTCGTCTACAAGTGTTTGGAAAAAATTATTTGAAAACAAGATTCACTATGCGTTTGCTTTAAGAAGTACATGTAAGAAGACCCAGCCACTGTTTCTTTCAAATTGGTTTGGGGGGAAATCACCAAGCGTAGAGAAACGTTCTCGGATGTTCAATCTCACGCTGATCACGTTTGACATTTACGGGAATGGCGCCGTCAATGGGTTTGCTTGTTATTGAGAGTTGTAAACTTACATTTGATGCTATATTGGCAAACTGTCCACTTGCCGTTATCGAATTGAATTGAGTGAGCTTGATGAATCCAAGACAAAGTCCATCGATTTCATTGGTAACACAATACGCACATACATCTAACAAACATCCCTCCTTCTCTTTTCAAAAGAATAAATTCTTCATGAAGAGAAATGACAACTTACCAAATGAAAACTGGGTCGCTTGCCCGTGCGGGTTTACATATATTCGGGTTGAATCATCCCTAACAAGAAACTGTTCTCTTCATTTAGTTTTGCAAGTTCAGTTGGCATAGATTTTGCTGCATCTAGAAACGATTGTATTTTTCCTTTCTTTTCCTTTTTTCTTTGAATTTTGGTAGACTACCCTCATCCTAAAAGGTGATCACTGTAAACGAAATGTTTTAAGAAAAATCATTTAGTCAATTAGCATTCAATCGAACTGAATTAAAAAAATCAATTAAAGAAGAAAAGGTTAAAACTATGTCTGTGGCCAAAAAGACTCCAACATCTGGCGGATGCGTGTTATTCTCAGGAGAGAGAGTTGTTTGACTCGTTTAATGTGCTTTGCTAGCGTCTAAACTTATTTTCATAAGGAATATATGTTAATGTGGTGAGCAGATACGGAGATCTTTGTTTCACCCAATGAAAAGACATCTTAAGGATGATTTTGTAAATTTTGTCGAAACTCTTACATCACAAACTACTTTCTATAAATTAAAAGGAAGGAGTGTTTGTATTTGTTGGTTGTAGTGCTCGGATAAAGTTCCTATTTTTTTCAAAGGTGCAGATTTTTAGGTCTATAGTTGCAATTCACCAAAAAAAGTTGCACTCAATTTGAAGAAAGTTGCCAAAAAGTTACTATTTCTGCCAAATATTCTCCTCTTTTGACGTTGAAATGTCAAACTTGTCCAAAACATGTAGCCTTCTTTGGCTATAAATATCACATTGAATTATCTAATATCAAAGATGACTATGTGTTAAATCAAAACGGGAGAGTATTTTCCTAGTTTGTCTCTTTTAAAGTGTTTTGCTGTTTAGAGTGACTTTTGAAATTCGAAGTTTTGAAAGGATTTCTCCGGATTTGAAAATGGGATCTTGGCTATCTTTTGCGTAAAAAGGAATGCAAATAATATGAATGAAAAATGCGCATCATAGATTTTGAAGTACAGCTTTCCCTAATTGGTCTCATTTTCTTCTTTCTTTCTTCCTATCTATCTATTTTTCTTTCTTTCTGTCTTTTTCAGTAATTTTCCGAAATAAGTTAAAATTTTCTGGCTTTTTATCAATTGATTTATAAGGTAGGAGTAGAAAAAAGATTTTTTTTATAGGTCTGTAAAACTTGAATAACAGTGAAGCACTGAATTTCCTGGAATGGGAGGCTTGGGACGAGAATTACGATTACTATTTGGATCAAATCAATTGCGATCTTCTCAAATTGAGACCTCGCTTGCATTGGTTAGTCTGCATATTTCAATATTCAGCTCAATTGAGTGACTGAGTGAAGAGTTATGCTTCTTCAAAATCATGAGCTGAACGCAGTACAGAATGAGTGAACTGACCCTTTTGTGTTAAAACAATTGCCAAAATTATCAGCCCATTTATTCTCAGTAGGATTTGCACTAATCTTTGACGGAGCATAACTTCTGACTGACGCTTGTCCGATTGACCCGACAATTGAAAATCTACTCCACCCTACTCAAGCTAGGTCTCATTTGCTGAAGAACTTGTTTGATTTCATCCTATTGGAAATCATAATTCTCATCACTACCCTGCCACTCCAGTAAATTCAGTGTTTTTTGTCTGATGATTAACCAATATTCAAGCCTACATTTAAGTGACATCTTTACTCCACAGGCAGTACTTTCTCTGGATATTTGCGTTTTTTGGCACTTTTCTGCTCGTTATTTTGTATTTTTGGAATTTTTTGTGCAAATCGATAACTGAAAGACCATGCTTGTACTCAAGGACAACTATTTTCAATAGCCTGTTAATAAGTAAAACTTTTCGGATGCAAATGCCGCAAGTGTTCAGGCATTTTTTTTATGTCAGAGGGCTTTTCTGCCTCTATCTAGAATTGAAGTTTATGGCTAAGGTTGTCGAAATAAATATATGCATACCCCACCGGAAACCAAATGACAAGTTCCCGAATACGGAAATTTTTCATCAATCTGAGCGTAGATGGTTGATTTAAAAAGAAGTTTGCCCCGCCCTTAGATGACACATTGTACACGATACACCAGATGTCCATGGGGACCGACCCATTTTCAAATGCTGAAATTGGGTCGCATGTTAACACACATAAGAACGATTTTTATAGAATGCTTAACCTCAGTCTTACTAGCACATAGCTTAGCTCAAGTATACACAACTTAACACAAAGTGAGGAGTAAAGGAATTGTGTTTTCACTCGATTCAACCATCTACCGTGGTTCACTTTCACTCCCAAGAAAAAGATAATGAATTGACAACATTCTAACTTGGTATCTCAAAAAATGAGGTCGATCGAGATTCTACACAAACACCATTTTCATGGTCAGCCAGCTTTTCTCAATAAGGTACTTAGGTAGGTGGAGGTACTTAAGGCTTATTCAACCACCTAGCTCGGCCTGAAATGGATGGACTAAGCAGCAGCCTCTAATCTAATGAGCACGAGTGCAACTTCCGTTTACTTAAAAATATTTCTGCTAGGAGAGTATACTTATCCTCGGGTTTGTTCAATTATAAATACTCCACAAGTTACGACCAAATTAAAATTAAAGTAGACTCAAGCGCATTTATTGTATAAACCAAATATCACGAGTTTTATGCGTTAACATGCGGCCTATTCACAAAAAATCGGACTGATTTTCAAATTCAACCTGACCCCAAAACCGAACGGCGAGAACAAGCCAATCGGGATTTCGAAGTCGGACTTTTAAACTCATGACAGTGATCTAATGTCAGTCATTAATGGGTAGCAAACTGGAGGCAGGTACAAGATCTCATCACGTGGATTCTTCCCGACCATGAGATTGAAATCGAGCCCCACAACTTTGGAAAGATTCCCATCCAGAGAAGCCGTGTGTACAGTACATACGCGAGGGAGGCGTTCATATCAAAGGGCTGATCTTTGGGGTGACTATGAAATGAGAACTCTCTTGTCAGTGTCTACTAGATCAACGGTATAAAATGAGAGTATCAAAAATGATTGCGACAATCTAGAAGCACCGAGAGTGGCGTCTCCTAATCAGGGAAATTTGTGTTCTGATTTCTCCGTTGATTATTATCATCATGAGAACTTCCGTCATTAGGAAAAATCTGCTGCAAAAATTTGGGTACGAGATGTTGAGGACGCTTGATTTTAAAGTGGCTTACATTTGGAGAAAGAGCTTCGCCACAACGGAGAATGCGCGGAATGATCGTTTGTCCATAGCTCACATCATCTTCTTTACCGCAATAAACCGGAGGAATGTTGGACAGCATTTCGGAATCGTTGACTTGGACTTGGTTTGAGCATCCCAAATATTTTTTTCCATGTGGTCGTCAAGACCATTTTCGTCGGTGGATAGATACTTGGTAGCACCAGAAGCTCTACCGTGTATTGGAGTAGGTAGAGAATACCGACTGCATTTGATGGGCCATTGTCTGATCGTAAATGGAAAAGATCATCGCTATCCATCGGTAGTTGAGGTCAGCTACGTTATGTTACGTATGTGGTCAATATGGGAAACACATTTGGCCAACTTGGAAGACGAGTCCTTTCCGACAGTTTTGGGCTTCAAACATCAAGCAAATTAGAAGAGACAGAAGAAGATGATCAACTAAATACATGCATGCGAGTAGGAGTCCTATGGATATCCTCTGAATGCATTTGTGAGTTTTCCCAGTGGTGGTGGTGGTGGGGTTTGTCGCGCACCACTGATTGAATCACAAATCTCTGCCATCATGAGTGTTTGGTTTGAGTTGTCGCCCAAATTCAGTTTCTTCCTCTCTTGGCGTTATCTGATTGAACCTTTGGCCATCAGGAACAGGAGCGCGGTTGGGTTCTCGCACGATTTCGGATCAAATGTGGGGTTATGGATGACAAAGATTCAAACAATGACAATTCTAAACCCACCACTTGGGGCATGGAGCTACTTTAGTATTGATCATAGTCAAAAGTGAACCATATTGTATTTCAAAATGCTGCGCAAAATGCGGATTGGGAGTATTCGTAAAGAGTAGAGACTAGTAAAGAGAAGAATGGGCGCAAGCTTACAATTCTGAAGAAAGAAAAGATCTTAGATTAAAATTGGCAGACCGAACGTATCTTAGGTTGTTGGTTTTTTGCTTGGTTGGTCAGAATTCTTAGATGACAAGTCCAATGACATTGGTTGATTGTTTCATAAGTGACTTGCGAAGTCTTCGAGGAGCCAAGCTTGAGATTGCGCCTTGCTTAACCGACGAAGGTACAGTATGGTATGGACTATGGATGACACATTCTTGATTTCAGGCCTTGATATTGAGAACAATTGATTGCCCAAAAGTGACTTCATGACAAGTTCAAAAGGTTCTTCAATCGGAATTTTCTCTTTCTCTCGAACCCAAGTGGTTTGACGATCATGTGAATTGGAAGTGGCGATCTTT
Organism: Tigriopus japonicus; assembly: GCA_010645155.1. NCBI lineage: Eukaryota > Metazoa > Arthropoda > Copepoda > Harpacticoida > Harpacticidae > Tigriopus > Tigriopus japonicus. The sequence continues at coordinate 4,658,028 of CM021316.1, read as the reverse complement.
AAGATGAAAAAGAAACACATTGACCAAATGAACCTCGAAAAGTTCTCTTGGCCAAGTCAAATTTTACTCGTTTATAGTCAAAGGGTCAAACCAGAAGAGCTTTTTTAACATTACTAAAAAATGAACACCCCTTATATTTCAGCCATGAATCTCGTGGTCTGCACAGAGTCTGCCTCGAGTTTCGCGGCATGACTTTGTTAATTGGGCGAGCGAGGGGAGGGAGTTCTCATCATGGTTTTGACATAAATGTGCCTTTTGAATGGTTCTCGCAATTAAGACATCTCAGTCCATTCAGCGGGGAATACTCTTCTTCTTCTTCTTTCGCAGGTCAAAATGCCAAAAAAATCACCACCACGACCTCGTCATCCACAACTTTTCTCCTATCAAGGAGTAATGTTTCTCGGTACTGAACGAACGTAGAAGAAGCAGCCGCATCCATGTGCTGTATTGGAGGCTCTCGAAGAATTTGTTCGAAGTGCACCGCACTCACCGTGATGGCATTGTGACGACTAGGCTCGTAACTATTTTTCACAAGCTATTCGGGCTACATTTTTGGGTAGGTCGCAGGAGTTCAAACGTGATTATGAATCATATTTGCCCAAGCCTGATGATGAGTCTAGTCGCACGACAAATTGGAAAGAAAAACAGCAATCTTTTTTTTTGACTCATGCCAAAGCAGCTTCAAGTCAAGTCTGCTGGCCTCTAAAAAGAGTTTGTCGTTATTCAACATTTATTTACCACATGGTGTCATTTGTATTGATCAGACTTGATGCTTATGTATTTTCAACTTAATCAGAAGATCTCTCAACTCATTTTCTCGTTTCACACTAAATAAACTGGGATTGGAAATCATCAATGATCCTCGTTGGATGTCTGGTAGTTTAAGAGGGAAAAGCAGGTTCTCGTCACGAACGAGCTTACCGAATGATTGGCTGCGATAAAGCATTAGTCCATGAGAAGTTTTCACGAGAAGGTGATTCAACCCTTTTGGCGTACATATCTCGAAAACTAAGCCCAACTAGCCCCGTGATGATGTGGAATATGCGTTTCGGCGTGATCATGATGGCATCGTGTCCAAATAAATTGGGTGAAGATGACTTCATGATCATGAGAGAATAATGCTTATGAATGACTCTGATTGGACACACCAAGAGTGAAAGAACCAAGAAGACCCCTGTGACCTCTCAATCGACAAATAATGACCTTTGGATTGAGTTGGCTCGCTTACGAGGGCTCTTTTAATCGAAAATAACCCCATCAACGACGAAGGATTTGAATATCGAGAGAGTATTTATTCAGTCAGATTACGACGGCCATGTGCCAACCTAATACCCCAAGAATGTTGCTATTTAATTTAGATGGAGGTCAAAACTAAATAAGCCTTAAGGAATAGAAACGTCTATCGAAACAGAAAATCCACTCAACAAACCGATCAAACTTTCCGTATCGTGAATTTAGAAGAAAAAAAACCTTCATAGAAGAAGATAAATGTGAAGGTGTGATGAGCATCACTTCAATCATGCTGATCTCGGCTGTGAATAAGCACCCATCCATAGTTTTTCTTAGATTTCATCCTCCCCCATGGCGATTTGAACCGGGGAGTCTGAAGAAATCCGACCAAGTCGTCGTGGGAGGCTTCTCACTTGAGTCGCCGCTCGCTCACTTACTCTTCAGGAACGAAAACCATGGAGTGGTATCACTCGAGCTCTTGTTCTCCCTCACACATAACATATAAACCCAACCTCGTTTGTGGGATAACCATTACTTCACAGTCTGTTGGGACTAAAATAAGACTACACTGAGAGGTCTTTTGATGCTTTTTTTGAGAGCAAATTTCACGCCCTTGTTTTGGGGGTTGGGACGCTAAGTTTTCAGGTGTTTCTGAAGTTATTTTACCCCACCTGAAAAACTTATGTTTAACCTTGGCCAACTGTATTTGAATTGTGGACCTTATAGTATACGTACAAACCACGGGAGAATTTACAACATATTATGTCTCGTGAAAATGATCTCAGTAGACAAAAAGGCGTTAATTGGACCCTATGAGGTAACAAAGGCTAAGGTTCTTTTGGCGTATACTTCCATAACAAATCCCTGCCGAATGACATTAAAATGGTGCAAGATATCAACAAATACAGTAATTCCGAGAGCCGTGTGTGTTCCATAATTGTCATTATGCTTCCACAATGTCGATGAGCAAGTCTTGGTAACTGATTTCAAATTGATCACTAACGGGATTTGTTCCGCCATAACCAATGCTATACTTGCCTTTGATGAAGTTCAGTTGGAACATGGGCTTGTCCTCCCACGTGGTACCCCAAGTAGATTCTTGAACGCTGAAAATTGTCAGACAGAGGTCAGAACTTGTGAATATTTTTGGGTGATATGCACAAGGTCATTCACATTTAGTGCCCTTTGCCAAACAAGGAATCATTCGAAACACAATAATGGCACACTAACATTGAAGAAATGCGAATTAAGGACATCTTTAGGTAAACTCGTAGCAAGTCTTGGTGAAATTGATTGACTCGCTTAGAAACTATAATTTTGTATGTGGCTCTCTCACTCATTCAAATTACGCTCGTTCTTTTCTGAAAACTCATCTTAGCTTTGACCGCACATTACAAAGCCTATTAGTGGTCGAGTTGCTTAGACGAAACAAACAAAGCATTATTAGGCAAACATCTCTACTTTTCTTTTTTTACCAAAAGGTCGCTTTGGCATCTTGTTTGTCATAAATTATTGATAAAATCTAGGAGATATTGATTATGGACTACCCTGTATACACACAACTTACGAATCAAATAGGCTGGTGGCCACACGAGTCAAGATTGGAGGCAAGTCGGGATCAGCGCGATTTCCATAAAAGATGTCGTCAGATGTTTCAGGATCGGCGTTCGACTCATTACCATTAAGATCTTCCTTGAAGTCCGCAAAAGTGACGGTTTCCCACGATTCCAGATCAAAGAGGTCTCCCTTCCGAAGGAAATCCGCGTAAACGGTCTCAATCCCCCATACTCTGTTATTCGAGAATTATCAAAAGGCTTCCAAATGATGCCTTGGTGCTCAATTTTACCCATTATTGTTTTCCGTCACTCTTGAGGATCCAACATCCACGAGGAAAACCCCATTTTCGCCCAGGATCTCGCCGATTCGATTTTCCCCCATAAGGTCTGAGGTCACAATGAAGGCGGTATTTTCGTCAATGCCCACTCCAAAATCAGTTCCATGAGCTTGATTTCGAGTATCGGACAGAAGTCGAATCATGCGTCCCTCTCGCCCTCGTTGACTTATTGAAGCATGAGAAATTTCAGTTTGTCATTTGTCAATCGAATAAAAATTAAATGAAAATTTTATCTGTGGTGGGCAAAAATTGCAAAAGTTCACTCACCTGAAATGGGTGTCAACGACTAAGCGTTTGGCAAACCCGAAACCACCGAGCTTATCATAAACGAGGTCATCTTCATGAGGACTATCAGTGGCTGAGCCATATTTCAAAGCATCATAGCTCATGCCTCCATTGACCATGACACCCCCGCTCATCACAGCCGCACCCGCACTCGTTCCACCCACAACGGCCGTTCCCTTTTCATACAAACTTCGAATGGCCGCCATGACTGGAGTCTCAACACGGGGGCCGTCATCATTTTGGAAGAACAGCGAAATCAATCTGGATTGATCACCCCCGCCGAAGAAAATGCCCGTCAAGCTCTGAACCTGTTGTTCAAAATGACCCAATTGACTTCGCTTTTTACACAAAGCTTTTTAATTTGAACCAAGGTCTCCCTCCGTACCTGTTCTACAACGCTCTCGTCAATTGCAGCTCCTTCATTTCCGATGTAGACGGGAATGAAATAAGTGGATTTGGCTCCGTATGTGAGAAATTGTTGTAGGTAGAAGTCTGCACTATCCAATGGATCAGCCGAAGCTCCCGTAACGATGCCAATCTTAGCCTCTCCTGAGCCTCCGGAGAGTTCGACAAATTTGGAATAGATCTCGTCATTGTCGTCATCCAATCCTCCTCCCACCAAGAAAAGAGTCCTTGTGTTGGCTGATTGAGATCCTGGCAACACTGCCATTAATAGGCAAGTGAAAAGTGCAACCTTGAAAATGAGTGACATGATAGTTCCACCTCAATGAGCCAACTTGATGCAAATGAGATGCAAACATTATCAAATAAGAAGCCAATCTCATCGAACAAACAAACTGATCACAGACGTGCTTACCCAATTTGTTGACCATCTTATTGTAATTAAAAAGATTTTATTCGACTTTTTCTTTCCCTCATCTTGGTCCAAAAACCTGGTTCCTCAAAGATATCCGATCATGGATTGAATTCCTTTGTCCAAAATGAGGATCATTTTGGAATATTTAAGCTGTTCTAATTGTAATTTAGTTACATCCGTATTGGATCAGCATATCGTCATGCTCTTGCTCCAAATCATTCCTGTTAAGCGCTGAAGATACTACTTCAGCCTTTGACAATTTGCCTTTAAAACAACACGCAAAACGATTTGATTTTTGCCACCTTATCTTATCTTTATATACAGAGAACGAACCTCCTGGTACTTTGCACGTGAATTTTACTGACAAGTTGTCAGTAACGTACGACTATTAGTCAGGAAAACTGGTCTGATCTATCCTTGACTGGAAAATATCAAAACATTTCACTCTTGGTCAAATCAAATCTTGGTCATCATCAAATCAGATCATTGTTTCATGCCTTGAATGTGAACAGACATCCAATGAGACTATCCTTCCAAGACATGGGTTCGATTTTACAGCATCTGAGGGAGTACTTATATTTTGCCAAACAATTCGTTGTGTTAAATTGGTAGTCTATTTTGGTCACTCCTTGATATTTTATGATCAATTTAATTGATATTGATGATAAAAAGTAAGGTAATTTACCAAACAAAAGAAATAGCCATAGGCTCGAAAGTGCACCAGACTTGCATTTATATCCTTCGGCTTCACGATAAATTCATATTTTTTTTTCTAGAATTTGGACGGGACTCCCTTGAAAAAAGAAAAATGATAAAAAAGTTTCATGGCCTAAGAAAAGCTTTATAGGTATACGTAAATCCTAGCTCTTGTCAAAAGTGTGATCTTTTTCTCAGGTCTTTCTTCGCATACAAAAATTAAACTTGGTTTCGAGGGAGTTTTTCGAAAGTAGTCATCCCTCAATCTTGCTGGGCCATGGGGATTAAAGGCTAAGAGCGTTAGCTATTCGATGGCGGTAAATTTGTTCAACAATCAAGACAAAGTTTTAATCGTGGTATTGCCATGAGGCCTTGGTGTGAGATGATCCAAGGACGACGCTATTTTATCCAGTGCTCCTTGGATGATCGTCTTTTGAGCTTTTAGGGATTACAACTTAAATAAACGGCCTAAAAGGTGGTAAAATGACAACTCTATCGATAAGTATAGATAGTCACGGTTAACTCTAGAGATCCATGACATAGTCCTTCCCCGCTGCTATTTGAAAAATTCTGTACAACCAAACTCTGTAGAAGTGGCAGTTATTTCGGCTTTTACCTCAACAAGTCTTTGCTGTTGTGTGGAGAGCGAATAGATAATTTGATCTTTATTTTCTGACAAATTTTGACCCATTAAAACTTTTCTACAACGTGGTTGACTGATTCTATTGGGTCATTTGATTCATACAAAGGCTTTTCCTTTTCTTCCTCGTAATGGGAGTATGGCTTCGGCCCAATAACACTCAGAAGAATTGGTAAAAATATCAAGCCATGAAACAATCCAAAAAGCACCACCAACAAAAATATCTGGAAGGAACAGAGCAATTGCTTGGTTCTGATTAAATCCTTTGTAATGATTATGCCGGTTGATGGTTACCCGAAAAAATGAGCTGAACACATGCGAATCTGAAGCGACGAGAAGAATGAGGGCGATGAACGTGCTGATGCCTCCATTGAGGACAGCAGCTCCGATATCGTGGAGCGTCTGGACAGCTCGTTGGTTTCGATCCCCTTGGACGGTCATGAATGTATGGGCAATGTGAGCTGAGTAATCAACACACAATCCGATCGAGATGATCACGATGATGCTCGAGACCACGTCGATAGTGAGTCCCCAGAAATGCATAAAGCCCAGGACATCAACCTAACGATGGAATGGATTGCTTTCGAGTGTTAGTACGTATCAGGTGCTTGAAAGTGAAACATAAACGCTTACTAGAGTCATGACCACACATAACATGACTAGAACACTGGCTTGAATATTGGCAAGGAGAATGAGGGTGGTTATGAAGATACAAAGCATAGAAACACCCAAATTGCGATAGAGCTCTGATTCGATCACTTGATCGGTCTCCCAATTAGAGTACTCCATGGTCATGGCAAACACATTAGATGAGAAATCTTGAGCACTGATCAAGTCCTTGACCTTAGTCATGGCATTGATCTTCTCTTTGGTGGCCTCAAACCTCTTGTGTGTAAAACTGAACGTGGTCATCTAAAGAAGAGTAACGCCACAGTTAATATTTGATCATGGGAAGGAACAGTTGGCAGTTTTAGCTTACTTTTAGTTGTGAGATAGGTGAGCCACAAACAAGCTCTTCGATGGGATGGAAATTCGGCTGCCATCGTGATCCCATGGGACTGGTCAGGAATTGGGACGTAAGGTTATTGAACTCTTGTGGAAGCATCGGCGTGTCCGGAATTTCCCTCCCATCATCGGCAAATCCAACGTGATAATTAATGTATTCGGCATAATCGGGAAACCAAGAATTGGTGCTTCGAACAATGTCCGTCGATTCTGCCAACGTTAGGGCCAAGTTATTGATTTGGTCCAATTCGTTCGGATAATCCAGCTCCGTCATGTACACAGTGACCACTTCACCATCTGACGGAAAGAACTCGATTCGTGAGTCAAACCACTTTCGCAAGTAAGAATCTGGAGGCAAAAACCACACTGACTCGAAGCGCACTTGCAATTCCACAGTGCCCCAAATTCCAATGCCCAACAAGGCTAAAGTTACACCTGCAATAAGCATCTATGTGCAAAATCAACCGCGTTAGAAAACTTTGATGAACAAGAAGATTATAACTGCAACAACTAAGTTGGACTAAATTCACCTTTACAACGGGGATTGTGATGGTTTTCCCGATGAAACCGAATATCCTTTGAGAAATGGGATCACCTTTGTTCTCTTCGAAAACGAAATTTCCATGTTTAAAGCAGAAGCACAATCCGTTCCGCCCTTGCTTTATTCTTCTCAGATCCAAAGTTAGAGCGGCCACGAAAAATGTGGCTTGAAAGAAATACACAGCGATGATCCCGACACCGCAATATAAGCAAAATGATCGGAGTGCTGGTAGAGACTGAAAAAACGAAAATTTTCCCTTGATATTGGGTATGAACTCCTACAAATGTAAGTAAATATCCACTACCGTTGAGGAACCCACAATAAAGACCAAAAAGTCGGTCAAAGATGTCACTGTGATGGCCACACCTGCGTGCTTCATAGTGAGCCCGATCATTCGGACGTGATCGTTAAAATCCACTTCAGAAGGTTTGAGATTGTCAAAGCATTGCATTATCACAAACATGTCATCAATACCTTTTGACGGAAAAATGAATTTCAATCATTTTTAGTGGTTATGGAAATGCAAAGTGCTTCTTCCATTTCTATTGCAGATTGTGAAAGCTCCACTTACCGATGCCTAGCATAAGGAAAGGAATCACATTGTGCATTGGCCCATAGAACAATCCAAAGGCCGAACAAAGGCCGTAAGTAACCAGGATGGTTAATCCAATAGAGGCGCACCCTACCAAGGACAGAAGAGCCTAAGAAATGATATGTTGGGAACGAGGACCGATTAGTCTCAACCACTAGATTTTTTTTTTCAAAGGAGCCATTGGACATGTTCAATTTACCCTGGTTTCGACACAAGTGAATCCTCCGAGCATGATCATGACATAAACAAACACAATAGTAAATCCCACAGGCATCATGAATGCATCGCCCACAATCGTTTCCGCCGCAATATCGTCATAGCCTTTGGCAATATTGATGAATAAATCAGCGCCAAACTCCGTCAAGTTGGCGCGTGTGCCTTCAAAAATGTCAAAAATGGCATTTTCAAAATCCAACGAGAGTTGATCCACCTAAAAGAACGGTTTTCTTGCAAAATCAGCTATGCACAATACTTTTGATGAAACCATCTGCTGCATGATTTTTATTTTCGAGATTGTTTCTTACGGGCAAACTAGTACCAGTATTTGATGTGGAACCATCCAGATGATCAATGTCCACTTGTCCCAACCAAGTCATGGTGGCAGCCGTGGCACCAACCACTTGGCCTTGCTCATCTTGGACCAAACTCAACAATTGAGTCAAATCCAGGGGTCGCTTCAGAGGGACGCTGTATGCGCAATAGAATAAATGAGTTCATGTTCTAGAGAAATGAAAAGAGTGTGCTGATATTGAAACCGTTGTTGACTACCTCAATAGAATTTCTTCGTTGACCGTCGACAGTATTTCTTTTTCGGTTAAGTGGAGATAAGTGGTCTCTTCGTAGCCAAAAAGCTCCAAAACACTTGTTTCCAAGCAAGCCAAACTGAGGGACTGGTTCACGATCTGGCAATATGTCTCAGGTTCAAGACAAATGCTAGGATCAAATTGATCCGACGTTGCATCGTCGCAAGGTGAAGAGACCAACTTCATTCCATCTTTTGCAGGCAAATCAAATGACACTATAGGGATCCTGAAAGTAAAGGCAATCATTTGCCTCAGTGTCAAAATAGAATTGTAGCCAAATACGTAGATTGCAACAAACCGTTTACAAACATCAGGCCAGGATTTTCCCTCCGGCAAATCAACTTCAGCCACACGTTGATGAATGCGAAACATCTACAACGAGAAGAGGTTTAACCGATTAAAATCTGCAGCGACTGGAATGACCCAACTGCATGTACACTGTACAGTACAGTAAACTGGATATTCTCACCTGAAGCAACACCTCCGGGGTCAAAACATTGGGTGCGGATATCAGGATGTTATTAAACCGGGTGTCTGGTGGAAAGTTCTGTTGAAGCCATTCATTGTTTGCCACAAAATCCGAATTCGAGGGCACCCACAGTTTGAAAGCGTTGGTTTCCTCCGAGAACGAAATTAGGCCTATTCCACAAAGTCCAGAGCCAAGCAGACAACCCAGAAGGAAGTACCACGGATAGGTGGACACTTTCTTGCCATACCAATAAAAGAACTTTTCGAACCCGCCCACAATGAAGCCACTGAATTTATCTAAAAAGCCCATGTCACCAGCCGCAACCTTCAAACCTTCACTGCCTTGATCAAGCACTCGAACGAAGAGGCGCATGGCATGGTCGCTTATCTTCTTTCTAAACTTGCATAACGTTAGAATTTAACGATAAAAATGACATAACTAGACCCGAATAAGTTAGGCCTGATAAGCCTTTTTATTACTTTGCGCAAGTGCCTTAAAAGTACGATCCAGATTTAACTGAGACTCTATGAAGTAATCCTGTTGCCGCTCACGCAAATAGTCCGATCACAAGCACTTCGTGAAAGGGCATTCAATATCATCTTTTTCTGACTGATTTAGAATTTTCCGTTTACTTGCATCGTTTTGGATTGTTTGAGTTTATTCTGGGATACCAAAAATGAAACCGATCAAAACACTATTTTTCAATTTTATTGAAAAACAAAAGATCGCAAACCAAGTTGTTAATCTGTATTGAATGCCACTTTGAATGTTGTTTAGCTGTTTTTATGATAGATAAGTAGCTTTCATGAGTTGTAACGACAAACAGTTGACAAAAGGCTTAGAAAAAATTCGCGGCACGATGCAAATTTTCCTGGTGAGTAAAATTTGAACTAACTTTGTGGCAGCTAAGACCACACACATACTTGAACCTAAATCACGAAGAGAACAGGCTGACCAAGATAATTTGAGCCCAAGTCAATTGAGTCAAAGTCGCATTCTTGTACAGGATATTCATGAATGATCTTTGAATTAACTGCAGCGTTCTTACCGAATCTCACAAGATTTTCATCTCTACATTTTCTTTTTGTCAAAATTCTCCCGCAAACGTGGAGGAAACTGGGGATGTTTTTTATTATGGGAATCACGATTTGGGCAGCCTGAGTTCGTGATTTTCAGCTGATGACGTTCTGCGTGCATTTTGGCCGTGCTTCTAAACGATCCCAGAAGTCCAAAGCGATTGCGAGCACTTGCCCAATTCATCCGAGTGATTTGCTTCAACCCACCGACGGACTTGATATCGCGCGTGTTAAGTGTGCCTTGGCCTCGTTCTCTCGTTCGTTCGTCACGTTTTGGCCCGGCGACCTCGGATTATTCCCCCCTTAAGTTAGTTATTCTCGTCGTTAGGGGGTCTCTTATCTTGCCCGTTCACGCCCACCTCGTGAATCCATTGATTGAAGCCACTTTTCGACTTGGATTCCGCCCCTGGCGAGTCTCGCCCGTTCTCACGCTCACTAGGCGTTCCCAATCGGCCACTGACACGGACGGACGAATCTGTAACGAAAGCAGGAGAAAGAATCATGTTGATCGAAAATCCGGACTTGCTCAAATCGTGGTTGACCTCGTGTCTGGAGCCATTGTAAGAAGGAAAAATGAACTAATCCATCGTGAACTGTCCTTGCAGCTTTGCGGCGGACACTCACGATTTGGCCGTCTTTTTTCAGATGCGATGCGGATCCGGCGGCTTTGGCCAAGTACGTGTTGGCCTTGATCAAGAAGGACAAGCCCGAAAAGGAGCTTCGACAATCCATGCAGTCGCAAATGGAGGTGTTTCTCCAAAACGAAACGCCCGGCTTCATCGATCTCTTGTTCGAGACGGTGGAAAACCGTCGATACCTCCAGCACACGCCCACCACGCCCGACAAACCCGCGCCCATCGTTAAGTCCGAGCTACCGGATCCGAGTGAAGAGCCCGCCGTCGATGGCGTGGCCGACAGTACCACACCCACTCGACTACCCGTACCGTCCGATGTGACGCATTCGGATCACGAACCGCCGCTTCACGCCGGCCGTCGACGCGCATCCAGCGAACGCGAATTGAGCGCCGGAACTCGCGGTCGGCGGCGCCACTCGCGCTCGCCCGTCCATCGTCGGCGGAACGCCTCGCGGAATCGGTATCGCTCGCGTTCCTCCCGTTCGCGTTCACCCCCGTCCTCGGGCCATTATCGGCCCACCCGATCCTCTCGATCCCGTTCGCGTTCGCCTTATGCTCGGCGTGCCGGTCGCACTCACCGACCCCGTTCGTTTTCACCCCCGAATAATGCGCTCGAAGACGACGGTCCTTCGCCCTACTTGCCCTCGACCACGGCTAAACGCCCTCGTTGTCGAGATTATGACGAAAAAGGGTTTTGTATGCGGGGAGATCTGTGCAAATTCGATCACGGCAATGACGCGGTAGTCCTGGAGGACACGGTGGTGCCGGGAGCCGCGGCGGGGGTGCCGGCCTATCAGCCGTCGAGTGTGAACTCGGTCTACGCCGAACCTTACGTGCCTACGGGCCACCCACCCGTCTCTCTGCCGCCTCTGCACATCCCGCCTCCGGGTTACACTCCCGGCGTCAATGTCCGAAAGCGAGGCCTGGATGATCATCACGCCACCTATCCGCCCGCCAAACAAAGCGTGCACGACCGTTTGGGTGGGTACAATCGCGGTCATCGGGGCGGTCGTGGGACGCGTGGTCGTGGGGGTCGAGGTGGTGGTGGATCCCATCATGCGGGCAGTGGGTCTACTCAAATTGCAGTCCGAAACATCCCTCCCGAGATGAACAACATTGCGCATTTGAACAATCATTTCGCTCGTTTCGGCTCGTTGGTCAATATTCAGGTGCAATTTGAGGATGATCCGGGCTCGGCTTTGGTCTCGTTTTCCAACCCGGAAGATGCGGGCACGGCTTACAACAGTCCGGATGCTGTATTGTCGAACCGATTCATCAAAATGCATTTTTACTACAATCGTGACGAGAGCCACAAGTTTGGCGGACACAAACCAAATCCGCGCCAAGAGATGCCCGTTGAAGCATCCGAAAAGACACCGGAAGAAATTGAAGCTCAGGAAAAACGAAAAGCCGAGGAAAAGGCAGCCGTAAGTTGACATCTCATGCCGCGCTCATGGTTTGAAGAGTTTTTTTTAGATGTTGGAGCGTTTAAGATGTTTTTAACCTTCAATTTGTTTGCTTACAGGCCATTGCTGCGGTCAAAAAGAACCAAGAGATGCTCGAACAAAAGACACGCCTCAAGCGTGAGCAAGAGGAAAAGCAAAAGGAGAACTACAAGAAAGTGATTGAACTTCACAAGAGTAAACAAGACCTCTTGCAGAAACTCATCAATGAGCAGAAGAACGTGATTGAAACCATTGAGAGCAAGAAAGGCTCTCTGAAGCCTGAAGAGAAGGCCTCCATGATGGTGGTCGTGAAACAACTCAGTGCGTCCATTGAAAAGGCCCGCGAGGATGTTAAACAAATGATGCAAATGGTGTCTCCTCGCAAAGGACCAGGGGAGGTGAGAGCGACAGTTAAAAATGAATCAACTTCACCTTTTAAAATATTGTTTGGTTCGAAGAATATCAATCCTACAATCGTTATCGGGCCACTTTTCCCCTTCTAGTTACAAAAGGCGTTGTTAGATGCTGAATTGGAGCTGTTCCAAGCTCAGCAAGACGGCTCCGAGTCTGTCGAGTCAATTCAAAGACGAGTCAACCAACTGCGGGTGGAATCTGCCAAAATGGGCAATCTTCCCACGTCTCATTCACCTCGTGGGGGAATGCGAGGGGGCTTTCGTGGGCGCGTCCGAGGATATTTTGCTCCCAGATTTCGAGGAGGGCGCGGCCGTGGGCGTGGAGCTCGAGGCTACATGGGCGCTGGGGCGACTACAGTAGATCGAAGGCCCACCAAGATCCAAGTCTCGGGCTATGAGATCGACGAGAAGGATGTGGCCATTGACCATTTCAAGGTGAGAGAGTAGTGCTGGGTTCCGTACGAAAAATACGAACAAGTCTAAAATGACATTGAAACCCTTTTTTCTAGAAATTCGGTGAAGTTAGTGGGTTATTTGAAGAGGAAGGGGAGAATCATTTCACCGTTCAGTACAAAACTCGACGCGAAGCTGAGGTGGCCTTCAAAAATGGCAAATACTTTGGCGACAAGGAATTAAGTCTCTCATGGTAGGGAAAAGTTCGATTTTGGTGTCCTATTTCCTTGTTTCTGCTTTCCTTTCAATGAGAAATCGATAAGGTTTAAGAATGCAGCTCTCCAGTGTTGAACTGTGTAAATTTGTGTTGTAGGAGCACCAATCCTGTTCCTGACGAGTTGAGTTCCGAAGTGGTTTCCAATCATGAATCGGTTGTAGAAAGTGATGCCACCGATTTAGACCATGAAGATGGATACACGCCATTGGATCCTCACTATTTACCGCCAGGGTTGGATGATCACCAGACCTCCAAGACCGGTGACGACGCTCAGTCTAAAGATGAGGATGATGAAGATGCCCAAAAGACCGGGGTAAATATTCATGGACTTTGTGGTGTTTTTTAGGGAAATGAGGAAGATATATCGTTATTCTTAATGTCTCTTCTAGTATACTGCCGAGGAAGCCGACCAGTTGTTGTATGCTGAGGAAGAAGAAGACGAGGAAGACGAAGAAGCCGAGGATGACCGATCTTGGAAGCGTTGAGCAACTCGACATGGATTCATCTTGTCCAGTTGAAAGACGTCCAGGGGCTTGCACTCTTGCTATCTCATATCATATTTATAATATTTTGTTCATGTTTATGTGTGTGAGAACGAAAAGAGGCAAAGAAAATACAAATATCCCCGCCCACCATGTTCCCTAAGTTGGTACAGATCTGGATGATGAGAAAAGAGCCAACACATCCTTTTCGGCCAAACCTATGTGTGCATAACAAAAACAAAACAAAGACAAACAAAAAAACAAATGAAAGAAAAGCAAGCATCAATCTATTCTGTACCAACTTGAAAACAAAACACCAAACCAACAAAATGCTTCACTTGAGAGATACTCTAAAAGCAAACAACCGAGTGAAATACAAGCGAGCACGATTCTTGGGCTCTCTAAAGACTCGTCGTAACTAAGCACATTGACCTCTTTTCAGATTTGTAATTCCAAACTTGGCACACCACCATCATCATGAGCTCTGGTCAAGAGAGCTTCCTCAAGTTCAATACGTTGTCTTGTGTGGCGGGTTTGTGTGTGAACCACGTGACCACAGTCGAACTCCGCAATGACGCCCATGTGACAGGACTCGTCAAGGAGGTGAGAGAATTATTATGCACAATCGGATCATCGAATACAGGGTTTTAGACCGTAGAGGGTTTTAGAGACCGGGGCTCCCTCCCGTAATTTGTTGGGGAGTAATTGTAATTACAATTACGTAATTACAATTACGTAATTACAATTACTTGCAATGTAATTAATTACATTTTTGGGCCAAGTAATTGTAATTAATTACATTTTTGGCCCTGTAATTGACGATTTGTTTATTACAAATTACCAATTACTTTTCAAACTCTTACTTCTTCAAATTAACCATAATATCAATTGATACTTTGAGTATTCACTTGCAAAACAATTATTTTGTCATCAATTTGCGGTCAATGTGATGCCACTAACAGGTAGATTTTGTTACAATACACATCCAAGCTATGATGTATAAATACTTTTAAACTAAAATAGCTTTTGACCATGATATTTGTGTCAGGAGGTAGGGCTTCTCACAACTAAGGGCAGACAAATGAGGTGGAAAAAAAAGTTTTAAAACATCGTCATATTTGATATGTGTGTAAAAAGTTCGTGTTTTCTGGATAAAATATGCCTTGTGGTTTATGGCATAATAGTTTTGATATTTAAGCACGTTCATAAACTTTTGGTTGTTGTAAATCACTCCTTCATATTAACCTTTCAGGCAATATAAGTTGTCAGTTGGTGCATCGCCATTTAAAAATGGCAGATCTGTTTATTTTTCATCGTTTTGAAAAGGCAAAAGGGGAAAAGAGACGGAAAGATTGTAATTGACATGTAATTGTAATTGAAGTCAATTACATTTTCAGATGATGTAATTGTAATAATTACATTTTTCGACAAAGTAATTGTAATTAATTACATTTTTCGACAAAGTAATTGTAATTAATTACATTTTTCGACAAAGTAATTGTAATTAATTACATTTTTCGACAAAGTAATTGTAATTAATTACATTTTTCGACAAAGTTATTGTAATTAATTACATTTTTCGACAAAGTAATTGTAATTAATTACATTTTTCGACAAAGTAATTGTAATTAATTACATTTTTCGACAAAGTAATTGTAATTAATTACATTTTTCAAGTGATTGACCCAACTCTGGTAAAATGTAAGCAAAGGTTTAGCAAATGTTACAAACAACAGCATGGCAAGAACATGCGCTCGTTCCTAAACCAGGGATCGGCAACAGATTAGGCCCAAGGCCCACCGAATTTCATTTCGTGTCATCAGGGACCTATCAAATGGAAGCTGGTGGGCGCAAGGGCCCAAACAGATAAAAAGTACAGTCCTATGGGTATCTGGGTATCAGACTAGGCTTCAGATTGGGCTTCGGCCCATATTTTGGACATTTCCCATGGACCTTGGAGCCACGGCCTACTGGATTCCGCCCGACCTCCGTCCCAAACGATTGCTTTAAAATTGAATGTACATGTGCTTCTACGGACAAGATTTTTTGGCCTGACCAAGAACCACTGAATTTCACTGGACTGAGAGGCTAATGAAAAGAATCATGATCTCTTGTAGAGACAAAGCAATCACGTTCTTCTGCAAATGAGACCTTCTCCTGGTTGACTTAAATTTGTCTTTCAATTTTCAACTTAATCGAACGTCGTTGTCAAAAGTTATCCTCTCTCAAAGTTCAGTGCAAATCCTACCGAGAATGAATGTAATTGTTTTACCACAAAATGGCGAACTCACTGCTCTCTGCTGTACATAAGTTTGAGAGGGCATAAATTTTCACTCCATCATTCGATTGAGCTGAAAATTGAAATACGTCGTTTACTGAATGCAAGCAAGGTCTGGTTTGCAGCAGAACGCAATTGAGTTTATCCTTTTGGAAATCACAACGCTCACCGTTAACCTCCCACTCTAGCAATTCAGTGCTTCTTGGCCTGACGGAGGAATGTTTGGATTAGAAGAAATGTGTATTGTTCTTGGAAGTACGTATGAAACAACAACCACCACAACTAATCAACAAGGAATGTGGGGGGTAGTTTAAGAGAAAACCTAGTGGGTCGCCTCTTTTTGGGAATTCTTCAATCATTTTTTTTTTAATTTAATTTCAACATTGTCGGGGAAAGGATCATACTTCTTGTTTTTTATGTTTTATTAAAGTCAAGCTTTTGTCTTGTTTCCATAAATTCTTCAATGGTCCCTTGGGCAAGACTCAAACTTTAAGACCCGCTGATATAATTCATGGGCAGACTTATGTAGACATTTCAAAAAAGTTGATGCAAGTTTTTGGTATGGTTGTGTTATTTTTGAATATGCTAACCCTCCTTTGGTTCTGGTTTGCCTACAGGTTGACGGATTCATGAATGTGGTTATGGATGATGTAGAGTTTGTGGATCCTCGTAGGAATCGAATGAAATTTTCCACTTTTTTCGTTCAAAATCGACTCGTTCGCTACATACACATTCCCAAGGATATTGATATTGCATTAGAGCTGCCTAAACTAGTGGAACCCAAGAAGCAAAGGAGAGGTGAAGATCGAATTTCACTAGTTTTATTCCTGATAATATTACAAATTATGTGACAGGTCTACGCAATCCGTCGGATCCAGCTCAACAACTTAGTGGAACAAGAAAGAAGATCATGAAAATTCGGGAGCAAAGGCGCAACGAAGATCTCATTAATGCCATGAAAATGCGCGAAGAAAAAAACGAGAACAAAAACAAGGAAGACACTCGATAGTTCAGCAATTGTCTGCTCAAATAACTGGCGAAAACGATTTTACTGTAAAATTTAAGCTTTAATAAAAAGAACTCATTTTTGTCTTGAACAAGCATTAAGGTGGAAACATTTTTGAGTAACATATGACTCAAACTTCTTTGCCGGTTAAAAAACCTTGGCAATAAAAGTAAAAGATTTAGCCTTAAATGCATGTATGTTGTCTCTTTGTTAGGCTAGGTGACAGTACCAAAAAAAATCATTATTTGAAGAATTGTTTAGTAAGTTTTGTGTATAGGTACGGGTATATTCAAAATTCCGGATTTTTTAAAAGAAAAAATGTTTATGGTTGTCATTGGTTTTACCTTCGTAAAATGATATTTTGCTCACCGCGTGTTTAAAAAAAAAACAGAACACTTAGGTTTTCTGTCTATAACTCGTGACTGAAACCATATTTGAGAGAATTCTCACCTTCAATGGATATTATTTGCCAAACACCTGGCATGAGGAGTTAGCGAAACTTCAATATTGAAGCAATGCCGATTTTCCGGTGAAGGGTCATTTCTGAGAACAAAGCGTTCGTGACTACGAACGTAAGATTTGTTTACTGCCGTATCTTTTTGAACATCATCCATTTTTGTGATATTAATCATCTCCGAGTTACGGATGTGGTTTGCTGTTCCGTTTTTTATGAAATACCCGATATACGTTTGAATGTCATTGAGCACATCAAATCTTGATTAATTATAAGAAGAAAAAAATATCGGCAAGGAAGTTCATGAGACTACAATTCAAAAACCAAGGAGCTCTGGGTCCACGAGTTTATAATACGAATGTCTCTGGGGCCTTTTTTGGACTTTCCCCATAGCTCCAGGGCCCACCCAAAACCACCCTTGGGCCCGCACGTTGCTGACCCCTGCTCCACAGTACGTCCCGAATTTTTTTGTTATACTAGAAAGGTATTCTAATGCTGTTAGGGTGTACACTTTTGAACGATTTGTTTTACCAATATAACCACCCTTAAGTTGATATTCTTTGTTCAATCTCTGACCAGATTGTTTCACTTGTAATTTTAGTTGTTTAAGGTTGGTGGCACCAGGCATCTTTGCCAGCCTTTGCTTCAAGATTGACCAAAGATTTCAAATTGGAGACAGGTCAGGTGAATTAGGTGGGTGGCCACATAGCCTTTGGCCAAAACACAGGAAGGTTATTTTGGCACCACATTTGGGCAAGATGAGAGGTGTGGCTGGGCGCCCCATCCTGTTGAAAAATCGTAGAGGACATGTAGCTCACCATTCTGCATGCAAAAGGTGGACCTCTCCTGGCCTTTTTAGTGAAGGCAGCCAAACATGGACCACCAAGGATCTTCTCCACATAGTATTGGGCCATCACACGCTCATTTTTTCAATGAAGTAAAGCTCAGACAGACCCTGAGCCGACATCATTCCCCAAACCCTGTCGGACTCTGGGTGCTTCACAGTTTGTTGGACGGAACTTGGGGGCAAGAACGCGCCCAGACTCGATCAATTAGGGCATTTGTTGGCTGAAACAGATGAATGGGACTCTCCAATCATCACCAGTCCATCCCTTCCACTCCTTGGAGAATTTTAGCCTTGCCGGCAGTTGAGCACTGACGATTTTTATTTGGCATTTTAGGTCTTCATTTACAATTTAAGGGCAAGCTTATCCTTGATATTCAAAACGGGTTGAGTTGGAGCAACATTATTCTGGTAAACGAAACAATGTTGACTGTTAAGTTGTCCTCTTCAAACAGTGTGACCATACCTTATAGAAAATAGGTGTCATGTTCCGGGACATACTGTTGTTCAAACGCTTGTTTTTGAGTCCAGCCATAGACGTCGGGATGGTCCAGCTAAGTCTAATGCATTGTTGCTGATCTTATGGCTGGCCCTGTAGCTTTGTGTAGCTTCTCAGTTTTTTGGCTAACAGGAAGTAGAAGTTTTAGATGTGCCAAAAAGTGTAAAATTGGATATGCTGAATAACAGGAGTTAATGCTTCAAATTTCGGAACAACTAATCGGATCCTTTTTCAAAAGGAGCCTGGATTGATAAGTGCCTTTCGGACATTTTGCATTCTAATTCAACCAAACGACGGTTCAAAAGTGATTTAATATTAGAAGTGGTATAAGTCAACACGGGAAATCAAATACCATTATTTTTTCATCTGATTTGAAGAAAGCAAGGTATCATAATTCTTATCAAAAGATTGGAAAGAACATAAGTGTATTTATGTTCTTGCCTATCTTCAAATCAATTCAAACTTCATAAGCAAAAATGTCACAAAATGCAAAAAATATCTTTGACGAGGTTCATAAATATCACTTAATCGGCATTTTTTCAAATTCTGAGAGGCTTTTTTTTGAAAACTTTTACCTAAAAGCGCATGCTGGTTTTCCATTTGATCCACGTGGAACGAACAAAAAACAAATGAACTATCGGTCAAGTTTCAGGTTTCATTAGTTTCAAAGCACTGCTGCCATCCCTGTTGGCCTAATTCACTCAATTATCTTCCTAAACATAAATGAAGCTAATTTTTCGGTCAAGGCCAAAAAGAAAGGAAGTCCCTATCCAAAAGAGGAAAATGAGATGTTTTTTTGATATTTTCCAAAGGAATGCGTCGGTTCAGCAACACATTCCAACATTTTAACACGGAGTTAATATTAATGTGAAAATGTTTCCCAAATCTTTATCAAATAGTTATAAAGGTGTTAAAAAACTCTTTGTTGATTCATAACCCCATTTTAATCATTTTTTTCTCGAAAATGAAACTCGGAAAAAGGAGAAAAACCTGCTCAGGTGGATTCAAGTCAACAAAATGAGATTTAAAGCCTGTTCAAACTCGTGTTCAAAGCATCAATTGCAAAGCACCATGGAACGTCTTTTTGGTATTGTGGGATTGCAAAAACACAATCATATTATTTTACCATTCTACAATGACCCTCTCCTTACTCTTTCGTTGAAGTTTTGTTCTGTGCCGCGGCCCAATCGTGCATCATCGGTGGAGTCGTTCTTACTACGATCCAGTTTTGGACCGACCGCCGTTCCTCAACTTTATCAACCTTCCAGTCGACTTGGTTCGCATAAAGGTTGCGTTCTAACGTGCTCATTGGCTCACAGAGATGGCGACCCTTTCCTCTGATTGGTGGAACACTTTCGTTGCGAGGAAGGGATGGTCTTTGGAACGGGCTGGATTCAAAGTACTTCTCCCTCCCGCGATTCGTGGGTAACGTGTACTCTCGAGTCTAGAAAAATTAGGTGGGTGGAATGGATTGCTGAACTGGAAACATTGGCAGTCTAGTCCCAGATCCTCGTTTTTCCAGGCCAATAGCCTTTTTGTGCACTTCAGTGAGTTCCTCTATGTACGATACACCAAATAATATTTCTACCTGAAAGAACATATTCCACTACAATGCAGCACCCATCCGCCTGGATCAACCCTGCACACTTGGACGATCAAGGAAATAAAGGTAAGCACGTCGTTAACCACAATGTTTCCATGTGCAGACGTGAGATCAAATCATTCCCGCAAGCTGCTTTTTGACACATTTTTGAATAACTCAAAATACTTAGTGCATGTTCTCCCTGTGTTGCTAATGAATGACTTTAATGTGATCTTTAGGGCACTCAGGTGTAAATCAATTGGGAGGTGTGTTCGTCTCAGGGCGACCTTTGCCGGATTCCACTCGGCAGAAAATCGTTGAGCTCGCTCATTCCGGCGCCCGACCTTGTGACATTTCTCGTATCCTTCAAGTTTCCAACGGCTGCGTTTCAAAAATATTGGGCAGGTAACTAACTGATTTTGCTACTCATTCATGTGCGGCGCTGATGCGGTAATTTGCAACTTGGCATAGATACTACGAAACCGGTTCAATCCGACCCAAAGCGATTGGAGGATCCAAACCAAGGGTAGCCACAATTAGCGTTGTGGATCAAATACGCCACTACAAGAACGAATGTCCCTCCATTTTTGCTTGGGAAATCCGTGACAAACTCCTCCAAGACAAAGTGTGTCCACCAGACTCCGTTCCAAGTGTGAGTGACTTGAATACTGAAAATACTTTCAAATTAGCTTCCCAAGGATCAAACAAGAACTCAAAGCCAAATTTTCCGACAATACAGACAGTACAATATCAAACAATCAATCAGATAACTATTCTTGTCACTGGGTCTGAGTTTAGTTCTTTCAATTTTGCTGGCTGCTCAATGTGATTTGTAGATTGCATCAATATGAATCACCCTTTCACTAGTAAAAAGTACGCCACGGAGATTTCACTTCTTTTCATTTGCGTTTTCATCGGTCTTGAACCAAAGAAGCGAAGTGTCCTTTCTGTGTCCTTTCGATGAGAATACCAATCAATTATGCTTTTTGCAGTCAAAGAAATTATTGGAATTTGATAGCCTGGAAGTTCGCAATAGTGATGGACCAAAAGAGCTTTCGGCCGAAATTTTGGTTTTGGTAAGAATAACCAAAACCGAAAGCAGACATGCACTACAAAGAATGGAGTTTGAAAGTCGAGTAATTGTGTTCCATTAACCTCTAAAACTCATTTTTTTGCGGATTTTCATTAAATTTAGAAGTTCCCAACGTCGTACCAATGATTGATTTAGATTTCAGAGTGAATTTTGCATGTTTATAATTTTTCTTTTTTGTCACCTGCTTTCGGTTTCGGTTAAAAGTCCTTTTGGTCCATCATTAGTCTACAAGAAAAGGGAAGGTGTGGCGCTGCTTCTTCTTGCTTTTGCTTGTTTTGGACTTCCTGGCCATCAAATCCCGGAAATTTTAATGAACTTTGATTCCAACGAAGTTTGATTGAATTCTTACTCTCAATAAAAGACTTTTTTTTCTTTTTTATTATTATAAATATATATATTATAAATTTTTATTCTTTTTGGTTCAAGGTGGGGCTCTCTTATACTCTTTTTCTTATCTCTTTTTATATTTTCTTTATTTCTTTCCATTTTTTCTATTTCTTATACTCGAGGACCATTTGTTTAACGTGGTCTCTAAAATAAAATATTACATGCGTTGACAAGAAGAGAACGGAAAAGCGCCGAAAAAGCATAGTTTCCTTTGCGTACATATCAAGTCGGGTGCAGTTGGTCTTTTGGCGTCCACAGACCAAATCCAATGCTTTACACCCTCAGTACACAACGGCTCTTGATATAAGAATAATGTTGCCGCTAACCAACAATGTTCCTATCTCCAGCTTTGACTGGACATTACTACAATTTTCAGTTCATTCGAATTTTGGAATGAAATGAATTTCTGTTTTTATGATTCGTTTTTTATTTGAGCCTTGAATTCTCAAGGCTATGTACAAGACGAGCAGAAATATTGGCACAAAACTTCAATTGCGTATGCGTACTTTATGGGTGGATCAACCTCCGCTTCTTCTCGCGTCTATCCACGTTTCAATGAATGTATTTGTAAAAATGTCAACATCAAAAAGGCCATTTCACTTCCTCGACTTGATGTCAAAAATAATTCCAAAAAATAATATCAAATAATCACAAGAGATGGTCCTATAGGCCGTTGCGTATTGCCTGTTGCTTAGGCTTACGCAACATCGAAATGGTTCGTTATTCGACTTTTAGCAATTTAGATTACAATGATGATTGAAGGGGTTGTTTCAATTTCCGTCTTAGATGTTCCATGGCACTTAATCGTTTTTTCCCTTTGTTTTACGGGTTTTTATCCGATACAGGAAATAAAATTGTAAACATGCATAACATACATAAAACAAAATAAAACTCTGTAAACATGCATTGAGGTATCAGACTCTGTATGATATTTGA
Source organism: Tigriopus japonicus (assembly GCA_010645155.1). NCBI lineage: Eukaryota > Metazoa > Arthropoda > Copepoda > Harpacticoida > Harpacticidae > Tigriopus > Tigriopus japonicus. The sequence continues at coordinate 4,635,256 of CM021316.1, read as the reverse complement.
TCGTTAATTGTGTTCGAGTTAGCTGCCCTAGTATAACCTTGTACATAAGGCTGGTCCGGGATAGTCTTTAAAAAATCATCTAATTGGCGTTTGAAGCTTGACAATGGGTCATCTAGTACATAAAACTTTCGAAGGGACCCCGGAAGAAGATTGTAGAGGGGCTTAAAGCTTATAAATCTGAAAAACATAATGTGAGCTTTATAGTCCCATTGTTTTAGAGGTGTGAGTTATTTGGATGCTTTTGAATAACTCTGGATAACTTCACAAGCTGACGTCTGTCGCAGTCTTTAGATATAGTATTAGTAACACAAATTTGTCATGCAAAACATCCTTTGGAACATTCACGGAGCATGACAATATTCCATACGTTTTGAAAATTCAAAGCGCTTTATTAAAAGTATAGCAAAATGAAGTGGCTCATACGTTATTCTTTGGCTGTTGGGCAATTTTTGTTTTCGGTGATATAGAGACATGTTAAGGTATCTGCTTAAACTTTGTTTGGATCAATAAATACCCTTCTTTTCCATTGTCCAAAAGGTTTCATCGATCAACCGTGTGCTAAGGAACGTGTCAGGACGGGTGGAATCTGGTTTGTGTTCATGGATGTCAAATGACGAGTTGAGGTAACATGGTATTTATGTTACGTATTGCCAGGGTATTACCACTAAATTACTTTTTATGGTATTACTGTAATTCGGTACATTTTTTCTTCTGAGTGAGTAATGGCACTACATTTTGTCAAAGCTGTAATTGTAGTTGTAAAATTTTGCAATCAGTACATCAGCACTTTTTTAACTAGATATGATCTCGGAATAAACTCTTTTTTTGTTATTTTTTTGTAACTTTTTCTGAGTCAACAGGTTAAACCCCAATTGCAGTTCTTTTTCGGCAGGCCTGGCGTCTTTCATTCTCCTGTGCAATTTGCTCTTGAGTGAAGCTTCCATTTGTTACCTTCACTATAAATTTTGCGCCACTCTAAATGGGAACATCGAAGTAGTTAGTTACCAGGGGTTTTGCTCGTACTTTTAGAAATCATATCAAAGGAAAGAAAGGCTCATTATGAGTACTGTTCATAAGCTCCTTTGTTAGAGATATGATGCCAGCAATTGAAAGTGTATCGCTTTTTTGTGAGCTTTCTTGACCACGTTCTTGCCGCATCTATCTATCTATGTATCTATCTAAGTAAGAAATCCCAACAATTCCCCTTCCCTTGGAACAAGGCCTTTCATTTGTTTTATCTCCTGCCGCTAAGATTTTTGAGACCTTTGTTGAACCTTTCACCTCATACGCCCTAGAAAGAAAAAAAATGCGCCACGGACAACTTTCCAGGATCAATGCTTAGCAAAGAATTGAAATGTTCAGAGGTCACACCTTTTAGCTTTTCCAGGAAACTTTTGTTTGAAACTAATGCGTCTTCCCATGCTTTGGTGTTTCATATCAATATTAAAACAATGGTACATTGGACTTCAACTATTATTGTTTACTTTTAGTGGGCAAGGGACAGACCACCCGTGGAATACCGATTCATCCAATGATCACTATCTCAGCAATCACGCTCAATACATTGGAAACGGCGGCAGTGCAGTGGTTTCACATCAAGGTAAGATTATTTTACGTCCAAGTGCTTTATGAACGATGCGTTCTTTCGTTCTTTTTTTATGCGAATTTTTATTTTATTTTAGGTTCCGATATGATAATGTACGATGCGTACATTATCATATCGGAACCTAAAATAAAATAAAAATATTTACGGCAAATGTAGACAAGATTGACAAAATTAAAAAGGAGTTGTGTTTGTCTCCAAGAGCATTCATTCATGGGCTCTGTCCCAACCAAGGATTTGAGGTCAGTTGTAGCGATCGTAAAGGTTTTACTTGTGCTCTGAGAGCGCCTCCAAATCCCAAGGAATCCAGCTTCTCCTCTTAATCGGGCTCCTTCATTGTTCAATCTCTTGCCCATTAGTCTTGGTCAGGAATATGTAGGAGCTGATCCTCTAAACGGTTTAAAGAAGGGTGAGATAAATTTTTAAATTTTATTCCTGATCAACCCACTATTCAAGGGTTGTACAGATCTGCCAACAGTAACTCGTTGGTGGATCAAATTTCGTATAAATGTTGATGGCATAAATTATATTAATGATTTAGTTGTTTACAGGGAATCGCATTCCTTGTAGCGTTAATGAAAAATCAGCAACCCAACAAAAAATTGGTAAGAAGATATCGATACCCTCGATTAGTGGACACTAGCGACCCTTACTAGAGACTGGCCGTCGTAGGCTAACACACGGTGCCGATGATTCACGCTGTTGATTGGTCAATAGCATTCAGTTGAACATTCAGCTAATTCTAACGAAGTTCAATAACAAACCAGAGTGCTTCTTCTTTGTTGATTTTGTAGTGATCTGACTTGGTGCCGGGGTTGCCAATTTACCGATGTGAAATCATATTCCCCTCTATCTACCAGTCTTCATTAACCCGTTTTTCCTTTAAGGATCACCAAAAGGCAAGGCATCCCTGACTTTCGTGACTTCTGAGCAGGGTTGCAAATCAAACTCACATTCGTGTTTGCTCATATACAAGAGCAAAGCACCCATTCTGCAAGCAGTAACCCTACCTTGCAACCTCCCGTAAAAAAACTTGCGCAAGCCCAGATTCCACATCACTAAGATTTTGTTGTCAATCACCCGATCGTGTGACATTAATTGGCCCTTGTTAAAACTCCACACTAATTGAAATTCACTTTTTTCATATCGGCTATATACCTTAGACACACTCCCAGCAGACTTGAGGACTTTCAATAACCAAACTGCCCTATCAAATGAGCGAAATAGTTGAGATGTGTTTCGCAGAAGAAAAGGTTCCTTTAATCATGAACTTCGGCTTCCCGCATGATGAATGACGTCACAGACAGTCCGTGCCGGGTCAGGCAATCATAGATTTGAATGCCAATCTCTGCCTTTTAGTATTTCTAGTGGACACAACAAAAGCTAGACATGAAAATACTCGAAATAAAGAAAGAGTATCAAAAAGTATCAAAGAATCAGTTTCTAAAAACTATAATAAAGATAACTTCCAATTTCCATTGAGCTTTCCACCATTCTTGTTTCATTTATATAAATTGCCAGAACTTTTGTGATGTGTGTCAAATGATATTAAAGTTTCATATCTGAAAAAAATATTTCAACAATTAACATTTTACAATTGTAATTAGAAAATATGGGATATTTTCAGCAATTTGAATGCTTTAGGCCAAATTTGCGAATAAAAAGGGCAAAGAAAGGTGGAAAGTGCAAGAAGGCAGAAAAAATGTTTCTGTTACCAAAATTCGTTGTGCGATTTTTGCCCGTCCCTTCTTATGCATGTATTTATGTGTTAAGGGCATTCTTTGTAAGTAAAAAAATTGGTACAAAAATTAACTGCTCAACTTCTTATCGTCACAAGAGTGAAAAAATACATGCCACTTTGTGTTAACCCAGAGTTGAGTCAATTACTTGAAAAATGTAATTAATTACTATTACGATTACTTCGTCGAAAAATGTAATTAACTTCAATTACATGACAATTACATGACAATTACATGTCAATTAATCTTTTACACCTTTGCAGAATCAAAACGATGAAATATAAATATATCTACCATTCTTAAGGAGTGATGCTTCAACTCGCTACTTACATTGCCTGAAAGGTCCAAACGAACGAATGTTTTGCCAAAACCAAAAGCTTTTGAACGTGCTAAAATATCAGAATAATTACTGCGCCATCAAATGCAGGGCATATTTTTCTTTTTTTTTTTTGAAAAACTCACTTCATTTGTAAATCAATTTGTTTATTTGTGCAGCACTTGTCTGCCCATTGATTGTGAAAAGCTTTACCTCCTGACACAAAAGTCATGGCAAAAAGCTCTTGTAGTATGAAAATATATGGCTTGGGTGCGTATTTTAACGTGACGTGAGCTATTACTTAATGACATCCCATTTGACAACAAATTGATGGTGAAAATAATTGTTTCACAAGTGAAAACTAATAAATGGGTCTTTCCTGTCAATTTGTAGTACTAAGATTGTTAAAAGTAATTGGTAATTTGTAATTGAAAATTCGTCAATTACATGGCAAAAAATGTAATTAATTACAATTACAACTACTTGGCGCAAAAGTGTAATTAATTACAATTACAATTACATGTAATTGTAATTGAAGTTACAGTAACTCCCCATCCCTGTTTTTACCACACGATAAATGTTCAACCTTAAAGGTGGGGTCGAATTGAATTTCCTTGGGGTTTCACGTGGGTAGGCACGTGATGAAATTGACCGTATTTGCTCTGGCGTTTATGCTCTGGTTCAATGTCGTCGCCTTTGAGGGAAACATGTCGGCAGCACTCCATTATTCTTATCATGTTTCCGCACCAAAGCCCTTGAGTGACACTAAACGATGCTGAGAAGGCGTCAAGTTCCGCGGTCTGTTCCATCCGTTTCTCGCGCGTTCCAATTTCCTTCTCAGAGAGCGTCAAAAAAGAGCAAAAGGAACAACGGTGTCGCCGACGGTGCTGCCACTCGCGGCTGAAAAGAGCGGAAGCCAAGCGAAGAAGAAGCGAAGGAAGGGAATAAATAATCTGGTCGGTCGAGCGACGAAGACCAACGGGCTGATACTGTAGAGAGCAGCGAAGGGGGGAACAACGGGGTAATGAGGTGTAAACCCAAGGGAGCGTGTCAAGTAACAAGATTCCCTCGTGGTGGCAAATCTCATTCACGAAGTAATCACACCAATACGATCCAATATACATACTAACATCTCTTTTTGGTGCTTACTCCTTTTCTTAAGTGAAGTTTGGACAAATCTTTGTAAACATGCATACTTGAGGTAGCATTTCGGTTCATTCACAATTGGGTCTCAAAGTATTCTTAGAAATCATCGAGGAATATGAAGACCCCCCTCCCAAAGTACTGTGTTCACGTTTGTGTTTTTTTCCAGGCACCTCAGGGTTCATCCAAATGAAGCGCAAGTTTCAACGCAATAGAACCTCTTTCGCCAGTGATCAAGTGGACATCCTCGAACGAGGTATGTACAATGTGCATGAGCTAGTAATTGTACCGAATAAAAGATGGAGTGTCGCTGAGGTCTTCACACCGTTTGCTCTAGAATTTGAGAAGTCCCATTACCCTGATCTGTATCTTCGCGAAAGATTGGCTTCTCTCATTTCGGTTCCCGAAACTCGAGTCCAAGTTTGGTTTTCCAATCGCCGAGCTAAGTGGCGGAGACAAGAGAAGATTCGCCAAAATCACCGTTCCAAAGAGCCCAAAAAAGTGTTACCGCCACAAGGGTACAACAGAGAAATCGGATCAAGATGTAAAGAACGCAACGGAATCGATCTCTCGTCTAAAAGGTAAGTTTAAAAGTGACTCAACTTGAAAAGATTTAGTTTTTTTTCTAATTGACGCTCTTATTGGCAGGTTGACTCATCTGCAAACCATTTCCGTAGATGGATGGGATCTCTTAAATCAGGTAGTTCAGCATAAATGAGCTGTTTTCTTCTTTCTGAATTCCTTTTCTTCTTGATTTGCAGAGTTCGTGAATGGAACTACAACAACGTTGAATGATTTGACATATCATATTGCGTTTTTTTCATCTGTATTTTTTTCTTCAAAATACAAAATTGGAAATACCAATCATCATCAGATTTGATATTGAGAAAAAAAATATCACTTGGTTTCTACTTTTTGACAAAATTCAACCTAAGGCACTGTCTACCGGATTCGAGTTGTTTCAGAGACTGACAAATGTTAGACATAGCATAACAGTAACATAATTAAGAAGATTAACACAAAATGTGTCTATAAATCTGTTTTTTCTTGAGAACCTCCTCCATCTTTAGATTGAACCATGCCCGTGTTTTTAGCATTCGTTTGAATCCGTCCATAGACCGCAATCAGGCCAAAAAACACGGCAAATCCAAAAATACAAGGCAGGAAAGCGACCGACTTGATCCACATGGAATAACCAAGATAGCGCGAATGCATGGCCAAATCCTCTAAAGTAAAATCATAAAAGTGATGATAAAATGAACACGTTAGTGGATTCGATTTTGGGTTAAAACGAACAAACGTACCATCAATGTATGGAAATAATGTTTGGGGATTGATTTGGGATCTTGCCTCATAAGTCCACAAATAAGGGTCTTGCGAATTTAACACGGTTTGATTGGTAACTGTGAAAACTCGACTTTGAATGCCTGTGTACTGTCCGTAGTGTTCAGGTAAATAAAAAATCTGATTCTTCCACATGTTCAAATCGAATAGCATCACTAGGAAAATGATTCCATAGTTGAACCATTTCCCTGTAAAAGAGAGGAGAATTAAAAAGTGATTGAATCCTTTTCAACGGTGTTACTGTATTAAGAGGTTTCGTGAATGAATGTGATTGGGCACTCGAAACTTGGTGGAAGCAAAAGTAGTAGACACAGTTGTGGGTTTTTTGTCTATTTCTAGATAATATGATCCTTTATAATGCTTGTTTTTGGGAGTGCAATGTCCTTCCTGCTAAAAGCAATATTTTGGAAGAGCACGTTTCAGAGCGCATTAAAGAACCTGTTCATTTAATCTTAAATTAAGCTTTTTGGGAGGGCGCTTAAAAGTCTTTGATTTTACCAACCTGATATTTCGATTTCCACAGCGCTTATACTCAATTGATGCTTATGATATCCCGGCAAGTTCACATCCAGTGTGTTAGTAAAATGAGGAAAATCCCAATCCTGCATCACAATTATCAAATCCAATACCAAGACTGATGAAGCCAAGAATGCACGAGAAAGCTCTAAAATGAATCACTTTTCTTTAAGGCACATGAATTAGACTTGCTTTTGGCCTATCTACGCTCAAACCTGTGGTGGCGAAAAAATCTCGATTCAGTCGATCCCAAGTTATCCAATCTGTAGCAATCACAGTGATAACAGCTGTGGTGGACACCGTGGAAATTATCCAAAAGATTAGGATGCGGGGCCAAGTGTAGCTTTGATACCATCGCCTGGCAACCAACAGAAAAGTCTGTTTAGTGAACCAAAATAGTCCTTGACTATTGATAGAAATCATACCTGAGCGTAGGTGCCCAACAAGGGTATAAATTGTCCTGAAGCATCATGTCAGTGATAATCAGAGCCGTGAGCAAGTCTCCCAACCAAGTTCCACAAGCTGCCGCCTTCATGACACTAAGCTCAATAAAAGGGATTCGAAGTTGAGGTTCATGTTCTTTGATTTGAGATGAATAACTACCTGGAAAAGGTGAGTCCCATTTGCGAATTTATTGTAAGGTTTTTGGCGTTAGGAAACGTCAAGACCAGGAGCACATTGTAAGCATGAGAGAAGAGAAACAGGGACACAATCACCGTTCCAAATTGAACCATCCATGAGCCCTAAAGAGATGAAAGAGCCATCAAAAAGGCCAGTTTTAAGAAGGCATTCGGTTTTAAAACACCGAAAAGATTCAGATTAGTCCTTGGTAGTGATGGACCGAAAGGGCTCATAACCGAAACCGAAAGTTTCGTCCGAAAGAGGGCTTAACCGAAACCGAAACCGAAAGCAGCTGACAACAAAATTGTATAAATGCAAACTCCACCTTAAAAATTAAATGTGTTCGATGTTGGGTGGTCGCAAATTTTGAAAAATCAGGAAACTTTGGACGAATTTTTATTTCGATTTTGTTGTCAAACTCCATCCTTTATAGTGCAGGTCTGCTTTCGGTTTCGGTAGGCATAACCGAAACCGAAATTTCGGCCATAATTTCGGCCGAAAGCGCTTTCGATCCATCTATAGTCTTTGGCACCACATGCTCAAATCCATCACGTTTTGAACTCGAAGCTTAGAGCTATGCGAGTGCAGTGACTATTTCTTCTGTCAAAATAACCTAGTTATTGGACCCCAACAAAAATTACATTGTGTATGATGGGTGCACTCTTGCCATAGGATTTGACCAAAAACATCATTTCTTACTTGATTGGCCCTAAACATTTTCAGGCGAAGAAACTGACTCAAAATCATCCCATGGATCAAGGTTTTCCCGAGGATCAAGCCACATAGAATGGCTAGAATCCATAAGGACACCTAAAATGGAAGAAGTGACGATGTGACAAAAAATAGTTTTGTTCCATGATAAACTGTTAAGACTGGACAATACTATACAAATTTAACAATAGGGTTTTTGTCAGATATTGTTTTTTTTTCAACACAAAAGGCAACAATACAAATTGTTCAAGGACATTATTCTAGCTTTCCATTAACATTTTGAAACGCAGTTGTTTTGTTCATGCTATTTTGCGCAGGAAATGCCCCTTGCCCCACCCCTTCGTTTCCCCTTTTTCCACGTTCTAAGGGAATGCTCGTATGAAGCAAAGACTGGTCGGTCCTATGAATCTGCGATCCCACCTTCTAGAAAACCGCACAACAAACCAGAGAAACAGTTGTCCTTTTGCTTATAAAAAATGACGAGGGATATTGGGAACCGAAGCGTTCGTTTCCTATCTTTCTTGACCTGAATCGTTCATATAGATCTTGGCGTGATCCCTTGGTGAATAGCAAGCACCTCCTAGATGATCGGACTTCGAGCATCTTCTCCGCCAAGAGGGCAAGAATCACGAGGAAACTTTCAGTAGAAAACTTGTGACAAGTTCTCCATCTTATTTGAGAGAAGTAGAGTCCCATGGGGTCCAATGGACAAGCGTGAAAGCCATTGGGATTTGTTTTTCCAAGGATTGGGGTTTGTCAGATCAAGAAGAAAACTCAGGATGTTAAACATTCGGAAAGAACCGTGGCCTAAAATGACGACTTGATTCGGTTAGCAAAGCCTTTATTTTCCGATTGACAAATCACCCTTGCGACCAAAGGGACGAAAAAGTTTCCTTCCCTTTCCAAAAATTCTCTTTTTTTTTCATTTTCAAGAAAGTTTCATAAAAATAGATAGATAACACGATTCATACTCCTTTTTTCCTTTTTATCGTTCAGGCATTCCCTTGTTGGCAACGGTTGTTTTGGTAAGCAACTTCTTGTTTTCGAACAGTACCTTTAGGAACCCCCAACGCCAATCCGGTGGATATTTGGTGAAAATGAAGCTGAATACATTTCCTATCACCGGGATATCGGCTTCTAAAGAAAGACAAAGGATTTGTGGTATTATAATTGAAGATAATATTTATCAGTCGACACCGACATTCCTGGTTTTGAAAAGAAAAACAACTATGGCGGATTAGGCAAATAAAACGCTGTATTTGATACAAGAGGCCTGAAAATGATCTTAACAACCAATCTATTCCTTGACAACAGTATCTTTTGGAGAAGTTCCTCAATTTTCTTGAATGTTCTGATTGTGGCATTCAGGATTTTTCGTAATTTAATCGACAGAGTACTGACAGATTTCGTATAAAATTTCACTAAGTTCGCAAATGAATAGTGTGTGTATTTCAGCACATTCAATCGATAGCAAGATAGACACTTGAAGCTGGTGTTCGTTTCTTTTTGAACTCAAAAATGCATTCATTCAGGTTTTTGTTTGATCCACCATATTTTTACGATTTTTAGCAATAGTGCAATCGTTTGAAAGCGTGCAATTGTGAACATCAATTTATGTAGTGTTGCGTGATTTACATTTCAAAGTACTAGTTTTTGTTAGGTTCATCTCAGATTGACTTCAGCAGTACTGCGAGCTCAATCCTTTGCTTTGGCCAGACTCAACGGAAGAAATATTACAGAATACCACTTACGGCAAAGTTGCTACACTGAAAATTCAACGGAACATTATTAACTGCACTGAAATAACTTGTTATTCTAGTACAATGACTGGCCGTAAGCTGTATTTCTGTAATTCATCCCTTGGATTATGCAAGGAAATTGGTTTATCCCAAGCAACACTGAGCACGAATTTTGTCAAAAAGTACCAGTGAATAAGCCTGTCTAAATGTCCGAATAATGTATCGAGTAGAAATGCTGACAACCATCATAATTTTGCTTCTAAATACGTTGCCAAAAGGCCTCTCTGTTATGACCTCCAAAAGGTGATTTTTCAGAAACTCAAAGCAAACGAAATCAAAATTCAAGGTGACCTAGAATGTCGAAGTCCAACCTATCAAGTCAACCAAATTTGTTGCTAACATACCTTGTTTGCTATGAGACAAAGGATCTTCGGCGAATATAAGAAAATTACATAATATGACCAAGGAACACGCGCAAAGTCTCAGGTACGGATGCTGGAAATGAATATGATTCCACGGTGAAACAAGGTTCTGGCTCTGTCCTCAATTTTTTGAATGAGATTACTTTACCTGAAAGTAATACTTGAATTTTTCGTTGAGGCAACTGAAAGAAAGCCATGACTTCTTGTTGGCGGCCACCACCAAAAGGTTATTTTCACTCTGAAATGGACAATTTATGAGCCTTTCGTTTTTCTTTCGTGCACAAAACCTTTTTGTGCCATCATAGATAGAGATTGAAGCGTGGTCCAACCAGGCGCAGTATGCAATTTGAACTCACTCGATGTTTGTTCCAGACACGGATGATATTGCCTGTGTGCGTGACATTAGGTAAATCACGCTCAAGAATAGTTCGGGCCTGTCGCTTGAATGCACTCAAGGTTCCTCTCTCCAGTTTATTTCTGGAAACCAGGGGGACAAAGACAAAATTAGAAAAATAACTCTATTTTGTGATAAAGTTTTTCTCTGTCTTGTTTCGTAACTTTTAACCATTTCAATTCAGAATGAGTGGAACTGTTCCACATGAACTCCGTTAAGGTTATGAATCTACTTTACAATTCATTTTCACAAATTCTTTTGGTCTCTCAAATTGGGTTCTTCCAATCTTAAGATTTCCAAAACGTTTCATCTTCGAGAACGAAAATAATTCCGTGTATTTACCTACCTAGTACAAAAGCTTTGACTTCCGCCGGTTTGCTGATCAAGGTTGGTGTCAAGACTGCCACGATGCTTGGAGGGTTGATGCTCGTGCTCACCAGGATACATTTCATTGCGGAAGATCATGGCACTAGTGGAATTCGTGGTTTCTTCCACAATTTCCAAGTCTTCCTCATAAATGATATCGCTAGGGTCAAGCTTTCTTCTGAGGTATCGACTGCTTTGGTTTTTGCTACGATTCCTTCTGAGACCCGTTGATGGACTCAACCCAATGTCTCCAAGGCTCATGGTTCTCTGCTTGGACAATGGAGTTGATCTTGAAGTGTGATGGTGAAGAGGAATCTCCTCATTCTGAACCGAATTTCCAGCCATAACGGATTGGTTCTAGTGTTCCACCGCGTCAATTTTGTCACCCTCTAGAACCGAGTCCAAGTTAAACTTTTGAACATTTGTATTCACATTGATTGTTCCACGTAAACAATGACTCATATTGAAGAAGATGTGTTGGTTGGCTCAAATAAAATAGACTAACCACACAATCAAGCGTTTGGGTCCTAGTTCCAATCAGGACTGGCACGAGTTCCGTGGAACCATCGCTCATTTAGTAGGACTTCAGGGTGACGGTTCTACATTTTCATTGTGAATGTTCCATGGAATCAGGTAGTGCATCTGTTGTGTTAAAGTATATGACAAAAAGTGATCCCGTCACGTACTTGACTTTCAAGCTAACGAGGCTTAATGGATTGCAAGCTTTTGGGATGAACCTAGTTGAGGAGAGAGGAATGATTGGGTGGGAAAATGCTCCAATAATAGCTACCCTATGGCCTTTCCGTGGATCTTGGACCAAGAGTATGTATTGATACATACTTTCACCAGAGAGCAACATGATGGAACCTTTCCTCTCCCGTCTTAGGGCTTCCCTCGTCTTGATATGGGAAGCGTTATGATCGCTTTTAATTTCAGCCCTTTATAAGAGCCTCAAAATCACAATTAAGGAGAAATCACAGGTTGAAACTGATACCAAAGGTTTATTCCTGCAAAACTCTCCTCACGAGAGACGGTGTGAAACCACAGTTTGAAACAATCTTGATGGAAAGAAAATACTTGCAGTTTTTGGACAAAACAGGCACTAATGCATGGATTGGATTTGCACGAGATGGTTCATGATAGTGCATTCAGCATGATTTGACACTTGCACGGATTTTGCCCTGTCTTTACTTATTGAACGGAGATAGCACGGTTGAAGTTAAAATCCCATTAGATTAGAGCAATTTGGGAATTCAACAGAGGGTAAATAACATTAGTAGTTCACGTCTAATACTTCAGAAGTGGAAAACAAGAAAGTTGTAAGATATTTTGATTGGAGGAAAAGTGTATTGATGAACAGGTTTAATTTTTACAAATGGAAATATTTGTTTCCTTTGTGTTTGTTCGAATTTAGTGGCCCAGAAACCTCTTAAAACTTAAAAAGGCCTGTTCCCTATGGCGAAAGAAAAAAATACAGATTACGGTCCAGAGGTCAATTTGAAATGTGTATTCGTTACAAAGTCAGTGTAAAATTCAGGTTACAAATTGAATAGGAAATTCAAAATGTTGGATACAAAAGTCAGAGAAATTTTCTAATGCTTTCCAGGTTTTGTTTGGCATTGAAATTGTTGGCATTAATGACTAAGGCCATGTTATAGTGTTGGGCAGCCAGACGGTATTTTTTCCAACGGTGATAAAGTACCCCCAAATTGCTGTGATAAAGACCCTTGTTATTCTCGTTCAGAGTCCTTGGATCTTCAGTCAAATTCAAGGCCAAGAGGAAGAATTGCTCGGCCTCTTCAAACCGATTCATCTTCCCATAGAGATTCGCCAGATGAAAAGGAAAATCTGATTCCCCAGGGAACCGCGCTATCGCTGAAATAGCCAATCGTTCGGCCTCGTCCCAAAGTCCCTGTTCATCGTTCAATAAGATCAGATTGGCCCAGGCAGACTTATGTTCAGGCTTTAAAAAGATTGCCCGTTCGAAACGTTTCGAGGCTTGATCTAATTCGTTGGTTTTTAGGTAGAGATTGCCGAGATTAAAGTGACAGTCAGGATAGTCGGATCGCAATTGAAGAGCCTGATGGTAGCTTTTCTCAGCATCACGGAAAGCTCCGATTTGGGCTTGAGTCACGCCCAGATTCATCCAAGCGGTGGAAAACTCTGGATTGATAGCTACGGCTAAATTTAGAGACTCCAATGCTTTAGAAGGGTCTTTCAATTTTCGGTAAAGGTTCCCAAGGTTGTTGAGGGCATGCTCATATTGAGGATGAAGATGAAGCGCTTGCTTGTACTCGAGAAGAGCCATTTGATCCTTGTCCAGGTCGGCTAGTCGTTTGGCAATATTATAGTGAACTTTGGCATTGTTGGGACACACACGGAGACCACTTTGGAACAATTCCAATTCGCTTCTCCAATCAAGAGAGCGTTGCAAGGATCGAAGGCCAAAAATGGCCAGAATGACAAATTGAGCAAGTTGAACGTAGGGTGTAAATCTCTTCGTGGGGCTATGTTGAGTGGCCAAAGCAAGAATGAGGCAATATCCTAAAGAAGGTAAGTAGAGGTTACGCTCGGCGATGACAAAACCGACGTCGAAAAAGATATTGGAAGCGGGTAAAAAAGAGGCTATTGACAATCCCATAGCACTCATAATGTACTTGATCTTTCGGTGACCCGAAACAAATGCCATCAAAGGAATCGAGGCAAGATAACCCCAAAATAGTATGATAACTAAGCACCGAATGTCCAAGTACGATGATATCGGCCTTAGACAACCCATGGACCAATCGAAACAGAGCCAATCGGGACAGACTAGAAGCCAGGCGTTGAGGGCGTGGTGATAGGCGTGATTAAGAACTCGCATCGGGAAAGAACTCATGAAGATTGTGGGATTATCCTCCCGTTTAAATGTGGGTTGTTTGAAGTTCATGATTTTGAGTCGAATGACCAGGCACACGATAGTGACAGAGAGATATGACATCGTCTTCCAGAACCAAGCACGAAGGTGATTAAGCGTCGATTGGCGTCTGGGATCCAAGTAGAAGCCGTTGATGAGCACCAGAGCTGGCAACATGATACCCGGCTCTTTGCACAGCATGGCTACAAAAGTGAGTATTGATATTCCAAAGATACCGATCATTGAGCAAGCCGGTCCTTGATTTTGGTACAAGAGCATTGCCAGCAAGCACAGACCACTGGAAGTTAAATCCGCCAAACCCACTCCAGCCATGACGGACTCAACATGGATGGGATGCCAGGCAAAGAGCAGAGCCAAGAATAAAGTCGAATTGAGCCATCGACGAGCAATAATGAAGACCAAGATCGCATTCAAGGTGTGGAAAAGTAGATTAATCAAGCGAAAGACGTAAACGTTGAATCCAACGACGTGGACAATGAGTCGAAAGAGTAATATTGTCAATGGTCGGTAGGATTTGTGGCTTCGGGAACTCCGCAGCGGATCACCCCAAAAATCGTTCTGAAAGATTCGGCTGACATTCACAGACTGGCTCGTCAAGTCAGAGTTCTTCAGAATGGCAGGCACATCGTCAAAGACAAATTCCGAGCCGTCCGAAAAAGCCGACCAGAATGGTCCAGGGGTCAAGAGGCCAATCAAGGCCACACAGGCCCATCCCCGCGTACCAAAACTGACGGGGGAGGCCATTCTCTTTCGGATTCATTAAGCGAGGGTAGAGTGGGCGGGATTGGCCGTGGCGTCGTCATCCCCTTTGGAGACTTTGGCCTCCAAAAAATCGACTTTCCGCTCCAAAGTGGTCAATTTCTCGTTCAAAGTGGACAACCGAGAGCGACAGGATTTCTCAAAGGCGTTCAAGAAATCGGCAATGCGTTTGATGGAACCGGAGATGAGCTCAATGTATTCGCGATTGGCCCAATCCTGTTGAGTCTGTCTCTGCAAGGCTTGACGATGTTCCAAAGTGGCCGCTTGCGACATGTTCACTGGAAGCAAAAGCAGCAATGTCCAAGGCAAACTAATAAAAGAGACACCCGCTCCAAATGCAAGGCAAGTTGGATCCGTCGATTTGCCAAAGGCGTATCACAGCACGAGGGCTTCTGATTCTGGTAAGAGATTCTGGGAGGAGGCGTCGCCGCTCTGAAATCACTCCGGGCAAGATAACCGAAGAAAAGAGAAGATAAGGTTGCTTCTTCCTGTCGCCAACACACACAGAGTGACTAAATTGTGCAGGAGGGCAAGATCCTAAAATAGTTATTCCCCGCCTGTCTAGTGCTCATTAAGGGTTGATGTTCCTAAACATAAGTGGAGTGCACATTTCCCAACCCGTTTAAAACAATCTCATTTAGTTAGTGCGGTCCAAATTGAAGATTGAATTGGGATCCTCTTCTAAACCTGTAGAGAAACGTGAGATGGCGGTTTAAGAAAAAAATCTGTAAAGTCTGCTTCACTCGGGTTTTGTCCCTTCAAACTTGTAAAGATGTACTGATGCTTATCAAATGAGGCATTTATGTTTCATGCATATCATGTAGGTACATCATGTTTACCTACACTAAGTTAAAGCGCAAACTTAGCAATATTATTAACGGACTCGAAATACGGGACAACATTCACAATTGGAGAAGGTTTCATGATGTAGATGTAATTCTTTCCGCTAAAACTGTAGTCTGCGCCAGCAGGAAACCAATCAGCTCAGCTCCATCTTTCAAAAAAGGTCATCAAAACACGAGAACGACTCAAAGCTCACAGAAATCCAGGAGTTCAGCCACTTACATATCTTTCTCTCAATAACCAGCCAGATTAAATGAGCGAGTTATCTTTGCCATTGACATCAGTTTCAAGTGGTTTGTTATTGGTTGAATCTTTCTATCAATATAAATCATTTGGTCCGTGACATCCGGTACACTAATTTAATATCAACACAGCTGTATTTAGTTGAAATGAATAATCGGGGGCTTTGGCGTTGTTGGGATGACGAGTCAAATTCAAGTCATACAAGTGATAAAACGAACTTTTAAAATCTTAGCTTTAGAGTTTGCTAAGTCGCTCATACACGAATATGTGTGAGCGGTTGTGTACCTTTAAATCCTAAATCTGTTTTCCTCGAATTCATGGTCATTGGATATTTTGCAAGACTCGAGAACATAAAGAATGTGACATCATTCACAATCAGTGCAATTATTCTTAGCATCTGTATCTTCTAAAATTGTTCAAATAACAATTTTATGACATAAAAAATTGGCAACAAGCCAATTTACCAAGTGGAAATAGTGTTTGTAAATCTTTTTTCTCTCTCGGAATGCTGATGTGTTAAAAAAAAGCTACAGTTTTTGACACAAAGGAAATCTTCTTAAAATATTTATGTTTGCAAATTATATTCTAGTCTTTAGCTAAATAATTCTCTTTAACTAAGATGTTGGAGTCTGCTTTTCGAAAAAGAAAAAGCTAAGGCATTTTCCCATGTCGCAATGTTCCGTTCTTTATCCATAGGAATTTTAGTGCGTAAAAAGCGGACGTTCATGTCCAATTTTAGATTTATCATGGAAATGACGACCTGCAATCAGAGGAACTGTCGCTCAATGAAAATACCCTTACAGCTGGGATTACAATTTTTTGCTTCCCTTCGTTTAATGTTTATTTGTCATTTATGTTTTCGCAATTTTATGATTAAACTCTCTTAAGTAAATAGGACGACCTGATCTAAAATGGTTGGTCAACGTATTTCAAGAAGTATGAGGGAGTCAATTTTGTTTCCATAAAAAGCATAGCTCATACATGGGCATGACTGTTGGACCTACTTTAATGTATTCACGAAGGTATATGGCCTTGTTGACTAGCCTTGGAAGCTTTTATGTAGTATATCTCAGCTCGTTCATCGTTCGTTGAGAGCCAGAATGAGGCAGTTTAGGGCTTCTTGATCAAATATTTCGAGGCTAGAAAAATCACGACCGAAGAGAAAGAAGTTACTTCATTTAATGTGTCTGGAAAAGGCCACAAATTAGTCTGCTTTTGACTAGTTTTGCAGGTGGTGGTGAATCTCTAGCTCATGTCTCTTTCTAAGAAGAGACTGTGAAACCCATCGATCCATGACAAATTGATTAGACCTCCAGGAGCAGCACCCATCCAAGTCCCTTCGAACTTTTTCGTATCATAGGCCTTTGTGTGTATGCGGATAAACTATGAGAGTGAAGAGCATACCATAGCATGGCATGGCAAGGAAATCGTATCCACTGTGAAGAAAAGCAGCCATGCACTCACTCAGGTTGAACCATCATGTACTATTTGTGTGTATACGTACAACCACGGAAGAACGAACACCCGAAAGAAAGACCCGACGGGAGTGCTCACTCCTCCTCGTCTATGCCATGATGCATGTACTCACATTAATGTCAAACTAAGCTCGTGTGATAACCGAACTACCTGTGTTGTTGGTACTGCGATTGTGGGACCGTCAATGCGGGCATGATTGGCCCACTCACGTCTGGCAAAGGCCTTCATACAAATCGTACAAGTTTGAGTCAACGGGAAGAAAATACTTGCTCGGAAGTGGTGCGACACATTGAATAATATCGCTTTGTCGTTCGACCAGTGAAACAACGACGAAAGACGCGTTCCAGGTTTGTCCTGTTGTACAATTCAAGAGAGGCAGCAGGTTTTTTTCGTTTGATAGGGTTGGTTGTCCCTGCCCTATGTCAAGCGAGTCCGATCAGCACCACATGCATGCATGCATTCAGTTCTTTTTCGCATTCAGTTCTTTTTCGCAACTTGTGTTGAAAGCGAGACTCGTCCTACATTCTTATATTTACGGTTTCAGCCTTACTTGTCTGGTGTTTCCGAGGTTTTTAAGTGATTACAGAGCCTTGATATTAACCCTTTTCCGATGAAGAGGCCTTTATTGTCTTGGTGAAGAAGGGAAGATGATGGATTTGGCCGATATCGCCGAAGGAGGCATTACCAATCCGGCCTTCTTGGACCCACATGAAAGTCCAAAAGCGAGCAAGAAGGTAGACCGATTCGGAATCGCGGATAATCGAGTACAACCCACGACAATCGAGGATGTGGTGGAGGAAGAAAGTCATCAAATCAAAAACAATTGCAACTTGTTTCGGCTGATTCCGTTGCCGTGCTTTCACATCTTCCTAAAGCCGCAATGGATCCTCGTCTTTCTCTGCTGGGCATCAACCATCCAAGTAAGATTTAGTCTTTTTGCAATGAATAGCTAGATGTTTCATAGGTTGTGTTTATTTCATTGTTTGTTGTATCTTGGCAAACCCGTGAGTCACTATTGATTGACATGCTACTCGTTTCTTTATCAATAGGGAATGGTAGTGAACGGATGCGTGAATGTGGTTATATCCACAATTGAGAAACGTTTCGGACTTCAATCCGCATTAAGCGGACTGATTGCCGGAAGTTATGATATCGGATCGATGCTCGCCGTCATCCCCGTCACGTACTTTGGTGGACGTCTTGGATCATCGAAACCCCGGTTAGTTGTTCTACATCAAAGCCTTTTGTCGAATTTAAGATGAGAATTCACCTTGCCGATCCCCGAATAGTAATTGCCCTTGAAACGGAGTCGCAAACGACCGTCCTCCGCAACATGGACCAATTTGTTGCAAAAGCAACAGTATAAACAAGATACTAAGAGAATAGCCGCGGGAATGGTTGAAAAAAGTACCAAAAATGTGTAGGTGGCTTCTTTATCGTAGTTGACAATTGCCCTTTGCGGATTATTTGTGTTATAGAAGCACGGGAAAATACTTCTTGCCGTCGAATTTCTCCCATCTCGGCCGAATTTTGAGAAAAAATCGAGACATTCGTCCCGTAAAGTATTAACACAGCCTTCGAGATTGACTCTCAGACGAGTTAGAGGATTTGTCATGAGTTCGATTTCGCTTGGGATGCCTTCCAACTTTGCGGATTGAGTCAAAAACTTATTAACAAGTGTTGAATAATTGGTTGCTTGCCACCCGTTTAACAAGGTCCCATTCAGGCAATCCTCTCCAGTAATTGTATCACTTTCTACAACATCAATTTTTGAGCAAGTGATGGCGAGTAAAGGATTGGGTTTTAAAGTTCGAGTTTCGGTTCCGTTGAGTTGAATATTGTAACATTGAGCTCGAACGAGTTCCTCTCCATGAAACAAGACAAAGTTTGTTTTTGAAGGGTCTATTCTGATGTCTTCGCATCGCCTTTCACAAGCTAAATTGTAGATCTCCTCACAATGGCCATCGTTACACGAATAGTATTTCAGCTTAGGTCGTCCATACTCGTCCCTTCCAATTAGTGTTGAATCACTTCGGACTTTCATGTCAAAGCATTCTTTTCTCGTGGAGCACAAGTTCCAGCAATCGAAGCATCCCTTGTTTAAACAAGTGGCTTTGAAAGTGGCATTTTGGCGAACTTCATCGCTCAAGCAAAACTCAACGAGTGGGTCACATTTTCCCATGTATCGCCCGCTATTCATGTGTTTGCATTTTTGGCATGAACATTCTCCGTCCCCATTTTGAGCAAATTTGATATCGTCTAGTTTCGATTGAAAAGCACATTGATAGATTGCACTGATATTTTTGCACATGCCCGCTTTACACGAGAGCAGAACGTCATCGTAATGAGCACACACTTTGCCCAAAGTTTCTTCGTCCGCCACGTATCTTTTGCAATCGACCTCCTCCAAGTCCTCAAGGGTTTGGCAAGTATGATTTTGCACATTTTTACAATTCATGGATTTGATGGTCGCTCCTTGTGTTCGAACTGATACTTGCAAATGATTGCAACTCTCCGGAGATACGCCCAAGCACCATTCTTCACACGAAGACCAACCCTGACACTGTTCGGCTCCCTTGAGTTTCATTTCGGAGCTCATCGTTGTGCACACGAAGCCGTCTTTTAAATCTGAACTAAGCACTTGCAAGGATGGGATGTACACAATCACTGTTCCGTAGATCATGGTCACAATTGAAAGGACCACCAACAAAAGGGACACGAAAACACTGCAGCAAATCCAGCATTCTCCACCTTGAGGAGGGTATTCGGCCTTATTGGTCATTTTCTTGAAACAACCCGTGAATTGATAGGAGCCCCTTAGTTGAAATGCGATCGATTTTCAACACTCGGCTCTTACGATTCCCCGAAAAGGTGAAAGCGGAGGTCTTCTGGGGGCTTTCGTTGTAGAAATTACAAGGCCAAGCAGTCGTCCGTCCTAGTTCTGTTGGGGCCTATAAATCATGCAGGTAGTAGTACATCGAAGAGGAATAAATATTTCACGTATTCTTTTATTGTCGCACTCATCGGTTGGTTTGAAGAATATTGGACGGCAAGACGTGGTATCGACAAAAGCATTGGTTTTTAAAGCGAAATTTTTAGTCAATATTTCCTATTTCTTTCCAGATACATTTCATCAGGGCTTTTATTGATGGGACTTGGTTCTCTTGTATTTGCACTGCCTCACTTTTTAACGAATCGTTATGAATTTGAATTGGATGCCGAAGGGCTTGCCAATCCACTTGACTTTTGCACTGCCGAAAACAAAGTCACTGGCCAATGCGATGCCAAAAAATTCGTGTCTGATTTGTCCAACTACAAATACTTCTTCTTGGTGGGCCAATTTCTTCATGGAGTCGGAGCCGCTCCTCTCATCACGTTGGGAACCACACTCTTGGACGATTCCGTGAGCAAGAAAAGCTCCCCGTTATACATTGGCATCTTTCAGGTAATTACCAAAGGAACCGTGCCAGTTTCTTCAATAAAAGTCAAACGGCACAATTAGGACTTGTAGCTATCAGGCCTAGTTTAAACCTACTCTCAATCTACCTTTTCCAGACCATGTTCGTGATTGGACCAGCAATTGGGTTCATCATGGGTGGTCATTTTCTGGGTACCTACACGGATTTCGATGTTCTCGGCTCGGACGAGGTCATTCAAATTACAACCAAGAGCCCTTTGTGGATTGGAGCTTGGTGGGTGGGATTTGTGATAGCCTGGGTTTGTGCCTGGTCGTGTGCCCTTTTCCTGGGCTGCTTTCCTGGCGTGTTACCCGGTTCCGAGCACCACAATGAGGTGAAAGACACGGACGGCTTCTCCACCTTGAAACAACTGCCCAAAGCCATTTACATGCTACTCACCAACCCTACATACATGTTCATCAACTTGGGGAGTGCCATGGACGGATTCTCCATAGCGGGTGCCTCCACATTCTTACCCAAGTAAGATTTACAATCGTCCCCGTTGCATGAAACCGAGTTCATTCCCTTGCTTTCAGATTCATGCAGTACCAATACGGCTTGAGTCCAGGCTTGGCTGCCATGGTGGTCGGACTGATCGTTGTTCCCTGTGGCGGAGGTGGAACTTTCATTGGTGGATACATCACCAAACGCTTGAAACTCACTCGTTCAGGGGTGATCAGAATGTTTCTGTTGGCTCAATCCATCAACGTGCCTTGTATTTTGGCCTTCTTTTTCTACTGCGACAACCCGCAATTCACTGGGATTACCGTCCCCTACTCGGTGAACGATACCCTTGATGGATCTCTACTAGCTTCCTGTAACCAAAACTGCCATTGTCTGGACTTTAAATTCAACCCCGTGTGTGGGAGTGATGGCCAAACCTATTTTAGTCCCTGTCACGCGGGTTGCATCGACTCCACAGCCTCAGCGGGTCAAGTCACCAACTTTACCTCGTGCGCTTGCGTCAACGGAGACAATCCGATGGCCTTCAAAACTCCCTGCTTATCAGGTTGCAACTCGATGACCGGCTTCATTGTGGTTATTAGTCTCTCCATGTTTTGTACCTTCATGGCCGCCATGCCCAATGTGGTGGCCACCTTGCGATCGGTGGAACCCGTCCATCGTTCATTAGCCCTGGGAATCGAGAGCATCATCACTCGGTAAGTGATTAAATCCACATGTACAAGAGAGATAATTGTGAGCTACAATTTTTTTCCCCCTCAGAATTCTGGGAACCATCCCCGGTCCAGTGATCTTGGGAACAATTATAGACTATGCGTGTCTTCTTTGGGAAAAGCGCGAATGTCACGAGGATGAAGGAAGTTGTCAGTTCTATGATAACTACAGTATGGCCATGGCCATGTTCTTGGCGCTCGTGGTGGTCAAGATTCTGAGCGTGGTGTCGTTCGCTTTTGCCTTATTCTTCAGCCAACGATCTCATATCAAAGATGAAGTGGAATGAGATCCACAAATTGTCATTGTCAGCCAGTCCCTGCCCGACATCCCGGTACCTTCCACTCAAAGACGAAGTTCAAGTCATTGATTGACGAGAGAGAGAGAAACAGAGTTATACCTTATGCAACGAAACTACGTCTGTACAATTACAGAATAGAGTGGGCCATTATTTTTTACCCCAATACGGTTTGGAGTCGTATCTGTATGTATTAATTTGATTTTGGACGGCTGGCCGCTATCGGCCTAACAGCGATTGGAACACGGAGATTGGAATCGTCCGATCTTGAGTTGAACCGCTGACGGTAGAGGGTCGGGCCAAGTCTTGGCTTGGTATTCGTCCGAGCCATCGCAGCAATCGCAAACGCCGTCATTGACCCGACTGGGCGGTATGCTTTTATCCTGTTGGGCGCACGAAAATGATCCTAGAGCGCACGCATTGGTCGAGGGCTCATCCGAGCCATCTTCGGGGCAATCACAGTAGTCGTCGTTGACCTGAAAAGCCGGAACGAGTCTAGTATTAACGGTAGTTGGCCTTGAGCCCGAGTCCCTCAAGGGGTCGTGTTTCGATCCAACCTGGCTGAACGGGATGGTCCGTCCACTTTGAAAGCAATGGAAGGCTCGCTCCTGGTCGGGCGTGTACAACATGCGCCGTTCCAGAGCCACGCCCGGCAAGGCCGCCCCGCTAAATCGACCGTGAGGGGGGCTTTCTTGGGCGTGGTTAGGCCGTGACTGAACAACGGGTGGCCGGGTCTGCGATTGGGCCACCATCATTCGCTGGACTTTGCCCAGGAGATCCGCCTGGTATTGTTCGTATTGCTTGACGTACATGAAGATGGCCAACTGGACCATGACAAAGACCACGGCCACGACGGCGGCCACTATGAGACACGTGGCCGTCCGTTGGGACGACGATAGCCGCCTCCGGAGCCAATACGGCAAACGCGAGTGACACTCTTTCAACATGAATTATGACTGCGGTGGACTAGTAGCTCCGCACAATCCTAGGCAAAGGAAAGGAAGCCAAACGAGGAGGACAAGCCCAAGATCATAGAGGGTAAGGCCGATTAGTGCATGTTCGAAGAAGTTGACATGCACGTCCGGACAAAAAGGTCGGTCGAAAAAGTCGGTCGACAATGTCGCATGTATTTCAAACCATAAACGGGGATTGTTTATTTTTGTACAAAAGTTTTCCAGGTTTGCCAGTTGTTTTCCAAAGGCTGTGCCAAGCCAGTTTCACGATTGACAAAAACCGTCATTTGAGCATCAATCTTCAAACTCATCTCATATTGCCCATTGAATCACATTGGATAGATCGTTCTTTTGAGTTCTCCTGTCCGGGTATTTTGTCAACGTCAGATACTAATTCCAGGTGACACTAACTGTCTAAAATACACTTGCCGACTGAGAATTATGTGGATCATTACCCCCTCTTATTTGATTGGACTATTTGGACCTTAGTGGAATTTTACGAGTTTTTTTTAATAGCTTGGGCCATCCTTTTGCAAAACCTTGGCAAAACCTACAACGGTATGAGTGTTTTCAGAGTAGCCACCTTTGCTTTAAAAATGACACTAAGAACTATCAATTGGCGGCGCTAGTTCAAAGTCAAAATAAAGAACAAGTTCACGCAACCTCAACATACCTCTGTCGAGCTAGGTATCGTCTTCTTAGGGGACATCTTAGTATCTATGTAACTATTATCTGACGGTAAAAGTCATTGAGGAACAAAATTATATCTCGAAATGTTCATTTGGAAATTCAGCATATTTGCATTATTCCAAGAACATTGGAATTTAAGGTTTGGCTACAAATAACGGACCTCTAAACTTGGACCCATTGTAATCAGTACTATGTGTTATTTAGGTTGAACCGTCTTAACTACTTATTTATGCCATTAGCAAGTGGCAACTAAAACTAAACGTGGCAAGCGTCGGAATGTTCTTTGATAGAACATCCTTTAATTTATTAGAAATATACCTCCACAACAAAAACAAAAACATGGCATCATAATCCATCGACATCAATTCCAAATATACTAATCAATAATGGGCTGACAACAAAATGAACAATAGTTTTTAGGCGAAATTTCAGTTCAAGTTCCATTAAGGGACCCACATGTGGAATGGATATTGTTTATTGTTTATTGATTGGCCACCCAACATCGTAACTTATTATATGGGGTAAGGGCAAAGAAAAAACAACCGAAATATATAAGAGGGAGATAGTCCGGATCAAGTTTAACGACAGTGAGATAATGTAAGATCTTCCCACTGGATATCACGAATTTCGTCTCTGAACTGTCTTAGGGAACTCTCATTTCTCGTAGACAATGGAAGACAATTCCACACCTTGGGCATTCGTACAAAAAAAAAGAGTGGCTTCTTAATCTGGTCCGTGCAAATTGTTCAACAACCGGATTGCTTGCCATTCCTCTTGTTATGGGGGCGTTGATATCATGTTTCTTTTGCATGAAATAGCCTGTGGACATATTATTTAGTGATTCGGTGTGAATCAACCCCGAGACAACCCTATAAGAGAAAACTAAGTCGAGCTCAAGACGCCGCTTATCAAGTGTTCGGATGCCAAGTCGGGTGAGTCTTTCGGGATAAGGTAAATCTCGATATGCAGGGATCCATTTGGTGGCTCGCCGTTGAATTTTCTCAAGGCGTTGTACGTCACCGATATTTATAGGGTTCCAGACTTGAGTCGAGAATTCAAGCTTTGGGCGCACATACGCTTGATAGATACGAGCCCAAATGCTAGGGTCCCTGGGAGTGAAAGTTCTCCAGATCATGCCCAAAGTTCTGTAAGCTGCCGATGCAATCATCGAACAGTGCTCACTAAAGTTAAGCAAGGAGTCAAAAAGAACCCCCAAATCCGTCGATACATCCCCCACTGCCAATGGCACACAATTAATAAGATAAGACGGAGGAGCAGGCCCCGACATCCCTTGAGTGTGAGCTCGCCAAACGTGACACTTACTCGTGTTAAAAGTCATCTTGTTTGTTGAGGCCCACTTTGTCACAACAGTTAGGTCATCTTGAAGTTTTTTCACGTCTGACACTGAATCAATGGATCTGAAAATCTTTGCGTCATCTGCAAACGTCATAAGCTTGGAACCATGGATCGTTGCAAGGTCATTTATAAATATCAAGAAGAGCAAGGGCCCCAGTACGCTCCCTTGTGGAACACCCGAAGCAACACACTTCCACTGTGATCGAGAACCATTGAGAATCACAAGTTGTCGTCTGTTTGTCAACCAGCTACGAATCCAGCTAATCACCCCTTCAGCAATGCCGGCAAGCCGTAGTTTCGCCAACAACAATCCATGGTTGACGGTGTCGAAGGCTTTGGCAAATTCCAAGAAGATCGTATCCACAGGCGATCCTTTGTCAAGAGATTCTGTCAAGAAGTCTTGGAAAACTAAATGGCTCGTAAAGCAAGAGCGGTTGGTCCTGAAACCATGTTGATGTTGAGCAAAGAAGTTTTGATTATCCAAAATCCTTACAAGGTTGTCCTTGATTATGCCCCCCATCAATTTGCAACAATCAGACGTTAGAGAGATCGGTCTATAGTTAGAGGCACAACTCACGTCTCCTTTTTTGTGCAATGGAAATACATTTGCATCCATCCAGTCTCGAGGGAGGGCTCCTTTTTCCATGGAAAGGTTGTAGATAAACGCTAAAGGTGAAGCAACAGATTTTGCCAGCTTTTTCAGCACCACTCCAGGGAGCTCGTCTGGTCCCTGTGAGGAAGAGGGATCCAAAGCACTCAATCTCCCAAGAACTTCACATCTATGGAAAACCATTGTTTGCTAGGGAACCATATCAACTTTCGGGACGGAATCGTCAGTTTTCTCCGAAAAAAACGGACACAAAGTAGTCATTGAACCTCTCAGAAATCTCAATTTATCATATTTTTACCATTCCATAAGTTATCCTTGCATCATGTAACATCTTTCATTAGTCCTTATTGAACTTTAACACCCTGCTGAGGCCCTACATTTTGGACTTTAAATCCAGAGATCTCCTTTTTTGGCTAACAACCCTTTCATTTCTCACCGTTCATCCTTTCCAAACATTTGCTCATTTTTATACTCTCAATATTTGTTTTTGACGAGGTTCCATTTTTGCGTGCCACTTTTTGGTGTGTATGCCAAAATCAGTTTAGATGTGCTCGTTTCTAATTTGTATGCTAGCCAGTCAATCAGTCAGTGTGCCAGTCCAAGGACATCTAGAATAGAGGTGGACTTTTCACGGCACGGCAAAACTGGCCGGAGGTGACCCAAATCAAGTGAAAGGCAAAGATCGAATGCCAATTCAGCCGGAAATTTAGACCAGCCTCTTTGGTCTTCTGGCTAATTTGGCTGGGCGAACTGCCAAAGATGAGGCCTCTTCTAGATTAAGGGTTGCTTGATGCAACTGTTGCAATGTTCAAAATGACTTTAAGATGCTCATTGATTGGCCCCAAGAGCAATAATTGGTTTGAATGTTATACAAAGGTGACTTAACTTATTGTTTTGCCACACTTTAAGTCAGCTGGTCTGTCCTAATTTGTTGGTTCAAATATAATTAATCTTAAGAAGACAACATGCCACAGGATCCCTGAAGAGAGAAGATGAAAATCAAAAATGGTGACCAAAACAGTCAGAATATTGTTAAGAACTTATTTTGCAACATATTGGACAAAACTAGTGATGGGTTTCGAACCGGGAGTGCTGCCATTTTTTACTCGGAAGTTTATCATTGTTGATTAGGGCAGGTTGTATTGAACGTCTTCAAAAAGACCTAAACAGGGACCAATTTGGCAACACTCGAACTAGTTCGATTTCGAGTTCCATCAGTAGCTTTACTTTTGGATTTCGAGTTGGCAGTGTTGCCATATTTTATGACGTCTCTAGTTGAGAAGATTAGTTGGGGGTCAACTTTTTGACCTTAAAATCCAAAGTGGCAAAACTCGGCCAAAAATCCAACTCGAAACCCATCAGTAGACAAAACCTGTCAATGTAAAGTGTAATGAACTTTAAAGCCTTTTGTGAGTGTTCAAATAATTTGTCTGAAAATAGGATCCAGAATGGCGTAAGGTTTTTTCTTAGTTTTGATTAGAAGATCACATAATCCAGCCTTTCTTCAAACTTTCAAGACACCACAATTGAGGCTTGTTAAGTAAAAATCTGCTTGCTTTTTCGACTAATATCAATGAAGACCTTTCAAATAAAATCATTCAGACCGTAAGTGTCTTTCAATAGTCTTAAAACACTACACGATTGATTTTGTGTGCAGTTTTTCTGATTTGCGGGAGACACCCTGAAGAAGGAAAACAAGCTCAGTTCTTTTAAGTCGTGCAACAAAGTTCATGTGGCTCATAATTTGTAAAGAGTGTTTTAGTGTCTATTTTCCAATGCATCATCATTCCCTAATCAGTGTGTTTTGTTTAAAGTCTTGTAGTGTCTTAGAAAGCTCTCTAGGTGCTCAATGTTCTCATGAATATCAGAAGTGCGAGGCCGGCCTCTCAGAAAGCTTACTGAATGAAGGTAAGACGATTAAAACTTTTTTTTAAGGATTATAATAAAGTTACTTAAAGTGTAAATATTATAAAAGTGTAGCCTGTGCAAAGGAATCTGTTCGTCTGAAGTCTCTTCATCGCTTGCGCAAGTCCAGAGTAGCTCTACTCTATTTCTGCGCCCTGTTGTCTTCCTTCACTCAGCTCTTGCTACCCTCATTCGGTGTCGTCCTGCTTAAAAATGCCACGCAAATTCATCTTGAAAATGGATTAGGAACCATATTTCCCCCGGAAATTCTCCCCCGGACTAAAACGCGGAGTTTCATCACGCTCATTCAAATAACAACTTGAACAACATAACGGCGTTTTTTTTGAGCTTATCTGTTACCCGGCTTGAACAACTTACATAGATTTTGCTCATCCACGCCTTATCCTGAACTTAATTAAGACATGGCAATCTTTATTGCTTATTAGAAATCGATTTTTTAAGGGTTGTCACCTTGGCATAAATTCATGTTCTAGAATTGATGGTTTCATCTTCGAATTTCTTTTATTGTGCGATCGTGTCATTGATTTCAGGACAATCTCAGTATGGTTGAGAGTTGTTCAAGCAGTTTTAAGTAGTGAATTTGCGTGTGGGTTAAGGTCCATATGCCATAAGATAGACTTGCACCTTATAATTACACAAGTTGAAAATCTAGATTTCAGACCTAAGGAGGCATTACAAAATTAGTGTTTTGCTTGAAAAATGCATTTTGTCATTCAAATATTCCAAAAGTGTATCCCAAACCGTTGTCTGAAAATCATTTTATTTAAACTTAAGAATACTATGAGCTAGCATAAATACTGTAATGTATAAGGAAGCCAGAGTGGTCGCGCGTACTAATGCGTTCTTATAAGAGCCGAGGGTAAAAAAAAGTGCTTCCCCAGACGGCGTAGGTTCGAATCCTGTTGGGGATCGAATTGAAGCTGTCGGGAGAAATCCTTGTTTACAGGGAATCGCATTCCTTGTAGCGGTAGTAGAAAATCCGCAACAAACAAACAAAAAAAAAAGTATATAATTCATCATATACGTACAATGTAATTATGGTCAAGGATGCCTAAATATCCAATTTTTGACTATTTTCCAACGTGCTCCCAAGTTTGACACACAAGGACTTTTAATTTGGCATAACCTTCTTTGCTTCTCTTTAGAACTTCATGATTTGAATTGTTATAGAATTTCATGAAAGACCAGTCTAACCTGGATATAAGAACATTCAACAGGAAAATATATCTTGGTATCACGTAAAATACATAGTGAAAGACTAGTCAGTTTTACTTTATTTGTTCATAATGCAATAGTATATTAGAAAGATGTGTTTTAGAGACCAAATTAAAGATATGAGAACTGTTTCAAAATGTTAAAGTTTATTTTGATTCATTTTGTCTCATTTCTATCGATCTATTGTCAGTTTATTTCTAGTTTAGCTTATTTTTTTGTAAGTTTCAATGACAGTCAAATTTGTCTTAATATTTTCATGTATTCATGTGTTTTCTATTCTTATTTTTTGTTTATGAGTTAGTTCAATGATCAGTATAAGTTCGAATGATGCAAATAAACCTTATTCATTGAAAAGGTGTGTTCTAGGCTGAGTAAGAGTTAAGATAGTAGAATGTTCTAAGGGTGTTTTATCTGTTCATTGAAACCATGAAGAGGCATTACAAGTTTAGTGTTTTGCTTGAGTAATGCATTTTGTTATTCAAATATTCCAGAAGTGTATCCCAAACCGTTGCAAGTTGATGGATAATCATCAATTCTTTAAAAACTGAGACTTTCTTCTTTCAAAAGCACGTTCTCTCCTTTTGTGCTTCTCCACTTGATCTTGGTCACCCCTGATTTGCCGTGCGCCGTCCAGGAAATTCTAGATGTCCGTGGCCAGTCCCTTGTTTTTGCGTGAGGTTTTGTTTCCCACTTCATTAGTTTTATGACAAAAACTGTGGTGTGCCTTATTTTTCAATTGTCTTGTATTCACTTTCTACCCATTTCCATCTTAATCTAAAAGAAAGCTTAAAACGTAAGTTTTGTAAAATGTATATAAACGTCCACTTTATTATGGAAGTGTTGATGTAATGTCATGACAAGATAGTGATTTATTTAGGGGGATTTCATCCCTCATAGCAATATCTAAAAAAAAATGAAAATTCCCAGTCGGGACAAGAAAACAAATATCGTAGATTCAAGCATTTATATATGTGTCTGGTGAAGGTTTAAAAACATAAGGCAAGTATATGTTTGTACATGACTAGCAATGCTCAATCCTTTGCGCAAATTGATATCGCAATTTTGATAGAGACGATAAAAAGAATGTGGAAATCTCATATGACACACGAGATGAACACGAAAGATGGTCTTCATTTTGCAATTGTCGGGTAAAATCACCCGACACCTTCTGAAAACCCTCCAACTCAGCTTGGAAGATTTGCTCAGTTAAAAGCGTATGCTATCTTTGATCTTAATATCATACCAAGCTGGTGTAACAAATATTTTGCGCAGGAAAACGGAGATGAGAATTGACGTAGAAATAGAAATAGTTCGCTCCAGTTTTGTTTTGGTAAAAAGGGCCTCCATTCATCACTAAATATATTATCAAGATCTCGTTGCCGACAGAGTAAGAGCCCGATCTTGAATGGAAAACAATGTGGAGGTCGTTGATAGCTTTGAATTTGATCCTCCATCGTCATTTCTTCAATGCATTGTAAATTTATGGTTGCATGGTTGTTGAAGGCCAACGGGTACGTTCAATGGTCTTCGTGGGAGCTCCAGCAGATTTCAAGCGAAGTGACGTATTTCTACGCTTTGAAGTCTTCAATTCTCCTGAGGGCACAGCACAGGCAAAGGCTGAAAACCATGCCTATCAGTTGCAGAACCACCACGCCCCCTCCCACTGCAATTAGGTAGATGATATGTAGTTCCACGAACTCAATGAGAGCTTCAGAGCACCCCTAAACGAAAGTTTGAAAAAGAAAGAGGCATTAGACGTTAGAGAATGGATGTAGTTCCCACCCGACATTAGATGTAGTATATAAGAAAAGGACCCTTTTCCAAGGACCTTGGAGTATTTGTAACCGATAGCGACGGTCGTAGTCTCGCTAAACCAAACGTCTCAAACTCATTGGTCAGTTTATGCGGTTTCTATATTATACAAGAATTTGTTACTACAAGTAACTTCACTATCGGCAATAATACCTTCTCACCAACACAATCGCAGTCCCTTCGTCACTTTAAACTGACAAATAGTGGTACAAAATCGTTGAAACATGCTAATTAGCACAACTCAAGAGAGGAACAAATTCATGAAAGTCAAACACGGAAATAAAGAAGCCAAGATGGCAATTACAGTATTTTAGTTCTCGTTGATTGCATTTGAGGTCTAAATTACTAAGTGACGCGGGAAATTTCGAAATCAGAGGCGGTCCATTTCATTACAATCTTTCAATCTAGTTCATCATTGGGAAGAAGAACAATGTTTCAACTTTTCAATGGGTATTTAATTTTCCCTTTCCCATCCGAGTCCCATTATGTAAATTGGATTAAATCATGCGTTCAAAGGGTCCCGAAATCTTGCTTGTTGCATGTATGATTCTAAGTAACTAACTGACTGACTGAAGCGGGCAAAGTGGTGGTTAGT
Organism: Tigriopus japonicus; assembly: GCA_010645155.1. NCBI lineage: Eukaryota > Metazoa > Arthropoda > Copepoda > Harpacticoida > Harpacticidae > Tigriopus > Tigriopus japonicus. The sequence goes on along the minus strand of CM021316.1, from coordinate 4,604,018 downwards.
AGACGAGAACAAGCTCAATAGCATGATATTGATAGTTTATTCATGGAAGCCACTCTGCAACTAGAAGACGATCAACAGAAAAGGCCTTGAAAATTGCTCTGGCATAAACAGAAGCGGAGGCCAAGGAGAACGATGACTGTTGACAAGGCCGATTTGTTCGCCATGTCATTACCCAGAACTAAACTGTTTCACATACAATCTTGTTCTTGCGTTTTTTATTCATCTTTTACCCGCCAACACTTGGACTTCTCAAAATTTCAACGTAATCAGGGTTGTTGGCCTGATAAAGGAAGCATAATTTTTTGAGTATCAGTAGGGGTGAAAGTATTTGTGGCATGTGAAATCACAGTGCTGGTGCAGTACAAACATTCCTTTGTCTAAATTTCTCGTACATGTTTAGTGTGTTCGACTCCAGAGGAAGTTTGATCTCTAGGGTCTTGTTAACTCTCAAAACGATGGCCTTCATGCAAATTGTAAATTGGATTCACAAAAATTGATTTGCAAATCCTGTCTATGACGTGGGGGTCGTCTCGCGGGAATTCAAACGCCCCACATTCCTCTTCCATTAAAACCCTCAACAAATCCTGCGTAGTGGGTAACATGTTTTAGTAATCGAAGCAACCGACGCATCGATATTAGATGATTGTCATTTTGACTCTGCATATTGTAATGTCAATTTGAGTGTACCTTGGTATAGATTTTGTCGGAAGGAATTTGACCCGGTTCCACTTTCGTGACGGCTGCATAACAATCTTGCGTTGAAGGTAGTTTGCAGCATGATTCGGGGATATTGAAGCTCGTGATCCCATAATCAGTGGGCGTGTTCGAGTTGTGTGGGATCCCAATTTCTCGTACTTGATCTTTAGAATGCCCATTGTAAACAGATCTGGCCCAATCCAGCGGCTCATGATGACCACAACAACGGAGCTGAAATGAGATGGCAATGGGATTGGGATTGGGATCAGTCGACACCGCACAAATCATTTTGTTTTGGCCCAATGTATGAGAATCTCTCGGGTTTTGAAGCCACGAACGAGAGATACGCTTTTATTGACTTCTTCGAACCGAGCACATGTTTTTCATTTACGCCCAGTCATCCAAAAGACCAATATTTTAAGGCAAATTAGCCCTAGCGATGACGAATTAAAAGGAATTTTGATTATGAGTCATCAGAGTGATTATTTGCGATACCCGTCTAACCCGACAGAATATTTTCGCATCTGATTACATATTTTGTTTCCAGTTCCTAGTAACTGAGCCTTTTTGAGTGCATGTTTAATTTGCAGCTCGTTTGCCTCTCTCTTGGCGGAAACATGAATAATGAGCCCACTGGTGCTACCACTACCTCGATTCGATGTCCTGCTGATCGTTAATAAATTGATGCAATTTTCAACAAGCTCCTCATTATTCAGTACGTGTTGAAAGTAGGTTCAATCCCCTCCTTACCCCTTCTTGAATCAGATCGAAAGTTTGCGTCGTGGCTGTCGAATTGTGATGATACTTTCGTTTGACGGTGGCCTCCACACTCCGACTAATGACATCTTGATAGGGGGCCTCTTGCAAGTAAATGAGTGCCCCAACAGCAATCTCCCCAATGAAAATGAATATCAAGAGAATGAAGAACTGAAAAAGAGGAATCCATTAGCATTGGCCGCAGACCGCACAGGGCAGCTCGTTTTTCACAAGTCAATTGACTCACGGTGCCAAGCATCCAAGTGGATTCCTTCCAAGCGCCACAACAACCGAGAAACCCTGGAAAATGGATCATAAATCATCTGGGGGTATTATCACCTCCTCGCATACACCACATCCTGTACGTACACGTACACCAGATACAGTAGTGCTATAGAAGCCTTTGGCAGAAGCCGTTTTGAAACATGATTGGGCTGTGTAAAATCTTACCGACAAGTGTCATGATGCCTCCAATCCCCAGAATGATGTACGTGCCAATGTAGTAATCGGTTTGATGGGCACCAATGCTTTGTAAATAGAGCTGTTGATCAAACAATAACCACAGACTCACCGCCATGACTCCCAAGCCTTGGAAGAAAAATGAGTTCGAGAATTAGTAAGATTCGAAACATAATAGCAGATTTTAATTTGCCATCAGTGGGCATTGCCGTTAAAAAAGATCGGACAAGATTACTTATTCTGTTCATAGCAAGCAAGGCTCTTTCAATTGAAAGTAACTTGGTGTGCACGTGAGATGCAAGCTAAACTTGACGATCAAACTAACTGCAAGACTCACCAAAGAGCCAAAAAAGGAAGTTGACCACAAAGACGAGAAACTTGAGGCATCCGAAGCATCCTCGTAACGACATCATGGACTGATGAAATTGTCTTCGCAACAACCAAACTCCTCTTGATCTTTTATTCTGTTCTCCTAGGTGGACAATATCTGTTCAGGCAATCCTCGAGGGTCGTCTCAAAGTCATCCCGATCCCAACTTGGAGTTCATCGACTCAGTCTTCAATACACCTATTGATATCGCTGCTGCTGCTGCTCTTGCTTTTGGACAATGGCGGCGATGGTGCTGTCGGTTGGGATGCTAATCTTAATGTTGTAAATCGCGACCCAATTCCCGGGTCTCGTCGATTCTAACAATAATCCCTCCCGAAGAGTTTACGACACCAAAAAATCTTGAAGCCGGGAATGAAGGAAGGTTAGGTCCTCGTGAGTAGGAAAGTGAGTGGGTAGGCTAGGAATATGGGGTCAGATGAAAAATCCACGCCGCTCTGTCCACCGGGATGTGCCAAAATAGTAGCGATATGCGTTGGTGATCTTGCCTGGAAAAGATATTGCGCCTGGGATTAGCATTAACGATCCAAGCACCCGTCGCCAATTGCAAACAACCCCCCAACGCCATTCAGATTGCTTACTTGTTTATCTCGCTCGTTTCACATCACCTTCGCCATTGGCTGTGTTGATTTATTTCAGTCTGCGAGTGAGTTCCCAACTGTCATAGATTTATCAAGCTTGCATGAGCCCATTATTTACTTGGCCCTATTGTCGGCTCGTTCTCCCTTGATCATTTTCTAAAACGACTCTAACAGAAGAATCGGCGTAGCTTTTTATCCACAGAATAAATCTAGCCCGTGTAGGTGCCAGGAAAAGGTTTCTTATCCAAGTTATCTCGAAGGACCGTGTTGATATGTGTCATATCAGTGTGGTTTCCAAGTTTGGGTACCAGCCATCGAGGTGAACTTACTCTACCTACTATCATGCACCATGTGAGCTTTGGCAAGCAGTTTTTGAAAAATTGAAAAATGCGTCTACACTGGAGCTTTTAGTTAAGAAGGATGTTGGAAGGATGTATCAATCCTTTGCACCCACAAAGTTTGGTTTACAAAACAAAGTATTCAATTCACAAGCAAACAAACCAGGAGAGCGTTAGGTACTTGTACAAATATGTTCACGCCAAATTTGGGGAATGCATGCATGCATGCGGAGGCAGAGATGTCTGGCACAAAAATAATAGGTACTTGAAACGAGGAGAACTATCTGACAAAATTCTGTCTGTATTTGGCGAACCCTTAAATTTCGGAAATGACATGTTCTAGCCATCTGTCCACCTCCTGATTCCTTGTTAAGACGCACAAAGAACACAGAAAGAGAGATTTGCATTCTTTCCTCGGTACCCTCTCATTCTTCAATATTTATGGTGAAGCAAATGGCATGTACTTTTGTCGACAAATCTGGAATATACTGATTTTGACAATCCCACACTTGCTTTGCAGGAAAAGATAGCTCACGCCACATGAAGATACAACATAACAAAGTTTAACTCTTCAGAAAATCCATCCTCCACAACGCAACTTTCTTGCTGTCGAACTTTTTGAGAACTTGCCATTCTCATTGATGGGGACAATGGCTCTGTGTTTAGCGCCACGGAAGCATTCAATAAAGAGTCAAGGGGTAAACTCAAAAGAAGTTAGTAAGCACGGAGGGACGAAACGGAGGAATGGCATCTGTCGTAACAGTCAAACAGATCAGGAACAGAACGAGGGGAAGAAACAGAGGCCATAACGGCATAGCAGGAGCTAGCCATCCACTGTGTGTAGCAATGAAATTAAAGCGCTGAAAAATCTCCGCCATTTAAATCCTGGAAAGCCAACTAAAAGTGGAGGGGTTCTCAGACACAAACACACCGAGGAGACATCTGAAAGCATCCCCGGCCATGTGTTTTGTAGAATGTGCTCGTGTCTTTCGGCTTTATATCGATGACCGGTACAATTTTGAAGTGTTCGCAGGAATCTCCATTTCGCCACATTGAGGATCGGGAAATTGCTCTCTCGAATGAGGAAGATGTCAGCGAACGCATAAAAAACTCGAAAGACAATTTAATGAGGGTGGAAATGAAATGGGAGATGGCCGTGGTGGGCACGTAAAGTAGAAAATGGTCTCCTTTCCGTTTAACGGAACATCATGGGGGTAAGTAATAATTTTCGAATCAAAAGAGCTCCTCCATTTGGCCTCCATCTCGTTGATCAGCGTCTTCTCTATGTAGAAATTAGAAAACGAAATGTCGCTGTCAAATAAAACGTGGAATTGCTTTGGCTTAATCCAATTTAACGAGTTCAGGAATTTCTTTCGACTAATTATGTCGTAAAAGGAACAATTAGAAGAGCGAGAAGCAGATCCCTTGAGGATACTTTGAGTATTATTACTTCAGTTCAAGCACTTGCCGAGTCTAAAATCTAGTATTCTCAATCCCACCGTTTCATGAGCCGAAATGGCCTCATTTTTATTTGGAGACGTTTTCAGTATGAAGATCTTGACGATAACTTATGACTGATGTTTTTTCTTAAATTTTACGTTGACTTGTATAGAGTTTCTGGAATTTTGTCAAAAGAATGATGCGTTCAAGCTTCCTTCCTCATTGACCCAAAATTAGTAACGGTTTTCCTCAACGAAATTAGCATTCCTAAATTTGGCCTTGTTCTCAAATGAGACGGCTTTTGAAGAGTTTACATTTTGAGTAAAGTTGCATTGTGCCCGGTTGTTCTTTCCTTTTTCCACCTTTTTAAGTGGTAATCAAATAAATCGAGGTCATTCAAAGTCATGGTCATCTCCTCCAATATTTCTAGATTACCATGGCCAATTTTGGAGGGGGTAACCTTAGATGGTTAAACGCCTTAAGACTGGTCAAACGATGACGAAAAACTGTCATTGAGGCCAAAGTTCATTAGCTTGGGGCCAACCAACCTGTGTGTTTTTGTCGGTAAATCTGAGTATTCACAAAATTCCTGGGAACATGGATAAAGAGCCAACCATAAGTTGACCTCAACACAAACGCACCATCAGTCATTAATATGTTCCAAGTGCAACATGGTCACGAACATGATTGAAACGAGAATGTGTTCTCAAGGAGGAGGTCTTCATGAATGTCTGGTAAGACAAAATGACTTGCCCTCTTTAGCTTTAATCTTCTTACTTCATGGGCGTTCTCAAAATGCCGTGGCCAAAATTGGAAGTCACAAGTTAGAAAAAATGTTAAATAATGAAGATCCCCTCCCCTCCCCCGTTTCAAAGAGCTAAAGGGTTTTAATGGCTTGATGTAAAGCGGCCGTCATCATGATCGTAACACGGTTCGAGATATTATTCAAAACTCATTAGTCACGTCATTTCACTCAAGCATTCGGTCGCTCACGAACTTGTACACGAGTAATTGGCAATGAAGATTTCAATCTGGAATTCCATTTGATCTGAAAATCTATGTCGCTGCAAACGCGGCAAGAACTGATCGAAGTTAGTAGCTTTGGCTCTCAACCAAAGTTCTGAATCTTGGGAAATTCGAAATAGCTAAATGCATAATGCATCATTTCATAGAACGAGTAAAAATTTATTCATGAACTTTTAAAAGAGGAACATAGTTCTTGCATACAGCAAACACTTCATATCTACATAAGTTTGACAACGGTCATCGACCGTTTGCTTTTTACGGTGGTTAAAAAAATTGGTTAAGTGTTTCCTCAAATTCCAAGACTTCTCATGGCGTTTTTTGATGTTTGAATATTATAATGAAAATATTTTGTGAAGATGTATATTTTAAAGTAGCTCAAATAACTATATTGAATCACTTAAAACCACTTCAACCAACTTGTTTAGTACGGCTATATTATTAGACATCGAGAGAGTCCTTTGTTAAGAATTGGAGTGAAATTTGATTAATACTTATTAATCAGATAATAGAATATCGTTACTTTAAGATTTCAAATTGCAAAAGTACCCCTGAAACTCTCACCATAGGACGCGAACTATCCCAAAGCAATGGGACCCAAAAATCGGTGCGGCGCGGCTCTGCAGTGAATTTGTACGAAATTGCCAAAAGACGGACCAAAAAGGTGCTTGAAAGCAAAAATCACTTCAGAACAATTTTGAATTGAAGCATAAGATAGCGCTCATTTTCCTGCCATCTACAGCCACATTACGCACATTTTATCTACTGATGTGTTTCGAGTTGGATTTTTGGCAGAGTTTTGCCATTTTGGTTTTAGGGTCAAAAATCTGACCACAACTAAACTTTTCAATAGGCAGTAGACCTTATCTACCATAAAATATGGTGGCACTGCCAACTCGAAATCCACTTTTATAACTATCGATGAAACTCGAAATCGAACTAGTTCGAGTGTTGCCAAATTGGTCCCTGTTTAGGTCTTTTCAAAAAGTTCAATACGACCTGCCCTTTTAACAGCGATAAACTTCCGAGTCAAAACTGGCAGCACTCCTGGTTCGAAACACGTCACTAATTCTATCCCATAATGCCATCGTTTTCATTCAACATTTTTTGGTTTGAAATGCTTGAAATCAATTATATGCCAAATATCAACATTTTGATAGGCCAAACAGAGAGGCAGCTCTAGATTGGACAAATTATTTGTCACTTTATAGTTGAGTTGTTGATTATTCCTTTGGAGTGTTTGTTCATGCAGAATGCAGTAAGCAACAGGTCACCTTTCCATGTCACCGTTACAGGTCACTATTCTTCATTTTGATGGTGTTATTAGGTACTTTTAATCCGAGTCTTAGGATAAGTTGAATAGGGTCGATGAGGAGTGGTGAACGTGATTTATCCAAGAATGGGGTCATTTTAATCATCTTTAAGAGACAGATACACATGCTGGAATGATGTCTAGACAATTCCTGCACTGAACTGGTAGAAAAAAATAAATATTAAGGCCATTACACTTCCCTATCGTTTGATCATGGCCTTGTTTTTGGCTCTCTAAAACACACCTATCATCGAATCCTCTTCTGTAATATATATCCATGCCTTGGGCAGGAACATTTTTTTGAGTTGCCAGAGCTCTTCTATGGATCCAGACCATGGGACCATAGTAGCAAGCATGATTTCGTTAAACCATCCAAAACAGTGCTTCCACACGCTGCTCTAGGATACGTGTCTGGTTAATGCAGAAACTAGTTCATTGATGGGTGCGTGACCCACGAATGCATAAGCTAAGAGAACGCAAACTCTTTGACTTTTGATTAGTTGGTAAAGACACTGTATGGAAACTGAAAATTATCGGTTTAGTACAGACTCAAATCCAAAGATGTCAGGATTACCTCGCATCCGTACAAACAGGGGTGCCTCGGCTGCAAATTTATGTTTAGCAACCTCAAGAATGAAAAGACTCATAGCGCCAAGAACAAAAGAATGTGACATTTTCCTCACGAACCTTTTCACCCTTTCAAAAAACTATCTATTTTTCATTGCAAGTTAGTGTGAGTTTCCTTCAAACGTCCTTCTTTTATCCTTCTTCAAAATCTTGACATTGACAGTTAACGAAACAAAGTTGACTTGATGGTAAACCAGGGACTATTGTGGTACAATCTTTATATGGATACAAAAAATCGTGTGGAAAAATTTCTGAAAGCATACCCAAAGGAGTGGCGTTTTAAGTCATTACTTAAAACTTAATCATTATTGGGTGCTTGCGTGCCCAAGAAATTTCTAAAAACTTTGAGGCGTCAAAAAGGTTTATTTTGACATTCCAAAGGTCTGTTGGACATTTGAACTCCTGTGGCACTAAAGCACGTAAGGACACATCAATTTTCCAAATCAGAGCAACCATCGAATAAATGTAGCCAGTACAATGAAATAAGCACTTTTTACTTTACACCAGTGATGAGAGTTTAGTGAAAACACAAGGATTTCAGATCTGTGGTCAGAACACTAACAGGGCTGGGCTTCCCATGCGTAATACGTACCATACATTCATGAGGATTAAGAACGAGAGTAAAAGAGTTTAAGAATCCTCGAGTTGAGAGATGCACAACACAAAATTTGATGACCTCTCCAAATGCAACTTTTGTACTGAGACTCTTAACAATGTTTACCAATGTTGTACTCTATTGTAATTGAAATCATACTCTCCGACGCTCCCAATGCTTAACATTTCAGTAGGCGATCATTTTTTGAGGAAGTGCTTGACCTGGCCAATATGAGTAAATATGATATGAGGCCGAGGCCAAAAATGTCCAATTCTGCTATTCCTTTTGGTTGATGTTACCAGGACCTCTTCTTTATATTTAGGAAAACTAAGATAATTTACAGCAATTTACTGGATCCAAGCGTCTTGAGGCAATTTTTCTAAAGAATCAACACCACTCTCAGCATCCCAAAGTCGATTTCAAGATCCACACTCCAACATTTTTCCAACGCTTGGGCTTGCTCAAAGACATCTATAACCGTGGATTGGAATAAGGGACTAAATTTCCAAGTTTTGTTCATCCATTTCATTTTCAATTTCAAAATTTTTCTGTTACAAAGAGGATGGGGCTTTCAAAAAATATTTCGAATCGTTTTTTGAAACAACAAATTACAAAAAAATACAATTATTTTTTTCCTAGTGTTGTTGCTTCTCGTTGCTTTTGTTCCTTTTTCGATTTTACTGCTTTGTAATTACCTTGGGGAAAAAGGGAGATGAAGGTTTCAATTCAATAGCAATTAAGTCTTGACAACTACTACTAAACTATTGAAAAATTCCCACCCTAACGTTTTCGCCTGCATTTTTGCTAGAAGCGAGTATAACAAATTACCATGTATTTAGAGAGGGTCACAGTCAACCAATTTGGAGGGTTAATTGCTCTTTGAAACTGGTTTTTGTGAAGAAGCTTTTTGCGGCCTAATCAAACCCTACCTTTTTGTCATCAAAGTCAATTCCACTGACATGAAGAGTTCCATCATTGCAATCAGTCTCCTCTTTAGACATGGATTCTCTCGTGCAAAGACTCGTTTTTTTAGATTTGAAAGTGGTTGGTGGCTATTGGTTGGCCATAGTGCTCGTCATTGGCGATGGATATAAAGACCCTTTCAAACATTGAATGGCTTTAGAAATTTCTTGGAGATGAAGACGAATTGAGCCTCAATTAAAAAAGGCCGAGATTCATCTTTCATACGAGTTTCACACTGTGATACCATTTTTCAACATTGGTGGATGATACAAAATTGAAATGACCTACAAAAGCTTCTTTAGAACCACATAGTATGACTCAGAAAACCAATGACCAATCAAAGGCCGGATCAAAATGCCTACCGTGTTCACGGATGTCGCGTCAGATCCAAAACAACAACACTGGATCCGCTATTTTGATTTAGGTCCCGAAAAAAGTCGGCTTTGGTCGTCATAGACGCACGGCAATCAAGCACTAGTTATCAAGTATTCCGGGCTCATTAGCCGTTTATGGCGATTCCCTCTATTCTCAGCACATCTGATGACGACTTGAGCTTGACTGATGTTTTCTTTTTGGGTTGAGTGCTCATTGGTGAAGCCATGGAAATAGCTGGTGAGCGCTCACTTAGGCACTCAAACGTATTGTACTCGTTTTGAGCGAGCAGGCAAGCAACTTTTGAGGTACTACGTATTGAAACAGCAGTGACTAGTAGGCTAGCCAACAAGCGTGGCTCATTCTCTCTCTTTCTCAGTTTAAGTCGAGTAAAAGCAAGACGGACGCGAGCAGTATTGAGCAGTCAGGGATGAGCAGAATGGGGAGGAAGAACGAGCACGAGAGGGAGAAGCATCTCTGTGGAAAACCAAGGCACTTTGGCCCTATTTTCTCTGTCGTTCTCTCTTGGCTGGCATGTATGGAGGTTTGGAAGCCAGGCTTGGGTATTTTGTTCTGTCTTGTGACTGCTTCGTTTGCTTCAGTGATCAGATCTCATCTCGTCTTGAGGCCGCCGTTGCCGTTTCTCTCTCCTGGTTCTCTTGCTCGTTCCTCCTGTTTCTCAATGATGCAAAGGCTAAACTAAGGCACTAAAATGAGTGAGAGCGAGAAATGAGTGTGAGCATTTTAAGGCTCAAGCTAGACCAGCTGCTGAAAAGCGTCAAAACCGACAAAACGTCGACCGGCTCACTGCAGCACTTAAAACAGGAAAAGCATCAACAACATCACAATGCGGAACCCTTGCCGGTTTCCATGGTGAGCAAAATGGAGCGAAAAGTATTCCCTGGAGAAAGAACACATTCGTGCGTTCATGCATTTCAGTGCGCTTATCCTGTACATGTAGTCCGTGGACGAAGCTGGAATTTAGAAAAATCTATCTTTGGGGCGGAAATGGTCCGTCCATTCGCACGGATTCATTTCAAGATAAAAGCTGAAGCGTGGTTCTTATCAAAATGGTTGGTAGGCGAGAGTAAACGAAGTGAAAGCCATTACAGATTTGTGCACTGGGGTGAAGGCATGAATCAATTTATTCCAAGACCATAATTGGCCAATTAGCTCGTAGAAGCATCTTCATAGATATTACATGATACTGCTTACAACCAGTGTGTAAAGGTTGATTTTAAATCGATGCGCGGAGTGCCAGTCAGCCTTGCTTATATATCCTTGACATGGTTGGTTCTGTTTGTCTAGAGGTCCAGAGCTCATTTAATCAATGTTATCTGGCCAAACAACAACCCAAGCACAACTGTGTGCACTTGTGCGTTTGCCCACGATGGGATATCCGTCAAGGAGGCCTTTGATCTTCTTAGCCTTCATCGTCCTCGCTCCCTGAAGTGTTTTCATCTTCTGTCACCGCGATTGACACGTAGTCACATTTGGAGGGGCGTTTATCATCGTTGTAGATCTTGTTGATCCCGACCTGGCAGGCGAATATAAGATAGACTCCGACGAAATACAACAGGAGAATACCATGGGTCGCCACCAAAATTAGAATCAAGGTCCACATGTCACCATTTTGGGAGTCGTCGGGCAGCGGTTCACCAACGCTGGGTCCACCCACAATACCAAACTCTACACTCACTGAGTCCATTCTTGAATAGATCACACAAAGGAGGACACAACAAATTGCAACTTTCCAATCAGTTGATATTCGTTGACTCCTTTAAGATTCGAATGACTCCGAACATAACTCTCACCTACGTTTCTCCACAACTAACAGAAAATCCATCTGGTCTATTCCTAGTAAGGCTCCACAAAACATCTCGAATGTCAGCGTGGGTCAAACCCTCTTGGGTATTCAAATAGGTCAACGGCTATTGTGGTGTTATGATTTTGATGAAAACTCCCTCATTTCTTCTGGGCAATGTTCTTGTTAACGGTGATATAAATGGTTTTGACATTCGAAAATGATCTGAACGACGTGGTATTTTGTTTCTCGTTTGGGCTCGTCGCCGCGATTTCGGGATGGGGCCAGGACTGAAAATGTCAAGAGAAATTGTCAATCAAAGAAATATGCCCCTTTTCTTATCATAGGCACCACTAATATTTTCTGTAAAATCTGTAGAAACGAGTGGAGCCGATTCTTTAGAATTGACCAGCACCACTTGCAATAAATCTAAATCTATGGGGTGATTCATGAGACACAGAACAACAAACCATGGCTGTAACTCGGAGGTGCTTCTTTGCACAACATTCAAATGTCGCTCGAAAGATGCGATGGATCAAAATTCTTAATGTTTATTTGTTTTCATTCACTTCAATGCTCCGCAACCAAAATTCCGGAGGGCTTCACAAGAAGAATCGCATTCGACAAAATATGGAATTGAGAGGAAAATTTCTTTCCAAACTTTGTTATACAATTAATTGCTTTGTGCTTTATGCTTTAATTGCTTTTTCACATGCAGTAAAGCAAAGTTTCATATAACGTTTCAATCGCGAATTTTAGATGTTAAATTTAGGTGTTGCGTTTCTTTGTAAAACCCTGTAAACCACCATAGCACAACGGCTTTTCCGTACAAATAAATGTAAACGGTGAATAACAAATGACCCTCATGACGGGACAAAGCCAACTACACTGTATTTTTTGAAGATTTTCACTTTTTACCTCATACACATCTGACAGTGATTTCATAGGTTGATAAGTTGTTCACCACGGCTACTAGCATCGGAGGATTCGCCGGAATGTGCGGGTTATTTGCGTCTTCTTCTTGCTCCTGCTCGTCACCATTAAAAAATGGGTCAAAGTGCATGTGATTGATGATAAATGGTATTTGGAGGGCACTGACTGAGCTCTGATCATTTGTGCAATACACAAAGCACACAAAAAGCAGGGTAAAGAGGCAAAACACCAAAAATGCGAATACGTAGGATGCATCCATCGATGTGACAAACGCATTGCTAGAGGAAGACGGTGATGAATTGGTGACCAGTTTAGGAATGGAGATAGCTTTGGGCACAAGATGATCCATGATTTTTGCTCTTTTCAAGGGGGTGGTGAAACGTGGAATGGGTTATCTTCTGATTGACGTTTCCTGTTGGTACTAATTTTTTGCGCGAGAGTAGTTTGTTGATTCTTTTTGACCCATTCCACTCGTTGCTCTTTAAACTGGAGAAGGGTGCTCTTCGAGGGTGCGAAAGGTGAAGGTCCAAAAGATAAGGAGACGAAATGGGCGGAGTAGATTTAGCTGATTTCGAGGGAAGCGTCCCATGAACATTTTTTGCAATCTTTATAATAGACGGAATTCCTCAACGACTCCTAAAAGTGGATTCAGATCCTAAAGGCGAGGATTATTATTATTGCTTGCCTCAATCAACCAAATGAGCCTTCCTTGACGCAAGCTAGCGTTTGCGTCATCAAAAGATATCCTTCAATATTCAACTCGGTCTAAAGTTGCAAAGAATGAATGAGTTAGCTCTGCATTTTTTTCTGTAAACTGAATTTTTGCCGCAGTAGGGCTAATTTAAATTCATTTTTATCCTGAGCTTTGAGAGGGCATATTTTCTTCTTTAATATGTTCGTAGTGTGTGTGTAATATATTTAAGTGAAAGCAATCACTTTTTCTAGCAATAGATATGAGAACGAGGGTTTTACCTAGAAGTATCAGTTAGGTATTGACAATGTAACGCGTCTAAATTCCTTTTTCGCTGGGTTTAGACTGAAGAAAGTTCTTTCTAACTTTATGGCGACGGATGACTTCATACCACAAGAGTATTCCCGAACTTAGATCAATACCACCGTGATGTTTAGGGAGAGACTCACTCAGATTAAGGTTATCGCCTCTGAGCTTCATTTGATGAGGTTTAGATCGGACAGTGAGAATAGCGCTTAAATCTAATTTCTGTTTTTCAGATCGGTACAACTCCAATACAAGCCCTTCCGCGCACTAGTGATTAGCTGAGGGTATGGGAGTCATTGAGATGAGCTCCTTGATGCTAGCTTTATCAATTCTATTCTTCTTGGCTACTAGACGCATTAGATCGTTTAGCGAAATTTGCACTTGGCTCATGAGCCCATTTTTAGGCTGATCCTCCGAGATTCGAACTGATCCGAAAACTGACAGGCAGTAGCGTAATTAAGATAGCATAAGTCCTTCAACAAAAGGCCCAATTTAGTCTCGAGGCACCTAATGAAGAAGTCGTCTGATAAGTCCCAGGCTTAGGCGAAGTTAACAAGTCAATGCTTTGCATTGAAAATTTCAAGAGAGGTTGCTATCAAAAATCACACCAAGGAGGGTCACAGAATCTGATGTCGGGATATGATGTCCAACAATAGAAACACTGTTAACACTCTGCTTGTCTTTTGACCGAGATATAATGATGGCAATTGTCTTGGAGGTGTTGGCCACGAGACCGTTGGAGGCCATGAAGGATACGTCATTTTCAGAGTCAACCTCAACATCCTTCTTGGCTTCGAAAATGTTCAGGCTAGAGCTCCAGATTGTCGTGTCATCAGAGTGTGTGACTATGTTGCACTTCTCTAGCCACATTTCCAAGTCGGTCATTAGGATGGTGAAAAGGAGAGGGCAGAGGGCAGATCCTTGTGGGCTGCCTACTTCTAAGTCCAGCTCGGAGGACTCAACGGACCGAATGGAGACTTTCTGTTTCCGCTCACTAAGGAACAACTTTATCCAGCCCCTGTTATTCTCGTTGAACCCCTACACCTCTAGCTTTTGGTCCAAGATCCCACTATCGATGCAATCAAAGGCTGCGCTTAGATCATATGTTGCGAGCAACGAGAAGAGTCCTTAATGACGGGCAGTATCCAGCCGCCAAGTCAAGTCCATGAGTGCCGTAGTTGTGGACCTGTAAGGCCTAAAGAACCTCTTACATGAGCTTCTGTAGTAAGGCCTGAATCCATGTTGGGCGTAGTCTCACAAAGCTGAAAATTGAAAATGTTGGCTAACTTATTCAGGTTTTTTTGCAAAATAATTTAGTTGATCAATTCCCATAATAAATCATGATTATCAATTCCAAGCTCATTGCCAAGATTTCAGTCGTGTTGGGACATGGGCCCATGTTTTAGTTTCTGGAGAGGCAAGAGTTGGAGAGACAAGAGATATAACTTCCGAGTCAAAAAAAACGTACTTTCTCCTTATTTGAAATACTTGGTTGATGACGTTTTTCCGTAGAGGTTTTATGATAAGTTTAAGCACTCAAGACCTCCAAAACTTTGATAGGCTGATGAAGTCGATTTGAAAGGATGACTTTTCCCGCGTCTATTTTATGACCAATCTGAAAGATGATTTGGAATGTGCATTAAAATTTATGGATGTTCATCCTCCAAAATTTGAAAGAGTAGTTTTTGGGTTTTGATGACTTAAAATTGACAAATCCGATTTTTACCTTTGTCACCCTTGTAAATCCATAGTACTTCCAACTAATCTTCTCAACTAGAGACGCCATAAAATATGGCAGCACTGCCAACTCGAAATCCAAAAGTATAACTACTGATCAGGGATAACCTATATAATAGTATTAATACTGGATGCGAACTCGCGGAATTTCTCCGGCACGCAACCTCCGGTATGAGGCCGAGATTCGTAAACAAGAAGAACAAACCGCCATGTTGGGAGCGGAAAATCAAACGGAAATCGACCAAAATTCCAAAAGATAGTGCGCCAATCGGTGTTCCCTGTGTTTCAAGCGGGTCCAGCCAAGTCCTAGCCTTGGTAAAGGTCAACGCCATGCCCAAAAATCAGTCCGATGTTGGTGTTTCGAAGACATCCAGTTCACCCAAGAAAGAGTGAATGAAATAGTGAATGAATGACCACATCATGGAGTGCGAATGAACCCACAAAGGTGTCTAATCTACAAGATGACGATCAAAGTGATCAAATGAAATCTGATGACGAGGTTACCTGCAATAACCTTCGGAAGTGATAGCCCTAACTAAAGCAAAAAAACGAATATGCACCGGACTCCGAGCCCAAATTCTTCTTGCAAAAGGATTAAGAACCAACTTTCCCACGGACCAATACGGGGAGTTTCTTTACGCTCATCCATTGCACAACTTGAACAACTAAGAATATCTTACGATTACTTGAATTATCAACAACAAAATATCGTTTTTTCCGAGCTCATATATCATCCGACTTAGTATTAGTATCTTTGAACTTACAATTGAACCCATCCATCAATATTTCAGGAATTATCCTGAACTGAATTAACACATGCCAAACTTTGTATGAAATCAAGGTTGTTATAGGTTGTGAGATTGTCACCTTGGCATAACATGTTCTATAAATGATGGTCCTTTTTCGAATTTCCTTTATTGTATGGTTGTGTCTTTTAGTTCAGGATAATAAGGACAGGTAAGATACTCTTAAGTTGTTCAAGTTGTGTGATGGACGAGTGCGATAAAACTCCCCGTTTTGATCCGGGTGAGAGTATGTGGGGAAAGTTGGTTCTTAATCCCTTTTCAAGAGGAATTTGCGTTCGGATTAAGGTCAATATAGAACAAAGAAAGAAGAAGTCCTCAGTGTCAAGAATTCGATCAAATGAAGAACAAATTAAGATGACTTTGAAACCTATCAGGTGGACCTACTAGCAATGGATGGGCTCAATATTTTGATCTGCCTTTGGAGTCAGTCAGCCCAAATTGGTGATCTGACAGTCTAACCCGGATTCCATGGACCCTCCCAAAGTCTTTAGAATGAAATGCTCCCATCAAGATTGAATTGTGTGGATTTTTTCATTCAATCTGATTGTTAATTCCTGGACAAGGGGATCTAAGAAGATCAATCAAACCTTATCAAGCCTGTAGAGCCTATCCCTGCAATGATAAGACATGATCCTTTGGTCCTGAAGGACCCTTAGCCCCAGTCCTGCGTGGTCCCGACCTTCTTGAGCCCCAAGACTTGAAACATTTTCAATCAAATCCACAATCAAGGCTTTAATCCTCATGTTTTTCACTCATTTTGTCTCAAGGACGTTGTGATTGCCTTTGTTCCTGTTCCAATCCGGATCAGATGGCTGATCTGACCCAGAACCGTCAAAAGTGCCCTTCAATGGTTATAGCCAACAACATCTCTGACTTGGACTCCATCTTGTTTCAAAATGAGACCATTCTTGTTCTTTCATTTTCTTATGGAAATGGTTCCTGCGTTGTGGAGGTGTTGAAGAGGATGGAAGATGAGTAACACTCCAGATACCACCACAGATACTTCTGTTAAGCATTATTTCACTGAAGTTGGACTAATGGGTGAAGCAAGATTCCATCTACGTATTTTCCTCATTCTTATGAGGACTAAAATCCTTTGGAGAGTTGAATGTCAAAAGTTCATGAGACGAGTAAAAAGAGTGCTGGGACTTCTAAAATCAAGGTGAAGAACATCCAGTCCACAAATATTAACACAAAAAGTTTGCGTGAATTCTTTCAAGACACATGTTCAACAGTTTTAGACATTAATAAGAAATAAATGACGTCGTGTCAAAATATAGCCTCGGCCTCATACCATTTTTTCAAAAATCGGAGTTCGTGTCCACCCCTTTCAGGGGTTCCTGTACTGATGGAACTCGAAATCGAACTAGTTCGAGTGTTGCCAAATTGGTCCCTGTTTAGGTCTTTTTAAAAACGTTCAATACAACCTGCCCTAATCAACAATGATAAACTTTCGAGTAACAAATGGCAGCACTCCCGGTTCGAAACACATCACTACTAATTAGGCAATGTGGCCAAAATAGATTATGAATCTCCTGCAGTTTTTGAAGGGACACTGACAACTTTTAGGGCTTTTAGGCACTAAGTATGAACAATGATAAACATATATATAGCCTCAGTTTACCCTCAACATATCAAATAGTATGTTTCGAATCATTTTTTATTCAAGTTTTTTTTCAACTTGGGAAACTTACCTCAAGTGGTACTTGTGGATTTAAATTTGGCTTTAATATGAAATTTTAGTTCCTTGCATAATTTGGGTATGAATTCTAGATAACTCCTGACACCATCTGCTATACCTTCTTCAAACTCATTTTGAATCCTTAAATGCGTGTGCAAAGAGAGTTTAAAAATAAAAAGCAACAATTATTCAATCAGTTCAATATATTTTCAATCATACATGCATTCATCCATCCACTTCTATTCAATTTAAGCTTCCAGTAAAGGCATGTTACATGTATGAATGATTTTGAAGAAAACCAACATTTGCTTCACCTAGATGGCTCTCACATGATTTAGCATGCCCTCAACATATTCTACTTGGATGCCCTCTTTTGTTCTCAAAATGAACAACTTGCCATTAGAGCAAGCCTTCTTAAGGAAGCAAAGTTGAGCTTCACTCAAGGAGAAAAATGATAATCAGCGCCATCTTGAGGTAGACACGGTGGTGGGTGCTTCTTTTTAACCTTTGGCCTTAATTTGTGACTACTGGGGACGGGCAGAAAGTGCAAATAAATAAAGCCTTTTAGTTACCAAAAGTGGCAGAATAATGTACCCAAAAGTGCAAAATAAAGTGCAGAAAAAGATTGAAAGTGCAAATACATGTTGAAAAAGAGCAAGTAACTTGCATTTGGACTTAAGAAGTTATTCATATTCAGAGTAACACCTTTGGGTACCAACCCTTAATTGATCTGGAGAAGTCATATATAATTTTGTAGACATTTGAGACTAGTTTTGAAGTGAAGAGACAATGCTATACAGGTAATTGCGTTCTTTTAATTAGGTCACATGCCAAAAAATGTGTAAAGTCATTTAAAATTCACAAGAACACAGTCTTCTAAATTTTCCCTTTCTCAGGTGGTCTCATGGTTGTCTGTACCCAAGATATTGTCAAAATCTATTGAGCCATTGCTCTAATTTGGGTTAATCAAATTCTGTCTTCATCCTTTGAGAATGTTGTTCAAAAATAGCTATCAAAAATTGCACGGAAAAAGTAGATTTCACCATTACTTCAGACAATCCGCGACCCTAGTGTGCCCGACAATTATTTCAAAGAAAATATTTGTAAATGTGCTTTAAGCATGTCTTAAATGACATTACTTCAATAAATGACCCGTGACCCAGTTACCAGAACTCAATTTTAAATGTGGCAATGTCACTACACCTCAAAACTGGTCTCAAATATCTTTGGAACTTAAAATTGATGTCTCCAAGTCAATTTAACACCATGAACCGCCACACTGATCTATCCGTAGCTTGATGGATTCAAGTTTATTAGGGCCATTTATAAAAATAGCGATCTTCATTACAATCTACATTATTTTCAGATCCTTCCATTACCTTAACTTGAGTT
Source organism: Tigriopus japonicus (assembly GCA_010645155.1). Taxonomy (NCBI): domain Eukaryota; kingdom Metazoa; phylum Arthropoda; class Copepoda; order Harpacticoida; family Harpacticidae; genus Tigriopus; species Tigriopus japonicus. The sequence goes on along the minus strand of CM021316.1, from coordinate 4,585,119 downwards.
TCTTAAGGTTTAATATTTGTTGGTTGCATCCAATGAGATTCTTTAGTCAGGGGATGGGATGCTATTGTTACAGCCATAATGATTATGGAGAAAACACTGAGGTTTGTGTCTGAAATGCACAGATTTCTTCCAAGTGCTGTGAATATTCGATTGCAAATGGAAGCTTTTTGACAAGTACCAAATTTGATCTTGGAACTAAAAATTCTTGCAAAAGTTGTTAAATTCTCAAAACCTCAAGTTCTCAATTTTCTTTGCAATTTGTCAATTTTGGCTAAATCGTAAATAAAAGGTGCAAATAAAGTTGAAAAGTGCAAGAGGCAGAAAAATGGGTTTATGTTGACAAAAATATTTTTTCACTATTTGCCTGTCCCAAGCGATTATTCAGCAGGATTTTTGATTTTTGAACACCATGATATCGCAGCTGAGCTCTAAAAGACTCAAAATATTACAAAAAATCCACTTTAAGATGGAAACTGCAATTTTGGAAACAAGTGTAAGTTGAGGATAGATCCCAAATCAAGAGAATTTGCCCCTGTTTTGGCTTAATCTAGTGGCGATTTTTGCAACCTTCATTTAAAATTCTTCATCAGAGTATGTATGGTTGTTTATATTAATACAACCGGGGTCCATGAAGTGAAATTTAATCACAAAAAGAAAATCAATCAGACTCTTAAGTGCTGACAATTACATCACATGAGGTAGATAGGGCATCAATTCAGGCTCTTTCATGATGGCACTTGATGAGATGTAATGAAATGAATAAATCTTCCTGATTGAAGATTATATGGGTCAGAAATGTTCATTCACAATGAATGCGGCAGAAAAAACTAGTTTGTAAAAAATCATGTAAAAAGCCTTGAAAAGGTAGAAGAATCCCGTTTATCCCTTTTATTCCTCGGAGGAAAGCCCCATTAATCCCATGGGGATAAACCCCCCGACCAACCCTGCACCTTGAACACAAAATGTACGTCCAGGAATGCGCAGCGCAATCTCGGAGCGCAAAAACTTGACGCAATTTTATTCAAATTTGGAACAATATACTTAACAAGAGATGAGTTGAAATTACACCCCATATCTCAAGTACAAGTAAGATTTGGTTTTTATGTAAAAATCAATGCATTTGCAAAGATATAAACTCCAAAGTCGGTAGAATATCATGGTCCAATTCGACTTTCAACCTCTCAGAGTACTGCGCCATCTAACGTTTGACAATTGAACTAATTGGCATGACGTCATGTAATTCAGTTGTGAGAATCAAGAAAAGTAAACAGCTCTACACGGTGCATTGGTCATTAATGGCAAAACTAATTGGAGGGGTCCTTAGAGGAGTATAGAGAGGCCATTGTCGTCATTTTGTCTGTCTTGTTTGTAGCTGATACTAGCCAAAGTTGCCCAGAAGTTGCGTGAAAAGAATTTTTTTTCCGAAGAATATCGTGAAATACTTGCCCAACCAAGTGGAAGATCATAGTACAAGTGAAAGTGTGCAAGACATATTTTCAATGCCAAATCCTATAATTGCTTAAACTAAAGCCTGTGAATCAAACTATCATCTTCATTGAGCACCTGTGTATAATTTGAGAGAAGCAAACCGCAGGCAAGAGGTCAGATGCCGATAGCTAGAAGATTTTCAAAAAATTCCCTCCTACAAATACATTTGTTTGGGCAAGTTTCAACTAGTCGCTGATGATAAACGGCCCTTGCTGCCCACAATGAAATTTCTTGACCGGCCTGCTCTAGCATCTCCACTCTATAGACCTCTATGGAGGGGTCCGGTAATGCAGCGTTGCCAGGTGGCCACCGCGACGGCCAAAATTTCCAAAAGTAGCACCTTTTGAAACCTTATGTCCACGAGAAAAAAATAGTGGCCGCCGGGGGAAATTGGCCGCCAAATTGGCAACTTTTGAAACCTGATGGCCACGGGAAACAAAATAATGGCCGCCGGAGGGGAAATTGGCCGCCAAATGGCAACTTTTGAGGCTGCTGAATGGCCACAAGAAATTTTTTGTAGCTTCTTGGCCGAATTTGGCAACTTTTGAAACTTGATGGTGCAGGTGTCTTCTAAGTGATTGCTATATTGCGACATATGACACTCTTTGACTGCCAGTCAGGGTGGGCATTTTTAGACATCGAGAGAATTTTGGACACCCTAATGTCCAAAAGTGTCCAAAAATCCCCAAAAGGTGTCCAAAAATCCCCAGAGGGTGTCCAAAAATCCCCAGAGGGTGTCCAAAAATCCCCAGAGGATGTCCAAAAATCCCAGAAGGTGTCCAAAAATCCCAGAAGGTGTCCAAATATCCCCAGAAGGTGTCCAAAAATCCCCAAAAGATGTCCATAAGTGTCCAAAAGTCCAACAAACGTAAAAGAAAGTTGTACAAATCAGACGAAAAACCAGTTACACTACATAAGTAATTGAATTCTAAAGAATGCATGGTTAAATACTTAAACAAAAATAGTTCTATTAATGAAAACATTACTTGGAGAAATAAACTTTGCCATGATTACTTCAATCCTCGGTCATGAGGTTATTTGTCTCACTGATTACAATAATATTTTATATACATTTGTGGAACGTAAGAACAATGTGCATGTTTTGTTTATATGATACGATAAAATGTGTGTAACTGTTTAAAATGTTTCAAGATTTACATTTTATTTCCTCATCTGTAAACAAGAGTCTTGTCTTTTTAATAGTAAATCAACACTGCTTAAATTCCTTGGCAAAAGCATTTTAATACCCACATTGCAATCTGATATCAGTTTGAGTGTGCTTTATTATAGTTAACATTTTTTGGACAGTCAGGTCAAAAGACTTCTTGCCTCTTGGATGGGAAACACTTGCAACAATGATAAACTTAGGAATACAAATCAAAATACTAAGTAACCTTCTCTTGTCACAAATCAAGACACAATAAGCTTTAAAATGTACTCGTATACTCTAGTTTAACATGAAGTGTGGTGTGAGCGTGTTATTAGTAGTCCCAGTCTCACATTCGTTTGTTGGTTCATTCCTTCAGTCGATCATTCTTTCCCACATTTTGGACGATGCTCGGTGGTCAAATGAAAAGAGTGGAAAGTTCAAATACTAGGGTGTCCAAAATGCTCTCGATGTCAAAAAATGCCCACCCTGATTATGTGTAAGTTTATTTATGCTGAATTGACTTATTCTTGCTTAGATTTCGCCAAGTGAGGTTTTTTTAAAAAGAAAGCTTGAAGAATGTTATTCTAAGATTGTTAACCATTATTTTTCGAATTATTATTTTTGGACACTTTTGGACACTCTTATTTTTGGACACTTTTGGACACAATTATTTTTGGACACTTTTGGACACTCTTATTTTTGGACACTTTTGGACACTCTTATTTTTGGACACTTTTGGACACTCTTATTTTTGGACACTTTTGGACACTTATTTTTGGACACTTTTGGACACTCTTATTTTTGGAAACTTTGGGACACTCTTATTTTGGGACACTTTTTGGACAGGGGTGGACAAAATGTCCAAAAATCAAATGCCAACCCTACTGCCAGTTGAAGGTCCATTTCAAACAAGTTCTTTAAACATGACTGAAATAATATCATGTAACTTCCAACGCAATATAAAAATTCTGATCATGAATGCTCTGAAATGACGTAACGGGTAATCTTCATCTGGCCAAAGTGATAGGTTGCGCAGTTCAAAACTCGCAATATTCCGTTTTCATGCCAACCACGCCAATACATCTCAAGAAAAGCAATAATGGAAGTTGAAACCACTGCGACACATTTCCCATCTATTAAGACAAAAGTTATATTATTTTTAAAAATGAAATCTTATTATTATGCAGCCCGTGTCAACATTGTTACGTGTCAGTTTTTCATGACTCTTTGCAAAAGAATCAAAAACTCAATGACAACCGGTAAGTTCCCTAAAATCTACGTTGATTATTTACTTTTTAATATAGCACGCTCTAACAATGACCCATCTTGAACGGTCACCACGTTACACAATCTGCGAGCTGATGTGTGATTGTTAAAGACCGGATTTGAAATTGATATTTTTTAAGTCAAAACTTTTTAAATTGAAAACCATTGACCCAAAAATTGAAAATCAAATCGAAAGAGTGATAGAAAAATGAAGGCATATATTGAAATTCCCCCAAGGAGGAATTATTACCAATCCATTTTTTCTAAAATAAAAATGCTATTAGAATTTGTTAGACTTCTACACTCTTGGATGATCTTAAGGTCATTCCAGCTCAGAGGAATGCATCCAAATTGCCAAGAAGTACGAAAATGGGCACCATATCAATATTTTTGAGAAATTTGAAGGAACAATGAAGCTTCAAACAACTAAAAATGCAGCAGGATTTGCTTTTGTTGACCATTTTTACTTTTGATCAGTCTATGCAATGTGCACCAACAACACCCGTAGAGGTGAAGCCAACCAACCAACATCCTCTGTTGATGACACTTGTGGAGGCTAGTCCACACGGCATCCTCCACCTTTTTGATGCCAGGGCCAGAGGTGACACGTCAAGCGCTGGGCCACCTTCCTGTGCGACTATGGAGGACACGAGGACGACCTCGGTTGGCAACAACAACATTTTGCTGAACGTAGGCACTTTGATCCATTTTTGAAGAAGTTAACTTGTGATTCCAAAAACCAGACGACCAAAAATTTTCTGTTTAAAATACATTTGGTCATCTCAGAAGGTTTGCTCAAGTTTCTAAAACCTTAAAATGCTTAAATACAAATATTACCACGAAATTTTGTAAAATACTTCGAAAAAAAATGTTTTTACCGTAAATGTGACAAAAAAAACTCCAAATGTTTTTTCGGTACAAACTGGGGGAAAATTGAAAAATATATTTAGAAAAGAAATTTCAAATCCGGTGCCAAGTGATAAGCATTGAAGAACAATAATTTACATTTCCAATTCGGTTCTTTTTTTGATTTTGGTCATTACGTTTTATTTTCATCACTTCAAGTTACCAAATCATGAGAGGCTTCTTAATTCTGGATGGAGCAGAGAGGGATAACTGTTAACGTTGAGAGAACTAAAAAATCCATCTTGTTTTTCCATAAAGTGATGATTCCTCTTATGATTAGCAGAAGCTCAAATAAGTGCGAGAAAAAGAAATTAAAAAACAACAATAATATTCTTTGGATTACAACGTGCCTGAACCCTGGCATTTTCTTCGACTTGACAAACATTGTACGGCCCAGTGATTTAAATTTACCCAATTTTTTCTCTAAAAGAATCTTCAAATCGATGGGGGCTCTGTTTCAGAACCGCCATTTCGTCAATACTGCACAAAAATGTGAGGCTTAAATCATAAATCTAAATCATAGGGAGGTCAGCTGACGCCTTGAACGGCGGACACGCGTTTTTTAACTCTCGTGACATTTAATGGTTTTAATCTCGTTTATAATAGTTTGACTGTGGCTGTGATATCCGTGAGTGGGGCCACGCCCACGATTGGCCGTGGCCCCCTATGACCATGTGATAACCTCCCTTCAGTGCACTCCTTCCCCTTCCAATCCTTCCTCTTTCAATAATCCCTCGGCCACGTCTTAATCAAGACGTGAGCTGCTAGCCCTCAAACCTTCAACGCCCTTGCCTTCTTCCCAATCTTCCTTTCCCTTTCCCCCACAATCCCATATCAACTCATCTCTTCTAAGTCAGATTGAACCACTCGGTATCGCGAGGAATCATCGGCGGCGGCGGAAACAGCGGAGAGGAGGGAATCAACCGGTGTCGGCCCTTTTCCTCAACTGCCATGGACGGGCGAACATGCTGCGAGTGGCTGGAGCGGGACAGTGCCTCAACAAGATCCGAGGACACGCCTTCACCTTCCTATCCGAGACGTGGGTCACCGAGGAGAAACACGAGAGCTGCTTTGCTGGAAAGCAGAGCTTTGTGGTTCACGCCAGAAAGCCCGTTGGGCGTGGCAGGCCCAGCGGAGGGTTGGAGCTCTACATCACCAAACGCTTTGAGCCCACCCTACTCTCATCCTCTCCTCATCACATAGCCGTGGATGCCCAAGGCTTTACCATCATTGGCGTTTCCTATCAGCCGACCACGGACTATGACGAACTCGTCTCGGATCTCACATCCATCCTCCAGAAGGTGAAGAATCCGGAGAAAGTCATCATTGGTGGAGACTTCAACATCCGACCCGACTCGAGTGAATTCTCCGAGCTCGCCAAGATTCTGAGTCAATGGAGAATCACTCTGCGCTCCGACCCGGGAGTCCCAACACACACACCTACTCCCAGGGCGCCTCCGTACTTGGCCATATCTTCACATCAGAAAATCTTCCATCTCCGGCCAGTTATATTCATGAACTGGCCGTTTCTGATCACCTCCCCATATCAGTCACCTTCAAAATGCCCAGAAACTTCCATCATCTGGGCGTGACTCAAAAGGGGAGGTGTGTGGTCAATGTGCAGGAGTGCGCAGCTCAACTTGAGGCCCTGCAGTTATCCATCGACACCCGGAAGGACCACAATCCAACTGCAGTGGCCCAAGGTATTTTGCAAGCATTCCAAGGGTCCTCTTCAGTTAAGGCGAGGAGAAGAGAACCCAAGACCCCTTCGTTCAGCTCATACCATCGAGAGTTGAGGGGTCAAATGCTCCAAAAATTGCGAAGTGCCGAGACGAGCCAATCACCAGAGACTTGGGAGCAATATGCCATTGCAAGAATTGCATATCACATAAGTCTCTGAGAAGCGCCGAGTCGGCCCACCAAAGAATTCAAGTGTAGAACCTGCTCTCTTCATCGGCTTCGTCCAGGATGGCCGGCTTGTACAAACGTGCAAGAAAGCCCGCCGCCAACTTTGAAATTCCGGTGAGCAAATTCCTCCTCCACTGCCAAGAACTGTTTTCATCGTCATCCGAAACAGTGGTGGAGGAGGTCCAGGGCTGCTTGGAAGAACATCATCACATTTTGCGGCCCTTCACGGAATCCGAGATGGACACAGCCTTCAAAAAGATGAAGAGCAAAGCTCATCAACATCAGGGGTTTCTCCCTTCCAACTTGCACTTCTCTGGACCCAAATCCAACCACTCCAAGATCTTTTCAGCCACGCCCTCCAAACATCTTTCTTCTCACCAGACTGGATGGAGTCAGCCATCATCTTCATCCATAAAAAGGGGCCCAAGGACATTCCAGACAATCATCGGACCATCGCCTTGGAAAACCCCTTCTTGAAGATGATGTCCACCCTGTTAGCTGCCAGTTTCTCCGGATTGGCCGAGGAAAGGAATCTCCTTCCCGAGTTCCAATTCGGTTTCCGGAGAAGCCGCTCAACCACCACGGCAGCCACTCTCCTCTACGAAATTGTGCACGCAAACATCAGCACTAAGAGGAGAGTTTACGGATGCTTTGTGGATTTCTCCAAAGCATTCGACAGGGTGGATCGAACGCGGTTATTCCTAACACTCCAACGGTGGGAAATTCCGCGTTCCATATGCGTCCTGCTGTCCAACATCTATGCAGGACTCAAATGCTCCATTCGTTCTGGTGAGGACCTATCCCCCTGCTACTTCACATCCATCGGCCTTCCGCAGGGGGATCCACTATCGCCAATACTTTTCAACCTTTATGTTTCCGACCTGCCCGAAGTTCTTACTCACCAAGGCCCCTCCATTAACCACAATAGACTACAGTATTTGCAATATGCAGACGACCTGGTTCTCTTGGCTGATTCAGCCGTGAAATTGCAAAATGCCATCAATGCTCTCCACGGTTATTGCCAAGAGAACGGCCTTTAAGTCAACACTATCAAGACAAAGGCCATAGTCTTCCATAAAGGTCGTCTGCCACCCACCGCCTTCCACATCAACAATAGTCCGATTGAAATCGTCAAGTTTTTTAACTATGTCGGTTTCACCTTCACCACCCAACTCTCCTTCACCAAACATCTGAACCTCGCAATAACCAAGGCCAGGGCCAGGATCGGATACATCTACAATAGACTTCCCATCAAGAATCTTCCTCTGCCAATAGTTCTTCAACTCTTCCAGACTTACATCTGAAACAACGTGAAATGCACGCAGAAATAATCAAAAAGATTGAAGCTGTGAAGCCCCCTGGCACATTTATTGGACTATCATAACTAGTTCATTATCACAGATATTAAAAGAATTTTGACTAGAACGCACAGGCCAATCGCTAATTGCGATTTTAGCGATTGGTCTGGGATGCACCAGGTGTCCGAAATTTTGGGGCAAAACTTTTTAATTCATAACTTACAATGTTGTATTGTACACAAAAAATGGAGCTTATTCATTTCACGAAAGGGACTGGTTCGTCCCACGAGAAGGGCTCTTCTGTCCCATGAGAGGGGCTCTTCTGTCCCACGAGAGGGGCTCTTCTGTCCCACGAGAGGGGCTCTTCTGTCCCACGAGAGGGGCTCTTCTGTTCCACGAGAGGGGCTCTTCTGTTCCACGAGAGGGGCTCTTCTGTTCCACGAGAGGGGCTCTTCTGTCCCAGAGAGGGGCTCTTCTGTCCCACGAGAAGTGCTCCGATGAGCCAAGGGAGGGGCTAGAGCTCTATATTAGAAAGAGTACAATCATATCCAACGCCATCTAGTTCCTTCTGCTCGCAACTGCTCGCCGTTCCCAAAAGGATGCACAAGTACCCTCTAAGCTGAACAAGTTTTCCAAATTATGAGACCAAGATAGCAACTTTTGAGAAACTAAAGGGCCTAAAACCTTAATGAAGGGGTCCCGAGAAACAGCACAGGGAATTTTCTTCCTCTCTTGACTTCACCCCTGACTGCAATTTTAACTTGCCCACCTACATGCAAGATCACAGTAGTAGGTGGTGGTGGCCACAGATCTGTGGTGGTGGCCAGCAGGGGAGTCCACTCAAATGCTTGCTAGCTTCAGATGGCTTGCCCAGCTTGGCCACTGGCACTTATTAAGAAGGGAACTGCTAGGATTGCTGGGCCGGGCCAGCTTTCTCTCTCTCGCTTGCTCTCTCTCGCTCTCCACACTGAGCCCATTGAACAAACAAGGAGGACTTGACTCAACATTTCAGGGTTGAAAGGTAAAGAAAGGAAAACTCAACATGCTCCTCTCTATCAATATTCAAACTGAAACATTTTTATGGTAGGAGCCCTGATTGCGAACGTTTTCTCTGAAAAGCATTGATCAGAGTGAGGGGTGTGATATTCATGTTTCTCTTGGTCTTTTAGGTTTTAAACCTAATTTTACAAGTAATTCAGCTTTGAATCATTTGAAACACACTAATAGGTCATTTTGGACCCCTTCATTAAGGTTCTAGGCCCTTTAGTTTCTCAAAAGTTGCTACCTTGTTCTCATATTTTGGAAAAGTTGTTTAGCTTAGAGGGTACTTGTGCATTGTTTTGGGAACGGCGAGCAGTTGCGACCCAAATCAACTAGATGGCGTTGGATATGATTGTACTCTTTCTAATATAGAGCTCTAGGAGGGGCAAGATTTGCCCATGGATATTATCCGCACTCCCCCTCAATGATGAGCTTCTGTCCTCCGTAATGAGGCTCCGTCCTCCGTAATGAGGCTCCGTCCTCCGTAATGAGGCACCGTCCTCCGTAATGAGGCTGCTTCGTCCTCTGATGAAGCTGCTTCGTCCTCCGACGAGGCTGCTTCGTCCTCCGATGAGGCTGCTTCGTCCTCCAATGAGGCTGCTTCGTCCTCCAATGAGGCTGCTTAGTCCTCTGATGAGGTTGCTTCGTCCTCCAATGAGGCTCCGTCTTGTTTTTGTCCAGGGGGCTTCTTTCCGATTGATCCTCGTCGCCATAAGGGTCATTACCGGAGCCCTCCGATCAGTTTTGCCATCAAGGCCAAATTAGCTTTAATCAAAATTTGGCCAAAGTTCGGTTTCTAATTTCACAAAAGCCTAACGATTCCAGTTTCTATCAAATATTATGCTTGATATTTCGTCTTGCTGATACATCATGAAAGCCTGCTGAATTTTCTAATTTCATGACTATACTTCAAAATTTTTTAAGTTTGATGTGGTCGAGTGAGAAACACTTCATCAGTCCTGAGTCAAGACTTGACGTATCAGGTATGCTGTCGAAGAATTGAAGAAAAGGTCAACAGATACACTTGGTGCATTCATGAGGATGCTTTGTTCATAATTCTTTTTCATGTTGCAAAATGGTATGTTTCTAAGTCGCCAAGTCATTGTGTAACTAGATTGCCCCATAAAATATTCATGGAAATAGAACGACAAAAAACTATGTTTTCCTTTAAATAGACCGTCTTGTCGCTGTTGGCAGCGGTCCTGATTTTACTGATCAAGGAGAACGACCGTCCCATAGAGGTCCTAGAGTGGAGATACTAGAGCAGGCCAGTCGTGACATTTCATTGTGGGCAGCAAGGGCCATTTATCATCAGCAACTAGTTTAAACTTGCCCAAACAAACGTATTCGTAGAAGGCAAAATTTTGAAAAACGAAATTGTTTGGGCATGCGGCCTTGTGTGTACGCTTTGCTTCTCCCATACGATAACAAATACGCAATGTAGATGAGAATTCAACTTACAGGCATTCATTTGCTCATTTATTGGCTTTGACATTGAAAGTATGTCTGGCGCGCTTTTGTTTGTACTATGATCTTTTACTTGTTTGGGCAAGTATTTCACGATATTCTGCGGAAATATTTGACTTTTCACGCAACTTCTGGCAAGTTTCAGCAGAAAACAAGGCAGACAAACCGACGACAATGGCCAGTCTATAGACGTCTATGGACCGTTCGACCGTCTTCCTCTCCTCGTGCTGAGAGAAGGCATAAAATTCAGGGCAGCAGAAATAAAAATGTTCAGGGCGGCAAACATAAAAATAGGGATTCAATGCTTAAATAACATTGATAATAGTGTACAACACACGTGGATCATATTTTCTTTGACACAAATAACAATACGATTGAAAGAATATCATGGAACTTAATACTTCCAATGCAATAAGAAATTCTGATCCTGAATGCTCTGAAGTGACGTCACGGGTAATGGTCGTCATTGAAACAACGTGAAATGCACGCAGAAATAATCAAAAAGATTGAAGGTGTGAAGCCCCCTGGCACATTTATTGGACTATCATGACCAGGGCCACCAAATTTATGTAAAAAAATTCGCTGAAAAATGTATTATTTTTGGTAGTTTTTTTGAGAAATAATGTAACAAAATCGGGCTTTTTGGTAATTTTTTTGGTAATTTTTTGGTAATTTCGTCACATATTTCCTCAAAAACTAACCTTTTTCATACTTGCATCATCTAAATTTTGTTTCTTAGGAACGAACAGATGCTAAAATAATTATATTTTGTCATGATTGTTAAAAATTTAATCGCCTCCATTTGTATTTTGATTTTGACATCCTTTTTGTAGATCATTCTCAACAGAATAGGCATTTTCCAATTTTTTTCCAAATTTTCCCAATTTTTGTAGTTTTGGACAAAACTTGCACATTTTTGTAAAATGTCATTTGCAACCGATTAGCGGACCTGATGATATACTAAATATTCCTAGTGACAAAAGTAATGCGCTGTTTATTCTTGTTTCTTTATCTTGACTTTGTCATATTTTTTTTCCATAATAGTTCCATTGAAACAGGCAATTTAACCACATTTATGTAAAATTTTCCCCATTTATGTAATTTTGGGCAAAAATCGCAGATTTTGGTAATTACATTGTAAAATGTAATTTACAACTATCTGGTGGGCCTGATCATGACTAGTTCATTATCACAGACATTTATTGACTTTTGACTAGAACGCACAGGCCAATTAGTGATTGGCCTGGGATGCCCTAAGGGTGGAAATACACGGACGGGCGAAAGTGGCAAGCCAGCCATTTTTTCAGCCTGCCTGGCTGAATTTTGACCTAACCCACCTGAAAAATGAAGCCTACCTGCAGACCGGCTCATTTAGAGTGGAAATACACGAGCAAGAAAAGTGGCAGGACAATCATTTTTTCAGCCTGCTCGGGGGAAGTTCGAGCTTACCAAGCTAAAAAATGAAGCCTACCTGCAAGCCGGCTCATTTAGAAATTATTCTAATTTATGCCTGCCTGTTGGAAGTCACGATCAAACAATTGAAATTCAAAATGCCGGAACTAATGAAAGGATTTAAGGAAGACTGTATTGACCTTATATGGCCTTAAAAGGACTGCATCCAAATGATTCATCTTTTTCAGTACTCATATTGCCAATGTGGCTCCCTTTTGTTGATGCGCACTATGCCATTTCACGGGTATGATCACTACGCTATGTGGCATGCAACTACGGGTATAATAAGGGAGATCGGTAGGTAAGCTTATTCTATGGGGACGACGATGTCCCCATGTGGTTGAGTCAAGATATAGTAGTCGACTTCTTTATCATGAACGAAATTCGATATTTACATCGTGGTGCTAACGCACCTCAATCGTGCATTTCAAGAGGGGTTAATTAACCCCACAATTCATTGAATAACTTAGGAGGTATGGATAATCCACACAAGACCAAACAGGTTCAACTAGGAAGGAGGAACGCAATATGAAAGTACCTATGTACAAGGGAGAGCAGAGAAATTGAAAACTCCACACGCACCATCTTTTCTTTAACAGAAAAGAGCCTGCGCGTGTATTTCTGATTCCAATTTTGGTATGTCAAACTTTGACCTGTCAGGTTGAAAAATCAGCCTGTCGAGGAGTTTAGCCTGTCCGTGTATTTCCGCCCTAACATCACCCCCATCTTCCTCTACGGCCTTCACCTCTGGCTTCCCAACTCCGCCCAATCCGCTCTCAAATCCGCCGATGCCACCTTCACCAAATTCCTCAAACGATACCTCTGCGTGCCCCAATATGCCAATAATGCATGGACGCATTTCCTATGCGAAACCGAGCCCTTCACCTCCGGGCTGGCAAGGTTAGTGTCCAACAGTGTTAGGAACCTGACCTTTCCGGAGGTGATGTCTGGACACATGCTGTCATTCCCGGTCAAGGACTTGACAACACCCTATTGTCCTTGGCCCGACATCCCTTCGGAATATTGGCGGTCATGCACCTTCGTCCGGCTTCCTGCCCAACTCCATCAACGACGGGAACTAACGAAGGATCTGTTCAATCTGACCCACCCTCTCTATTGCAACAACCAAGATTTTCACCATCTACCGCTACCCAACTGTTTCTGCACTGTCTGTCAATCCCCGCTTCCTTTCTTCCATGTGCACTGAAACCTATTCTAGTCAGCTCATCTGTGATATCACTTTCTAGTCGACCATTTTAACGTTTTTTTCCAATTGACATTTCAACACTGCATATATATGATAGAACATATATATATTTTTGCACATTTATACGCCCTGACATGACCATGAGTCGCAAAAAAAACTTATTATTATAAATCTGAATGGCTTGTCCGAACAATGAAGACACCACCACTCCTACGACGTACGTACATACACTTTATTTGTTGTTCAATTTGTTGCCCCGAACTTTTCGTCGAGAAGGGTTTATGAAGGAGCCGACCTGTCAAAGTTTAGGCCATGGTTAGACCAGTTAGACAAATTCCTAAATACCATTGCTGACCAACCCAATGTTCAAGGTTCAGTCAGATATGCCAATCCTATTTTCGTACGCAACCAAATACCACATAACATAAACGATGAGTAATTGGTAAAATTAGATGATTATCATGCATTCTTCAACATTGCCTTGGATGCATTTCTTGCAGTGGTATTAAGAAACTATAAATTATAGTTTAAATACAATTTCTGATCTTTACATCTTATTTTGTGCGTTCTTTTAAGCACAATCTATAATACCTTTTCTGCAATTCTGATAGATCGAATAAGTGAAAAATATTTGAGGTGTGTCCGAGGTCAAGGTCAAAAATATATGTATATTTTGGTTTGGTTAAAATACAACCAATCATTGGGGGGTTTTTTTCGTCAGGCGAGAGCGGTTCATTTCGCTAACAATCTTTCTTGGCTTGAAAATGTGACTTGATATTTTCGAAATGCCTCTTCCAACAGTCTAGAACCACCAGTCATTTTATTTTATTTCTATCAGTATTGGAACTAAACTTCACGATGATGTTGAGCTTCATCAAGATTGGAAACTTAACGCCTGGAGGAAGCAGGTGTTTCAGATTCTCCTTCCAACGACATCAAGCGACATTTTCGTGCCTCATACTCCACTAAGCTTTGTGTTCGTCCCTCGTAGCAACATTTTGACGAGAATACCGTGTCAACTCGAGTCGTCCCTGATGTGTCGTGGTCGACCAGTGTCCTGAGTGGATTTTAGGCTGGTTGTTCAGCGTGAGCTAAAAGAGCGGATAATGGGGAGAGAAGAAGTGCAGAGTCCATGAAGAACGGCTCATCTGAGATGGGGGTTGTTGTTAGTCTTGGACTACAATTGAAAGAAGAGGTAGCCAAATGATATTGCTTATACTAGCTATGGCTGCACGTAAGTCTGCCCAAAAGACTCTTTGGGGGACAAGGGCTGATGGGTTGTTCGAGTTCAGAATGTGGAAGGTCCTGGTTCTAGTGAACGGCTGTATTTTAACCTCCTGTCTCCTCAGACGGACGTTCTACCTAGATCCATCTACATTCTACAGAAGCTGTTAATGCTTCAGCTCGGTGTCCAAATCTGTCTACGTTGTGACTGAACACCAAGGTGAAACTTGGGCGAAACATCGATGAAATTGGAGGACAAATCGAGCCTCGACGACATTAGACAAAAAATGGAGTTTCTTATCATTCCTTAAGATACTATGAGCAATGAGCCACTTTTTCGATTTGGTTTGAACTACGCATATCTCAACCCAAAAGAAACATGTCATGAAGAGTCTTATCTTACCTTCGCTCCATGCAAGTGGTTTATTCAAATTTCCCTTCGGTAGCACATAGCATAAGAAGGTCTCAAAAGCTGCGATAACCCTCTTAGCCTCCAACTAGTTACTTGAAAGTAGAGGAAGATGAATTCGCCCTACTTCTCCTACATCTACTACTTTGCCGCCAGGTGTCCAGCCACAAGGGGTCAAAAAGGGCGCGTAAATGAGTCTCTTTCATCAACGAGGGGGATGTTCAATGTGCCATTGGAAATGAGTACAAAGCTCTCCAACGTACCCGTTTGCTCCGATCATTCGTGGTTAAATCTCATCGTACACACAGGGTTTCCGAACATTTCTGAACAAGTTTAAGCCACTTATCTTTGAGGCAGCTTCATTTTCAAAAATTGAATTTTTATCAGGGAGAAAGCGAAAACTTTTAAGTCCCACCAACATGTCAAATATGGCGTTTGATTTAAAGGGATGTATCTCTTTTTTTTGAACATGTACAAGCAATCATCCTGGTAATTATAACTCCGGTGATCATCACTTTCCATCCGTCCTTGGGTAAACAGTAGGCTGAACCTATTATTTGTAAGCTTGCTTCTGATTAGACAAATCTACGTTTCACTCACTTCTTATTACCAGTATTTCTCCCTTATGATATCACAATTTGTTATAAAATTATTTGGACTACCCTGTAGCATATTGTTCTCGTCAAAGTAAAGCTGTACTGTGTACTGTGTTCTTGAACGCGTGGAAAAGGTGAATCAACAGATGACATTCGAACGCGTGGTATCTCCATAGTTTGCGGGCGGGATAGGATTGAAAATATAATTTGTTGAAGATTTGAAACGAAGCCATGCTTCAACGGAAACTATCAAGGGGTAGAGTGTGAGTGCAAGCACGAATAGTCAAAGAAAAGAACGGAAATGGCTGCTGTCTCATTCAACGAGGGTCACAAAATATTTACGCACTCGACAGGGCTGACGAGCGAGATCATAAGGCTGTGCCAGAAAAAATCTGGAAAAAGATGCAACTAAAAATCTAATGTAAACTAGACGATCGTGTTTATTTAAGGTTTGAGTATCAAGAGTGTTTGTTGATATAATGCGTGGTATTTCATCACAACGCTATTCGATAATAATTATGTTTCTTTTATCATCAGTTTTTCGTCTTCTTCCCATGATGACTTCGTTCGCCCATCGCATATTCAGGGTGATTAGGCCATCATCCATGAAAGCACATAAAAGTCATTTGTAGTTCGAAACATTAACCTTCATTTGGAATCAATGTTGTACATTCCCATTCAATACGAACACAAGGAAGTACGTAGTGATCCCAAAAATAAAAATAATAATGCCAACGAATCCCAATTCACGGACTGATCGAATCAACTCAGTCTTTTCATGAGGCAATAATCACATCCAGATTAAACATTCCGATATGGAGACAAACGTGTACATACGAAGGGGGCTCATGAGGATGCCATTGAGTCGAAAAAGTGCACTTCAGTTTCTGACAGAGGAGGAATTGAAGCCTAACGACTTTCTTGGGTTGTTCCTTTCTGTGTTCTTTCTCGCGTTCTGTTGTATAAAAAGCTGCCCTTCAGACTCAGGGAATAAAGACCACACGAACGAGGTCGACATGACCACGCCAGTTTTGAGAAAACACAGAAAGACGCCTCTTATAGAAAGACTTGAGACAGCTAGGTCCTTCCACAGAGGAAACGAAGGATTTCTCATCTTATTTCTCTTGGGCCAATCTTTGTTTGAGTGAATGTATTATGTGAGAGGATGCATTATGGGTAGGAGAGGGTTGTTATTGGACATGGTAGCAAAAAACAGCGACTCTTTTGGAGGAGGCGCGTGGAAATGTAATTATCTGAACTTGGATCCCCAGGGAGTCGACAACATTCAAAAGATTCAAAAAATGTTCGTTTCCTCGGAATTTTTGAGAGGGGTTATTGCCAATCCGCGAGGAAAATTAACAAGACTTTGGAGACTCTCTCTTTTTCTCCTGCATGAGTGGGATAAAACCAGTGTGATATGTGATACAAAACTCTAACAAGAACGACATTACATGGAGTGTTCCAGGGTTGTTTGGTGATTGCACGTGAAGAGAACCTCTATGAGAGCCAACAAAAAAGTGCTCCAAACCAGGTAAGAGGCTCACTCGGAACAGGGTGCTTACTTCATATTGAAGCATTTATCGTTGGCAGCAAAAGTAGTAGATCTGACTCTTCGAGGAAGAAACGGAGGAAGCACGGGAGAAAGAGCATTTGAATCGCCAGCCTCACAAAATGGCTAGTTATGCGAAGCTCAAGGTTTTCGGTAGCAAATCTCCGGATGATAATAACAGTTCAACAACAAAGCTTGGCACATCAGAGTGGGTTTCAGTAATTTGCTCCCGTGCCCACAGGAGCCGGTGGGACGGACGTGCCCACGGCAGTCACCGCTCCACTGGGAGAGTGATGGTAATTGGGCACTGGGTTATTGGTAATTGAGCACCCATTTTGTTGTGAATAAGTGGCATTGTACTGCTGACTCGGTGAGGGATAGTAGTCCGTTGTCCCTCGTAATCGCGTGTGCCCAGGGCCAGAGGCGCTGCCACCTCCAACTCCACCGGCACGAGAAGGCGGGAAATCACGTTCTCGGTTCAAATGATTGACTTCCTGTTGCTGACGATGATGATAGTCGGAGGCACTCAAGCCAGACTGGAGAGCAGATGACCTTTTGACGCCAGAACTACTATAATTGGAGTCATAGGAGTCGTCCATGGGTCGCATGTCACTCGTGGTAGCGAGCAAACCACCTTTGCCCATTGGTCCGCCACGCAAAGCACCATAGCCCCCTGTCTCTCCGTAGAGATCCATTTTCTCGTTACCGTAACTGTCCAGATAGCGAGGACTACCAGACTTTCCCATGAGGCGGGGCCCACTCTCCGTTTGCATCATGTCCGCCTTACTGGGCTCATCGGGTAGATAGTCATATGGGTTTCGTCGAGTCACAGAGTGGTTGGGGGGCGGGAACTTGGTGTGAATTGAACGGGAACGTCTCAGATTGGCTGCATTCCGATCCATCCCATCATATCCATCATACATGGATTTGGTTCCATCGTACATTGACTTGGAATCGTAGATCGATTGGTTGTACACGGACTTGGACCCCCCATACACCGAGTCGCTAGCGTTGATATGATTCATCCCTCCTGCGGCCCCTAATCTTTTGCCGTAAGGACCCCCTCGAGCTGAGGAAGGATGTGTGGGATCTTGGAAGTCTTGCATGATGTTAGCGCGATATTGCTTGGCGCGCTCTAAATCGTCTATCATGTCGTCCTCGGAGCGAATTGACACGTTTTCAAGGTCATGAGGGCCTCTTAAACTTGAAAATGTGAACACTTTTCGCCTCGGGTTGAAGATGTACTCGAAAGCAAAGGCACCAGTGATTGCTCCCAAGAGAGGACCCACCCAAAATACCCAATGCTGATCGAACCGATCAGGACTGCGGCTGACAAAGGCGGACCCAAGGGCTCTGGCAGGGTTCAGAGATCCTTTCCAAGCCACTAAACAGGCAGCATGAGCGACTCCGACAAAAATAGGGTTGATGCGAATGTGGCCAGGTACGAGAGTTCGTGTGCGATACGAAGAAGACACTCGAGTTTCCTTGGCAGCAAAATATGTGTACACAACCAAAAACGAAAGAACAAATTCCATGCCGAACGTGCCTCGTTCCGACTTGAGAGCTGGATCATTTATCCGTCCGTGAACGCCCAAAGTCAAGGCTGCCCCTGCAATGCCACCCCCGCATTGGGCACACATGTAGAGGACCGACCTCAAGGGAGATATGTATCGAGTTAGGGTCATCCCCAGAGTTATGGCCGGGTTGGTGTGACTTCCTGACACTCGAGCAAAAACGGCTACCAACATGGCCATGGCAAGGCCTGAAGCCAGGGCACAATTCGTTTGTTGAGTATGCTCGGAAGAAGTGGTGGACACGGACAGAACAATCATGACATAGACAAACGTCGCCATGCACTCCGCAATGATGGACCGCCAGAATTCCAGGGTGCGAATCTCACTTTGCATGGCCACGAAAGAGTACACGGGGGGAGGAGCTTGGCCAATCGTGGAACCATGGGCTCCTCGACCACTCCCACCTGCATAGTAAGGGTTACCTCCCCCCGTGGTTGAGGGCGGGGCTGAATCGGCCAGAAGCGATTGAGCATTTTCGAGAAGCCACCCCAATTGGGCATGTAGCGAATCGAACCTGGCAGCCATAATTAATCTTTTCCGATAGTCACGTAATCAGTCCGTAGAGAACTCGGAAAACGAGGACGTCCTGCCTGCGCGATATGTCAAGGTCTCTCTCAGAAGTGAATAGCAATAATGCTGATCTTGCATGTGAACGAGGTTTCCCCTCTTACCCATAAAACAGAATCATATTACGCACTTGCTGGCTAGCAAGCAAGTTCATTCTATCTTCCCTTGAGTCTTCCCACCAAAGTGTTCAATGTTTCAGTGACACTGCGGATCGAAACGGTTGAACGACGCGAATTTCGGATTTGTGTGGTGACAAGCTTTAGGCAGAGTTAAAATGGAGGAAACTCAAGGATTGCCTTGTGTGACGAAAACTCAAGCTGGAGGAGAGTTGGCCGTTCTTTTTGTTCTTATCGTTGTCAACTTCTTTGTATTTACCAATGGGCTACAACCTTCTTCTTCACCAGATGCGTCTCTTCTTGGTTGGGGAGTTAACCAAACGGCAACAACAACAACAACAACAACTTCTGTTCAAGCTCGTGGCGGCGAGTTTCTTCCTCGCAAAAGTCAGCATAGCTCTGATCTCGGGATAATTTGTTTGCATAGACGGAGACAACACATCATAGCGAAGAGATGATCATCCATAAAGTTGACTTTTTCGAAGCCCAATAAGGAACTTGACACTCGAATCACTATGAATTTTGTGTATAAACACTCGCTTTGATTGAGGTACGACTTCCAAGCGTCTTAAGGCACCAACCGTACTCCTTGCTAAGAGCTATGAAAAGACACTGGAATGCATTTCTGCGATATTGTAGCACAATCTTTGTGTTGTGGTTGTGTTGCTGCTGCTGTTGTGGTTGTTGTTGTTGTTGCTCCAGTAGTTATGTGAGTTGTGTACTCGTTGAGTTCTGACTGTTGCACTGCAAGTCCTTCGAACAACCTGACTAGGAAGACGAAAAGTTCGAACTTCGAAACTGGTTGTATAAGGACACCACGTATCTCAAATGGTTTTGGCACCGTTTCACGATTCACTCACAACAAAAGCTTTCGAGAGGGAGAAACAACAAAAGCAGAGAAAATGGATCAAGATGATGTATCCTTCAAAAGATGCGTCTCTTCTTGGTTTAAGTGTTTTGAGCACTAAAACTAGCTTCCATCTCGATTCTTTTCACTTTTCATGTTGTTACTAGTGCGTCGTGCTTCGTGCCTGAATGGAGTCTCAATTGGGAGTGATCCTCATTGTCGCGAGGCATATATGTGTAAAGTCTACGGACCCAGAAACACATTGCGTGTGTTACTCATCATTGGATTAGCCTCTAACAACAACTAGAAGCGAAATCATTTGGTCCGTCTCAACAACAAACGGCTTGTCCTCGAACTCAAGTCGTTGACGAGATCGGGAACGTTGTCGAGGACGACGACAACAAAGACGACGACGACGACGACGACGACGACAACAACCAAGACAAGGGCAAAGCCGGCGTTCTCGTCTCCCCTTTTTCCTTCCAATTCTTTCTTTCCCTTTTGCTTTTCGATTCATCCGGCGGCATCTGAACTTGAGCGCAAGAGGAACGAGAAGATTGGATTCCAACGAGCTCAGCTCGCTCAGTTCAAGAACGACGGTGGTGGGAAGGATACGTAGAAGTAGTGCCTCTCCCCCACCAGGGTGTTCGTTCCCCTAAAAAAAAGCGGGCGATTGAGAGGGTAACCGACTGACAGATGTACCAACCAACCCACCAACGTAGCCACCAATCCACAACCCATCCATCCACTCACTGGAGGAACTAGCGAGAACGTGCTTCTCACTGCTTTGCTCTCTTGGTCGGTTCAAGTAGCACTGTGCCAAAATGACGGGCGAACATGGAACGGGACGAATCTTTGGAGATTTCCAAGAGCTTCGAGGAGGCAGCCCACAAGAGAGAAAGACAGACCACGACCACCAAGTGTTGGAAGTCTCTTTCCTTTTCTTGTTGAGGAAAAACAGAGGAGAGAGAGAGAGAGGGGAGAGCCAAAGAAATGGGGGAGGGCGGAAAAGAAGTCTCTTTGGGCCCTGTCTGTTCTGGATTTGCTTCAAATGGTCCCGAGTTAGTTGGGTCACCGGTCTTCTTACCACATTCCATGCTCCCCCCTTCTCCTCCCATCTCCCTCTCTTGAGCCCGAGGACGCAAGAAAGGGCTTCGTCAACTACGTACAAGGTCCTTCGAAGTGGTTCAGACAGCTCCACCACTCTTCTTACATGACTGACAACAACAACAACAACGACGACGACGACGACGACGACGCAGACCAGGGAAGCAACAGCAGCAACGGCAACAAAAAGACCTATTTATTTCCTCTTAGGGGCACACGGATGTGGAAGGTCGGAAGCTCGAGGTGTTTTGGGGCGATGGTGGTGGAACAGAGGAAGAAGCAAGGAACACTGGGAAGGTTGGGTTCACATTGAAGAGATCCAAGATCACAGCCTACGTGCACACTCTTCTTCTTCTTCTTCTCCTTCTTCATCTTCCGTGTGCTTGTACATGGGGACAACGTTGCCAGCTTACTCGACCGTGCACACACTGTACAACCAACGTGCGTAGTTACCACCGTGCATACGGACACAGATAGTCTGGGTGGGACAAAATGGAACGAGACGAGATCGAGAGTAGTTTTTGAGAAAAAAGGCCAGCGCCTGGACTGGAATATCAAAGAGGATTGAGGGCATATAATGGCCCTGAACTAAAGTATTCCCACGACGGGAGGGATCCTCCAAAGGTCGTCCCGTTGAAAAAGCCCTTCCTTCTCTTTCCCCAACAACCCGATCTCGTAAGGCAATCATCGCACCCCAATCACATGACACCTTTTGCACTGGCCATTGTAAGGGTCTCTTGACGCCGGAAGATGATGGGCTCAGGCAGAGATCTCTCCACTTTAGGAAGTTAGGGTAGTAATCAAACTTTTTGAGTCAGTTCATCAGTGAGTGGAACGATTGCAAAGTCAACTCCTCCTTTCCTTCCATCATTTTCTACAGTAACAGCTCTATTCGACAAGGGCAACAAGGGCCAAAGACATCGAACTTCAGAGGAAGGAAAAAACTTCTTCTCTTTCGAAAGCCATATATTATATATTCTGAAGAACTTCTGTATGTTTGAAAGGCAAATTTATGGTCTACTTTTTTGGCTCTCCATAGTGACGGTTTTTTGAATGGAGGAAGAAGGTCGACGCCGATTCAGGTGGCACCAAAATGGAGCTGAATCTCGTGCTTTCGTGTGCACGACCATTTGCCGGTCCATACATTTCGTGATTTGCTCACTAATGGTTGGAGTACTCTAAGCTTGAGTTTGAACTCCAACTTTTAAAGGAGAGACTCGGATCATGGAGCTAAAGCGAGGGTGTTATTGACCAAGTTGGAAGCGTTCGTCACCTATTTTAAGACTGAGTTCAATCACCTCCACTTTGAGGGGACAGGACACCAAACAAACTGAAAGCGACAAGAAGGTGGACATCGGCTGCACTGACAAATATTCCGACCGAAAAGTTAATAATAAGATAGATAGAAAACCGTAACGACGTAACGCTGCACTCATTCCTAAAATGAGTTTTGTGAATCTGCGATGAGTAGACCAATTTTAAGGAGGTTAATTTTGTGAAGTGGCTCTGTTAGAAACGCGGGAAATCTGTTGTTACTATTTCGAGGACTCAATAACGACAAGGCACCTTACCTACGAATGGAAAGACCCCTTAAGAATGAAATCTACGAAGGGTATCAGGATCATTTCGAAATAGTTCCTTAATCAAATTAATTCATTGTCTCCAATTTAAAGCCAATAAACGAGATGAGACGAGAAAAAGTCACTTCTCCCAATCAAGCGAATGAAGCCAATGTCATGGAATTGTTGGGCCAACAATTTGTCTCTGTCTTGGATTGAGAAACCATAATAAATGGATGAGAGGGATTGACTCGACGTTCATCAACATTACCAATATGCAAATCGCTTCAGCTCCTTCGTCACAAATTCAATCAAGGAAATTCGCCCATTTGAAGTGCTCATTCCAAGTAGCGCTCTACGTGTTGTGCATATAAATTGTAATTTGTGTTCCCTCACTCCAGATCATCAGATTAGTTGGACCCGTCCAAGGATTATAATAAAAAAAAGCGAGCGATATGCTAGAAGAATGGGCAGTCTAATGAACAAGTGTACTATTTTACGATCTCCCTCGAGAACATGTTGATGACGATGATGAACCAACCAACCAACCACTATCAACCAGCCTTATTGAAAAGGGATTTTTTGTTCGTTGGTCTATTCATGGGACACTTGACATCTGTTTTTATTGGAATACAGTGTAACACACAAGCAGGCTCGTTCTCAACCCATAGCCAATGAACTTGGTCCAATGGTTTATGGATAAGGTTGCTTCATTCTCGTAGGCATCCTAAATTTCCAACATGTCCCATAGGGATTGAGAAGTTGCGGTTCGACGAGAATACCATTCAACAATCAACGTCGTCCACACGCTGCATGCACCATTACTCTATGATCATATGTTCTGTATGTCGTGGAAAAGGGGTGAAAATGCCAGTTTGAGTGCTATTGATTAATACTTTTAGTGTTTTAGCCAGACAGACATTCTCGACAGACGGCGAACACACTTCACATAAGGGTGCTCCAGTCTTTGTATTGCATGTATGGCATCGGCTATACATGATGATCCATTTTGTTCGCTCACTTGGGATCGACCACATGAATCAATCTTTCGATCAATACGAGCATTGGTGAACTTGATTCTCGAATCAAGGAAACAAGCCCCCAAAGCCCTCAGAGATAGATGAGACGTTTCTTCATTTCTTATTATTGTAGGTAATTTGAGACATGTTTTTGTTTTGATTCAATCAATTTGAAAATTTGAAGCCTTCTTCTTCTTCTTCAACTTCCTCAGTCAGCCACTAAACCGGGATTGTCGCGGCCTTCGAATCCCGTTTCGTTATTGCCATTCCGCGCATCTTGTCTTTTAGCTCGCTCAGCATTCTTTCGCCATTCCACCGTGGGCCTCAGCAACTCCTCATTCGTTTTTCTCAGAGCCTGTGGAGATGTGGAGCAGAGAATGTTAGCGTAATTTGGTCAGAGTATTACATTTCATCCTCAATTAAGGCAACATTTACGTCGGCCATTTGATGATTTTTGGAATTCCCGTACAGCGTGGAACCATAGAGCCAAACGGCCATAGTGGGTACGGCCAAAATACTGATGAAAGCAATCACAAACCCAAAAACGTTGGCCACAACGGGATAAACGTACTCATCTTTGGTGAGTGGAGTGTACTGTGCCCAATCGACGATTAATATCACCTAAGAAAGTAAGAAGTGTATTTGATTCGCTCTCATTTTCTCAAATAGGTAACCCGTAATGCTCTTACCGAAATGAGAAGGGGCGATATGATTAAATAAACAAACATGAAAATGGTCTTGCACCATAATCCCGGGTTGAAGTTACAAATGCTGTAGAGATCATCCATGAAGTTTTCGATACCATAGACGTAGCACACTAAGATTAACTCTGTGAGACCAATGAAAAGGTAAGGCCATCCAGCAGCGTAGTAATCAAGGAAATCCAAGACGTATCCTCCACCCTGGGATGACATGGGGGTAAATTGTCAACAAATGATTTGAAGATCCAACAACTTGCTACTTAATACTTGGAGAGCACTGAAAACGGTAATTTCCCTCCGTATTTTGGTTCTTTCACTTACCTCGCAAGTTAATGGAAGGCCACAGAGGAATCCAACAATGCATACAATTCCCACGATTAGGGTCTTCTTGCCACGCCATTGAGGAGCAAAATCCATAATACCAGTTAGTATTGTCTCAACGATGGCAAATTGCGAGTCCAGACCTGAATTGCAATGGGGCCTATAATCTCAAGATTCGCCACTAGCATCTTCGTAACGTAACAAAAATTTACTCTCGCAACCATTTATTTTCAAGAGATTTGGTAAACAAAAAACTTCTAAGTTAAGATTAGCGTATTGCTTTTCTTGTTTGAACAAAGAATGTTCAGAAAAAGAACTAAACTGAGCTTTTAGGATCATAATTTTTTTTTTAAATTGCTATTAAAATAGCATGTAATTAATAGTTGAATGTGACGCATGAAACGCTTTGGTCACCACGCAAATGTGCGTGTTATTTCTTTGGAAACAATATTCCAAAACAAAATCAAAGATACCCCGCTGACTTTGAGTTGACCTTTAACAAATGCTCTGCCAGAGCTGCTAAGTAGGTTTCAAATTATTTTCTACCTTCCTAATGGTTGGAATTGAAAAGACACCTAAGTGAGGTGACTTGAACAGCAATCATATTGTAGAGTACTTTACAGAGTTGGATTTGTCTTTTTCTTTAGTTTGTTGTTCCCAAATAACTTTGGGAGAGCATAAACCAATCAATTCCTAGAGGGAGAAATCCAGGCACTGTTCTTTGAAATTGATTTCTTTTCAAAGGTAGAAATGCGTAAAAATGCATAGAATCTGGTGAGCATTATTCCTATCCCAAGAACTATTCTAAGACCAAATTTTTACATGAAAGTTTGACCATTTCGTGTAACATTAATCAGTATAATATACACCAATAAACCTAGTCTAGTACACACTACAAAATAGATTTCTACCTACCAAGCGTGAAAAGCATGGCAAAGAATAAAAAGGACCAGAATGGCGCCCCCACGATTCTTGTCACGAGATCTGGATAGGCAATGAAGGCCAGGCCTGTTCCATCCTGAACTACATCTTGCACATTCACACCCAACTCATGGGCTAAAAAGCCCAAGACCGAGAAAATTGCAAATCCCGCGATGAACGAAGTGAGGCAATTGCCCAAGCAAACAATGATGGTGTCTCTAAAAGGCGAATGACTTTTTTTTTGACACTCCCATGAATCAAAGCATAGATCAATCAGTCAAAAACTCACCTAACCACATTGTTATGAAACGGATTGTATGAAGCCAAGGTAATCAATCCTCCTCCTGCCACAGACAACGAAAAGAAGATTTGCACGGCCGCAGCAGACCACACCGAAATGTCGCTGAGACGGTCAAAATCCGGAATGATGTAAAACCGAATCCCATCGATGGCTCCTAAAAGTATCAAAGGTAGCAAGGTTTGACATTCCCTTCTACCATAGCGCACATACAAAGAATGGTGTCTGGATCCAACATCTAATCATACCCCTCCCTACCTTCAAGAAATAAGGCCCGCCCCAGGAGTATGAACAGGACAAAGTAAGGAAACGTGGCAGTGAAGTACACTACTTTGCCTGAGCTCTTGATCCCCTTGATCAAACAACAAAAGATCACGATCCACGCCGCTAGCAAGCACAAGGCCAAATGCCATTGGATTGATCCCATTTCTTTGATACCGCTGGATTGGACAAGAACACTTTTTTGAAAGTATTCCTGTGCCGCTGTCACATTGAAAACAGAAGAAAACTATGACTATTAGTTTTTTTGTGAAGATTTCAAAGTGCAATCCCTAATATTTACCAGTTCGTCTCTTGCTATTTGGAATATCAAAGAGTGCTTGGATTTCATCCTCGCGATTGGCCTCGACACAATTCGTGGTGTTTAAAAAGATCCCCGGTTTTGCCATTGTGTAATTCACCCCTTCAGTCTTGTCCAATGGGTTATTGTAGAATTTCTCCTCATATGTGCATCCATAAAAATAGGAGAGATTGGCGCGTATTAGCGCCAAATCATCTTCGTTTGACAAACATTTGCCCAAATGATAAATGACATCTGAGTTTTCCGTAGCATTTTTACGCAACTCGATGCAATCCTTGTAATCCGTGATACTGAAACAAACTGTACCTTTGTGTTTAAATTCCAATCCCGACTCACGATCCAGCAATTCGTTACTCACATTCAGAGTTAAACTCATTGTTGCAATCCGACCACGGCAAATGTGAAGTGAATGAGGCGAAAAGATAGTAGATGGTCCAGGCAATGATCATATTGTAATAAATGCCCACAAAGGAACTGGCCATAAAATTGGCAAATCCCAAACCTAGGGTTCATAAAGTTCATTTGACGAATTCAGGGTCTGAAGGAAGCTATTGCGATTACCTTTAAACAGTGGTGACATGTTGGAATATAAGGTCACGGGCCCCAAGGCGGCGAATTGTCCAATGCTGATTTCCATGAAGAAACACGGGACTCCAATGAAAATGAGCATGATTGTGTAGGGAATCAAAAAGGCTCCTCCGCCATGTTTGTAGCATAGATATGGAAATCGCCATACGTTCCCTAAGCCTGGTCGGAATAAATCAGACAATAGTATGGGTCGTCTGGGGTATCGGAATCAACCATATTATTGGTTTTTTACCAACTGCGTAACCCAAACAAGATAAGAGAAAATCCAATTTCCCCGTCCAGTTTCCTCGCTCTTGGTTTTCGTCGTCTTGATATTCCATGGGCTCAATCGAACCATCTCCTTTCCTTGTTTTCTCATCCTAAAATGCGCTTTTCATCATCATTTTTTGGTTACACATTGAGTCAACAAGAACCTTTCCTTAAAAAGGGCAAAAAACTAAACACGACGACCACTTATCAAACCACCTTAACAGCCATTTCCGCAAGTCAAATTTTTTTGAGTTGCAAACATTTTCTTTGCTTCAAGTGGCAACAGGAAATGAAATCGTTTCATATTTTCGATAGCAAAATTTTTATCAAAAACTCGTCTAATGTGAGATTAATTAGGTAATTTTCCATTAACTTAAGAAGCTTCAATGAGCTTCATTACTCAAAGCTACTGAACAAACAAGGCAACACAATTTTGATGTAATAATTGTAAAAGCAACCTCTAAGAATTGGCCAAATCCAACATTTGACAATCGACTGAGACGAAGCCCGGAGTGTTGTGGATAATTGGTGAAAGCAGTAATTAGCACAAGTCTAATCTAAGACTTAAACAAAAAAAATCTACCGTTGTAAGCAAGTTAGAGGATGCAAACTCAGGTCCATTGTTTACAAGCAAGCATGGAAACATATCTAAATCAAAGTGACGTGGGCATTAATAATCAAAAAATGCAATAATGCAATATTTAAATTTTAAAGATTGTTGATGCAAAATCATGAACTGTCAGGCCATTTTTCGAGTAGCGAACTTCTAAAATAACATTTGGGGTTTGGATGCTGGGAGCATTATTGCAATGACTTAACTGTTTAGATTCATGATGACATGTTTTGTTTAAAAACTTACATTCACTTGTTCTTGTAACAACATTGCCTTGAA
This sequence comes from Tigriopus japonicus, assembly GCA_010645155.1. Lineage (NCBI taxonomy): Eukaryota > Metazoa > Arthropoda > Copepoda > Harpacticoida > Harpacticidae > Tigriopus > Tigriopus japonicus. The sequence goes on along the minus strand of CM021316.1, from coordinate 4,556,819 downwards.
TCGTAGAAACTCCGTAACTATGGCCTTCGAATTTTCAAAAACCATGGCACGGCCTGACAAAGCAACGGGGCTAAATCAGATTATGTTCAAATCTGAGTGAGTTACACTCAAAAATAACGTTGCATCGATTTTTTTGAAAATATCTATATTGAACTTTGACTGCTTGGACGATGGACTCACAGCAACTGTTTGTATTCCTCATTAATTTTCAACAAAAATACCCTCTCCAAGGACAACTCTCTAACACTCCACTTTGATGTGAAAAAACGAAGGGAGCTTTGTCGCTTGCCGTTTCGTGTAATAATGTGGGGTGACTAATTACAATAAAAACAAATGACCAAACGTCAGCCATCTCCAATTTCTTTCTAGTTTGTCGACAAAACCGAATGCTCAAAGTACTTCTACATTTTGGGAGAAATACCTCCATTATTCGAAGAAATGTTATTGCAAGAGACCAAGCTAAAACACTCATCACAGGTTGTACTGCGCTGACATTTCTGACCTTTCCTAGAAAACGTTGGTATGATGGCTGACAATCAAATATGTTCAAAAAAAAAAAAGAACTATGTTTCTGAATTGTGCTATTCATAGAGTTGCCACACGGTTCTGTTCTCCTTCCATTTCGAACTCTAGATTGTTAAATAAATTCTTCTTTTTTTTCAAGTAAATGTGTAAACACCTTTGAGGTCGCAATCACAACAACATGCTCTTTGGGGCCACTTAACTATGGGGCCATCTATTTTTCCCAAAGGTTCATAAAGCTCCGTTTTTTTGGCTGAGAGTCAGCTGTTGTAAGCCCAAGTTCCACCAAAATCCGGATGCGGGCATCCATCGGCTTATTAAATACCACTTTTGGACTCGCGGTGATTAGGCAGTTCCCAACCAATTTCTGTCCGAGCTAGTTCAAGGTTTAATTAGAGTAAAGCATAAAAATAAAAACTTATTTTTGAGGGTGTCAAGCGGAAAAAATTGCAAACATTTTTTGTTGCCAACACATGTAGAAGGTTGATTGAGGTAGAAGTTGTTGATTAATGTTTTCATGTTAAATTTCTAGATCAATAAGGCATTTAAAATTGAATTGAAGTTCTCCATCAATTCCTGGATTCCCATTTTTGAATAAGTACATTGAATTGCGAAAAGGCTCACAGTTTTTGTGATTCTGCAAGTCTAATACCGGGCGTAACGAAAAAATCTCAACACTCAGTATTTGCCCAATAGCTCAAGATTGGGTTGTGGTAGACAAATGATTCCGTTTTATAGGATAGCATAAAGACATAGTTATCAAACAAAACAAAAAGTTCTAGCTGCTATATTTCCCAAGATATTCAATATGGAAAGAGACAAACGAATTTCGATCCGCGCGCTTTTGGACGCTGGCCAAACGCCAACACAGATTTCCCACCAAGTGGGCGTGTCCAGGCCCACTGCAGGGTCTGGCAAAAAGGACTGGCAAAAAGGGCCCCACTGAAGTCAATGAGGTCATTTGCAAGTGATTTGGGCATTTCGCACATGTCAGTGAACAGGGCAATGAAAAAGGCTGGTGGAAAGAGCCTTGTGAGAGTGGAGAGACCTCCAGCCTTTTTCATTGCCCTGTTCACTGACATGTGCGAAATGCCCAAATCCCTTGCAAATGACCCTTTGAATGCCCCTTTCATGACCCCTTTCATGAAGGGGCCCTTTTTGCCAGTGTCTTGAACTTCTTTGGGTCAAGTTTGGACTTGCGTCCACTCCCAGCCTTCCTCTCAATATTCTGGAACCACCTCACGGCATATACAGTGGGTGTGGGTGCTATACACGCCCACTTGGTGGGAAATCTGTGTTGGCGTTTGGCCAGCGTCCAAAAGCGCGCGGATCGAAATTCGTTTGTCTCTTTCCATATTGAATATCTTGGGAAATGTAGCAGCTAGAACGTTCTTTTTTGTTTTATTTGATAACTATGTCTTTATGCTACATTATAAAACGGAATCATTTGTCTACCACAACCCAATCTTGAGCTATTGGGCAAGTACTGAGTGTAAAGATTTTTCGTTACGCCCGGTAGCTTTTCTGACAATCAAAGGTGTACCAAATCAAGGATCACTGAAGACCTGCATGCCTCGGCTATTGATACAAATCGTTTTTTTTTAATTCTGGGCAAGTAAGAGAAAAATCTAATTCAACTAGTTGTCTGACTAGCCATTCAAAGCTCACATGTCTAATTTCAACTTGATCAACTGAAATTTGTGTCAGGGAGAGCAGTTTGAAGCAAAGAGCATAGCGCGCTTTTCCGATCGAACATTTGCACCTAGAATGGGTCAGGGTCAATTTTTCCTTCGTTTCCGCGCGTATGTAATGTGCAAATTTTGAAACGTTGTTCCTCGTGAACAGAGGAAAATACGATGCTGAAATTCAACAAACGACAGTTATCAAAAGAAAGTAATTTCCTTGAATGAAATTCGATTTATACCAAATCCACAGCTGAGCGTCTGAGCGGAGGCTTCCATGTCTTACGATTTCCTTGCCAAATGTTAGCTTAAACATCTGTGGAATTTAAACAAGCTAAGCTTATGTAAAGTATACACAAAATCAGACCATAATTGTCTTTTTAAAGAGCCTACTTCTAAAGAAATGACCCCTTTTTAGCATAACTTCTATTTCAAAATTCGTAACCGGTTTGTGACGTTTCCTTGAAAAAGCTCATTAAATATGTTCATCAATTCCTGGCCTCCCGTTTTTTTAAGAATACATTGAAAGGAAAAAAAGCTCGCTGTTTCAAAATGCAAGTTGTTTTTACGGCATGATACCAATGGACTCGAAAGCAGAGGTAAGAATATATAAAAAAGAACACAACATGCTGGCCTGACTTCGATGGATTCTAAAACCTGTGGAGATGCTTCGCCAAATGAAATAATCTGACATTCGCTTAACTTTACAATCTTGGTGTGTACAGGGTATGTCAGGTAAATCTGGACGACCTTTTGAAGGCTATAGCTCCTAAACGTGTCAGAGAATCGTCACCAAATTCTCAGGGGGTGTTGACTAGACTAATACACATTTTTTTAATTGCATATGTCCTCCGCTAGCATCAATCGTTCTTTCGATACGGCTCCTGAATGCCTTGACAGCCATTGCGACCTCAGCGTGGTTGAGGTTTCCAGGGACTCCAGGCTGTTGTGATTTGTTGCACAGGCTTCCTCCTCGATCCTCCCCAAAGGTAGAAGTCACATGGGTTCATGTCCGGGTTGTTGGAGGGCTAAATCTGGGGAGACAAAAAGTGGAGCACAGCCTCAAGCAGCCAGGACTGAACAGACTTGGCCTTGTGGGCAGGGGCAGGCAAGGTCTTGTAGGAACGTGAATGGTCTGCCCCTTGCCATCCTAGACATCCACGGCACCATTACATTCTTCAGCACGTCTCACAAGGTTAAGTCTGTTCAATCCTGGCTGCTTGAGGCTGTGCCCCACTTTTGGCCTCCCCAAATTTAGCCCTCCAACAACCCGGACATGAACCCATGTGTTCTACCTTTGGGGAGGATCGAGGAGGAAGCCTGTGCAACAAATCACAACAGCCTGGAGTCTCTGAAGAGGTCCATCAAGGCCACCATGGCCAACCTCAACCGCGCGGAGGTCGCAATGGCTGTCAAGGCATTCAGGAGCCGTATCGAAAGAACGATTGATGCTAGCGGAGGACATATACAATTAAAAAAATGTGTATTAGTCTAGTCAACACCCCCTGAGAATTTGGTGACGATTCTCTGACACGTTTAGGAGCTATAGCCTTCAAAAGGTCGTCCAGATTTACCTGACATACCCTGTATTAGTAAATATCTCAGAATAAATGGCAACCCAAAAAATAGAGCCAAGCTTAAATAATCAAAGAAGAATTTAATCAGCAGGATGATTTACACAGAATTTTTTATCAATTTCATTCACTATGTTTCAAAAAAGACATCCATTTTTGAATAACACAAGAACGAAATAACCAATGGCACCACATTCGACCATGCAACAACCAATGAAAACAGAATTTAAGGGTGAGATGTTATCTCATTGCTTACCATCAATTACTTTTGTACTTTGATACCCCCAACTGAATAAACCGGATTGCGTAGATTATGTTAAAAATCGATTTATAAATAAGTATCGAAGAAGGATCGAAGTATAAAAAATACTTTTTCATTGCAATTCTAATGAAAGTGCAAGCTGTAAGAGCAAAAGTCTATTTCTGAAAAACTTCTTCATTGCTGTTTTTTTCTACTTTTGGCACCTGTTTACTTTGCTTCTTCTTATTTTACTTGCTCTGGATCTCCAGGACACCAAATCCCGAAAATTTAGATAAATACAAGAAGATTGATTAGTTAGCTCTCATCTCAAAGAAACCTTCTCTCTTTGCTCCCAGACTGAGAAGATGGGAACGAAGGAAAATTCTTGATTTTTCCCTATACGCCGCAAAAATTTCCCTTAATAACATAAGATGCACTACGAAAAGAGAAGGGTATGTTTACCGTCATAATGTAAAAAAACTTGGGCAATTTGATGAACAATCCCACACACTTTTACACCACATGTAGTGTTTGATTTGTAACCATGAGAAATATGACACTGACAAAGATAGACTTGGATCAATATTAACAAACAACCTTACTTCCGTTCAAATCAGGATTGGTTTGGCCCCAAACGCTGGAAGAACGAGTGACTCAGTGGGTGAGTGAGTGAACGAGTAAGTGATGTAGTAGTGAGCCATGTAGCCAGTGATGTGATGTAGCTTTACCATCCAGCAGTAACACATAGGTGAAGGAGAACGATCGAAGGCGACAACATCAACGACGGGCTGGACCCTAGGTTTTCTAAAAGAATGAATGTGCGTTCTTGCAATGATATAGACCTACTGTACCCACCTATGCTACCTCGAATGCACTGCCCTGTACATATATCCTCCAATGGTAAGAGGGCCCGCCAACCAAAATGCAAGTCAGTTGGTCTGCCGATCAGCAGCCAACAAGCCAGGATGAGACGAGAAAAATGGGGAAGAAAGGAGCAAAACTTCCTTCCGCCTTAATGTCACTTGGACATCAAGAGTTTGCTTTCGTTTGGAAGCCCCCCAAGCTACCCTGCACTATCCTGTAAGACAGAAAGACCCAGCATTATTCAAAAGCAGTTTTTGGGGTTGATCTTTCATCGACAAAACTCTTGGCTCGTTATCAAAGCGGACACAGTTCAGACTGGTTCTTACTAGAGCTGTGCATCGGATCCGAAAGGTCCTCCAAATTCAATCCCAACTGAATTTTCATAATCCGAACGAATCCGAATCCGAAAATTTGGTGGTCCAGCCGAACGAATCCGAATCTGAAAATTTGGTGGTCCAGCCGAACGAATCCGAATCTGAAAATTTGGTGCTCCAGCCGAACGAATCCGAATCCGAAAATTTGTCGCTCAATCCGAACAAATCCGAATCCAAAAGTTTGTCGCTCAATCCGAACGAATCCGAATCCGAAAATTTGCCACGCAATCCGAAAAAATCCGAAAATTTGCCGTGTAATCCGAAACATTTCCATAATCCTAAATTCAAAGTATTTTGGATGAGACGTGTTGTTGGAAATTTAGATGGGCATTTCAATAACATTTCCTTGGTGTTGAGAATTGCAGGAAGAAATCTCTCCACCCTTAAATGACCTCGTGAAACCAGCAAATAGTTTTTGCCCTTTGATAACACCTACAATGATGCACGGCAAGCTGAGTGGCTGAATGGTAGGATTTGCTAATTGAATCAACTCAATTTTGTAATATGTTAAAACTATTGTATATTGGCTAAAACAAAACAAAAAATCAGTAACTTGCAGAGTAATAAAAACTTCCTTAGTTGAAGGTATCGAAGTTACGTTATAAAATCAAGAAAAAAATTTACTTAATGGAAATCTTGAGAGTTGAAATTGCGAAAAAAAGAACTAAAAAGTTCGGATTATTTTCGGATTATGTCGGATCCGAAAAAATATTTCGCAAATCCGAATCCGACATGCTTTGACGAATCCGACCGAATTCGAATCCGAAAATTCGCGCTGAAATCCGAACGAATCCGAATCCGAAAATTCGCGCTGAAATCCGAACGAATACGAATCCGAAAATTACCGCTGAAATCCGAACGAATCCGAATCCGAAAATTACCGCTGAAATCCGACCGAATCAGAATCAGAAAATTCTTGCGTCAATCCGAAAAGTCGGATCCGATGCACAGCTCTAGTTCTTACAGAGAGGGAGAAGCTTTCTGGTGTACTTGTGCGTTGTTCTGAGCTTAGAGGAGTATAGAGTTCTCGTCATTTTGTCCGCCTTGTTTATTGCTGAAACTGGCCAGAAATGCGTGAAAAGGCAAATATTTCCGAAGAATTTCGTAAAATATCTATATAAATAAATAATTTGCCCAAACAATTTGAAGACCATAGTGGAAACGAAAGTGCGCAAGACAGATTTTCAATGCCAAATCCTATAATTGTGTGAATTTATGACTGTGAATTGAATTATCATGAGACCGAGGATAAAAAAGTTTTTTCTTGCAGAGAAGAAATTCTCAAAGGTTGGCGCAGCTAACTCTCCTTCATTGCTAGTGTTCAACTGACCTAAGCTGACCTACATCATGAAACGTCTAAAATTTCTGCTCTCCAGGAAAATTGGTCTTTTTTCCTCGCTCTAATAATCATATTCATTGAGCCCCTTAGTATAATTTGGGAGAAGCTAAGCTCAGACAGGCCCAAAAAACTCTTTGTTTTTCAAAAATTTACCTTCAACTGATCAGGAACCCCTGTATTTATACTATTATATAGGTTATCCCTGAACTAATACGTTGGTTTAGGTAAGTTTCAACTAGTCGCTGATTATAAACGGCCCTTGCTGCCCACAATGAAATTTCACGACCGGTCTGCTTTAGTATCTCCACTCTATGGTTTTGATACCACGTTTATACCAGGTAGCTATTGGTTGACCAGTTTTTAGAATTACGAGAATTTACACCTTCAACATGGATTCGAATAGGAATTGCCGGTGATAAGTAACGTCTTAATAAATTGCGATCAGCATGAATGGTAAAAAGGATTTTTAAATTAACATGAAGAGTACATGGAGACGAAATGTTTCAAAAAATGGCTAAAATGGCTAAATGCTGAAATGGCTAACTAGCTGAAATTATCAAAATGTTTTTAGGAGCGTCTAACATATCTTATTACGTTCCTATCTCATCCTTATTGTTCATAAGCTTTGAACCAAGAATTACGGATTTCCGAGCGGGTGAGAAAATAAGGAAGTATTGCCTCCCACGACTCTCATTTCAAACGTTCATCATCTTGTTTTGATGCTAACACACTGTGTTTTGCTGTTACGCAGTTCAAAAAGAATTGTGAAACCGAGTGTTCCCTAAGAAATATTTGACATTGCTAGCCTCAATGACAAACTCAATGACTTTATCGATGAATAAAAAGACAAGTTTCGAAAAGATGATGCAGTGTATAGTTTAGAAATAGGTAAAGTCTGATTGACCATTTCATTATTGCTCTGACAAGGACATGTTAAAGGAGTTATTGCTATCATTTAATGCCACAATCTGTTCCTCGCCTTCTTGGACCCGTTGGTCCATCTCTTTTTGTTCGGTAATTTTTGACACCATGATGTGCAAGAAATCGAGAAATCTGGTGAATAGGTCTCCTTCATCCTCGTGGTTTTTGTTCCGAAAGTTATATTTCTGGAGAATGGCCTCGATGGCACTCCTTCGTCGGTTTGTGTGGCCTTGAAGGTCGTCAGCCTCGCGGATCTGCTCCGTCAATCTCGCAATTTTGAACTCAAGGGCATCCTGAAAACACACCATGCATAATGCAAATGAGGAAATATAAAATTAGTGATGATTGAAAAAATAGCCAGTTTTTGACGTTGATGAATTTGTTGGTTACGGTATATCAAATTATCTTAGTCCGCATAATGTGCTGTATACCAAAGAAACAATCAATGAGTTCAAAATGCCACGCTCAAAAGGTCTCGCTTTGAGCATAAGGGACGGTGGGACCATGATCTTTTAAATCGTTACCAATTCCAGCAATTACTAGTGACGTCATCATTTTTGGCGGGAAAAAAAGTTCGGAAGACACTGGTCTTCTGATGAGCATGCAAGGTAACTAAAACGAAGGTTTAGGCCTGTTTATTGAAACAATGCCTTTCTTATCTGCACAACTTGAAGTTGAAATAGCAATTCTTGACATTGTTTTTGCAAAAAAGTATGTTTTGTTGCTTTTACCTAAAATTTCGCTACAAAAGTTGAAAGGGTTCTTCCGATCTTTGAAATTAGGAATGCCCTACTTTGAATAACAAGATGGCCAGAGGAGATCAGTTCCTGGGGCAACTAAACCTAAAAACAAATAATTTGTTTAATTGAAGGCTTCCAATTTCTCCATTTGTTTTCAAATTACTTAGCAATACTTCTCAACATACATTAACCATGCCATTGCCCATAAATGAGACATTATTCGAAAATCTGACCCTTGAAAACTGATATTTTTTTTGGCAAGCCTACACTGCTAACGGCAGCAGGTCCGTAAAATGATACGGTAAGCCCTCCCATACATGGAATATGGGGAACATAGGCGTAGGAGGCAGGGGGGGCAACTGCCCCCCCTGGCCTCCGGAGACTGCTAAAATTTGGGCAAATGAGTTGAGATATTCGGGCATTCGGGTGTAATTGGCAGGCGAAAGGGAAGGGACAAAATGTTCTTCTGACTTATCAGCAAAGCTATCAAATGTTTGTGAAATTCGGGCAAATTTGGTGTTGCCCCCCCAAATAAACCACACCTCCTACGCCTATGATGGGGAACGTCTGAAATGATTTAAGCTTGAGGCTTTTGAAGAAAGAAAGAAGTTTTTGTAATATAGTGCTGACTGACAAACTGTTTGCGAGCGGAGGATTTCATCGGACTATCGAGGTTTAGATCTGCTTCGTTTTGTGAGTGAGGTGATCTCTTAGATAATTTATTAATCACTAGATAGCGTGCAAGCCTTAGTCAGGCTGATTTGGCAAGCGAGGCAGAATGCTTTGAATTTATGAGGAAAATGTCGCCCTCACAACTGTTGAGCGGACAATTAGCGTGACCAGACATGTGAATCAAGACCAACTTTTTTAAACTCGTTCTTGAAGCCACAAGTTATTTTTTGTCCATATACGTATTAGTTTAACCCTACATAACGCAAAAGCTTAAATTTGCCTTCTTCTAACCGATGACTTATTCAATGTATTGGCAAAAAAGTTCCTAGTTGTAGAATTCAAATCCAATTGCCACCTAGTGACGTCTTCGGTCTTTCAAGAAAGTGACCACTAGCAGTAACAAAAAATGACCCAAAATTATTGCTCCATTTCACATTTGATTCATCAATTATATGGTTGACATTTGCCTGGTCACACATTTCAAATATTCCCGCACTTTTGTCCGGTCAAAAGTTGGCGACCGGAAACACATTTTTTTGGCTTACACTCCCTCTAGTATTAAAAGAACTCAATGGGTGATCTCCCGAATGAGCCCCACTAAAACTGACCAATCAGCAGAGTTACGTAGAGCTCTGCGAGATTTTTTCAGTTTGAGGGTTGATTCTTTGCCAATGGAGTTTTGTGACAACTTTTTCTCTTTCCGCTGGGGTCAACTTCCTTGTCTTGATGGTAGTAAAATGAGCAAGTTCTTTGTTTCAAACATATCTACGAAGGCTTGCAGATGGCCTATCACAGAAATGAGCACAAATTTTAATGTCCAAGAGGCAGATATATGCTGTGAAAGAATCATTTTGATTTTTTTTTTTTTTGAGTAATCAATTATTTTAACACACATTCATCATAGTTTTGGAACAACTTACATAAGGGTAGGATTCCAGTCAGCAGAGGAGGAAGAGGGTCAGCCTCAATAAATCCAAGTTTTCACAATTTTTAATGTTTTATATATTTTTTAACAGCAGAGAAACTCAAACTTTACATAGGATTGATCGATAGGTTCTCCGGAGTTCACAACTGTTGCATATTGCATCTCTCCCTTTTTTTGTCAACATCTTTATTTCCAATGGCGTTACGGACTAAACCAAGATTGTTGGCCTTCTCAGTCTTTTTAGACAGAAGATAAACCTTCTTGATCAGTCATTTGGTCCATTTTCTTGAGCTCTGTTCTCTTTTGTCAACCACTTTTGACATCACATGCCTTTCCGCTCCATGAATTTTGATAGGACTTGGTCTTGGGTTGTCTGCTTGGCTCTGGTGCCTTTTCAACAGGACTCCCCATCAAATGATGGTTCTTAATGAAATCCCCACACGTGAGGCTAATGGCGAGGTCGCCAAAGCCGACTCCATCATGACTCTACAGTCATGGTTACTAATCTCATTTTGGAACGGCTTTGTTTATGTTGAAGTGGTTGACTTGTGCATAGTTACATGGTTTTGAATTTCGAAGTCCTTGTCTCTTGTTTGTGGTCATAAGGTGGCAAAAGGGATCTTGAATGATTGATTGGAGTTTTGACACCTTGCGACAATGCTTATAATTAAATTTAAACAACTCACAGTTGACGTAGAGCCCATGGTGTCTACTCGAAAGGGGTGACAGAATACATTCCCATCACACATCCCAATGCTCGACATTTTGCAAACCTGCCGAACTCATGGGAGCCCAAATGGGTGAGGCATATTCAAGATGAGGCTGAACAATCGACTTGAACAGAATTAGCATCGTAATACTATCTCTGGACTTGAAAGTGCGATAGATCCAGCCGGACGTTTGAAATGCCTTCCCCACTTTCAACTGGATATGCTCATCAAACTTTCCATCATCTTGGACGACAACTCCTAAATCCCTCATGGACGTTCCCTGCTCAATATCACAACCTCCATTGTCTTTGAGCGGAACATCTAATTTTGACCCCCGTTTAAAGCCATGTAACTACTTGGACTTTTTTGGCATGAATGCAATATGATAAAAAACATCATAGAAAAGAAAAGAGGGAAAAGACATCATCGTATCAATTCGTAAATTTGAAACTAACGGAAAGTCCATATTGTTCCCACAGCAAAAGAAATTTTTGACACGTCTTTAGCTTTTTCTATCTAGCAAATGTTCATGTGACGAAGAATGGCCTTCCTTTTGCTCCCGATTCATCTGTTGCCATTGTTGCGGTAATTTTTGAGTTTTATAAGCAAACTAACGCACATCTCGTGCTGACTGTTGAGGATCTTAATCCAATGCAGTACACACGAATGCCCTAAACATCATGCAGGTATGTTGGTATGTTTGTGTGCTACCGACAAAAGTTTTGATCAAAAGGGCGATTACAACAGTGAGCTTTTGTGAGGCATATGTCAAGAAGCACTGAAAACTGGAGTGGGAGGCTAAGGGTGAGAATTATGGTTTCCAGAAGGATTAATTTAATTGCGTTCTTCTGCAAACAAGATTTAGTTTGTATTCAGCAGACTACATATTTCAAATTTCAGCTCAATCGAAAGCCAGAGTGAAAAGTTATGCCATCTCAAACTTTTGTACTGAAGAGAGCATAGATTGAATGAACTTGCCCTCTTGTGGTAAAGCAATTACCAGAAACGGGCTAGTACATTCATTCTCGGTAGGATTTGCACTGAACTTTGAGTGAGCATAACTTTTGACTCCGACATTCGATTGAGCTGAAAATTGAATTACGTATTCTTATCAACATAGGCAAGGTCTCAAGTGTAGCAGAAGAACATAATTGAACTGTTCCTACTGGAAATCATGATTCCTCTCGTTAGCCTCCCAGTCCATAGAAATTCAGTGGTTCTTGCATAACTGTATGGAGCATAGAGAGAGAAGTGAACTGAAATGAACATATTGGGAAAAGAAGACCGATTGGAAATGTTTTCTCATGCCGCGTGGAGAAATGGAAGGAAACTTCCTATCTTCGTCGAATCATTTAGGATAAAATTTTGTCACTTTCCATTTTGCGACATGTCAAAGAGATGAATGAAAACGGCGTGGAACTTGTCTGCACATAATTTTCTTTTTGAAAGGCACCTGTTTTCTTCACATAACTATTTGGAGCTTCAATCAATCAATATTTACATTTTATTTATAAGCGAGACAAATTTGGATTTTGTCGTTCTAGTGACAAAATATCGAATAAACTTTGAAAAATCGCGGCAACTTTCTTTTGGAAATTGACATTTCATGTTTCAAAAGCAGTCAAAGTTACCTTTTCCTTGGGCGTGTTTCTACTCCTTTGTAGAAGCCTTTGGGCTCGATTCAATCGTATTTGGAGGCCAACGGTGAGTTTGGTGATTTGTTCCACTTCTTGGAGGAATTTGTAGACGCGATCCACCTCGGTGGAATTAGCCACAGACTCCAATTCATTCAAGATGCCTTGACCTACTTTGTCATTGTCACGTTTTTCTTCCATTATGAGGTCTCGTTCATCTCGAAGCAGATGAATCTTGGAGAGGATTCGATCGCGTATTTCCCCCTGCGGATTAATAGAGGTCAAACGATTTAAGAAAAGGGTTAAAATTGATTATGATTTTTTGTCAAAATGGTTTATATTTGTCACTTGGGAATTATCAATGATCGAGTGTCAAAGATCGAGCGTCAAAGATGTGAACTGAACCATCTGTACAAATGTTTTACAATACTCTTTAAGCAAGCAATTTTCGCTTAGATTCATCTAAAAAGAAATATGTTTTTTTTTTGCGTTTTTTTATTACCGCTACAAGGAATGCGATTCCCTGTACTTTGAAGGATTTCTCCCAACTGCTTCGTTTCGATCCCCAACAGGATTCGAACCTACGCCGTCTGGGGAAGTACTTTTACTCGGCTCTTATTTGGACGCATTAGTACGCGCGGCCACTCTGGCTTCCGTTTTCTTCAAAAGAAATATCTCATTCATGCCTATTTCTAAATCAATAATCACATCAAAGCTGTTTTAGGCTTCTTAAAACGAGAAACCTTCAGTAAAACTTCAAAAAGAGTTGAAGTTAAACAATTTTAGTGTAAAGCAAACAAGTTTCATTGCTCAAAGCCAAAGAAGGTGTAAGTTTAAGAGTCCTCAAAGGAAAACTGAAACGGATATGCTTGTACTGTGAGAAGTGTCTATTTCTCACCTTCTTTTGGATGAGATCTTGAAACTCGGAACAAGACCTTCGTCTCTCCAAAAGATCGGCTCTGGAAACATAAAAAGAATTCATACCATTTGTACTGCATGCGTTATTGCCAGTGTAGTACATTGTGGTAGAAACTTACTTGTCCATCGACTGTAGACTAGTTACATAAGGGTAGCTGATGGATTTTGATTGGAATCGCTTGGGTAAAGACCAAAGTTGGTCTTGGTCCCGACCCAGGTCGTCGTCCTCATCCCGAATCTCGGCGGGTCGGGCCAAAACTGCCCGACCGATTTCTTGAGTCGCTTTGAAGGAGGAGAGATTGCGAGGTTTGGGTGGTAACTTTGGTTTGGGACTAGCTCCATGCGATTGAGCCGATCTGCAACAAAAACAGCCTTGAATGATCATTCCATTCGGCCAAAATGGGCAGATTTGTTGCCTCAAATCTTAACTTCGTGAGTGAAAAATGATTCATTGCTGACCCAGAGACCACGAGAGAATCGTGATATCATGTAAGGCTTAATTCTTCATTCCATACCTTCTGGGAGGTACTGCTGGTGTGGGTGGATCATCAGAATCTCTCGAAGGGAACTCCTCTAGTTTTGCCATTTTGCGATTGCTCACACTGGAATTGCAATATGGTTTGGGGGCGTATAAGAGGTGCTGTGGTGGGTGTGGCCTATCCAAGGGCCGATTACCCATTCCCGGCACTTTGGTGGTGCACACTGTCTGGTTTTGGGGACATGCCGAACTCCCTTGAGACATTTCGGAGATGCGTTTCTTCACCAGACTCATGGAGGAAATATCCCTGAATAATCACGGGGAAAATGACATCAACTGTCCAGTTTTCCTAATCCATGACCAACTGAATAGTAGGCAAATATGGTTTTTACCTGGTTTCTTGTTCAGCCACAGACATGATCATTTCTTTTTTGAGCACCACTTTACTGTAGTTCTCCTTCGTGGAATTGCTGACCGTTGAGTCGAGCACAAAATTGGACATTTTAGCACTTGATGTCCAACTCTGGGATTCGGGTCCAAGAAGAGATCACCAATGTCGAGAACAGATATCGTCTGACCACCTCAAATATGTCCATTGGTTTCCGTCATCCATGAAGTAGTGTCACTTCTGTCGTGTCGTCAGTTAAATACGCTGACTAGCTTTAATATTTGTCTGTGTTTGACTGAGTTGGTTGCTCTTCCTCGATGGTTTTCCAAGCAATCTCGGCCCGTCAAATTAGCGAACTGGAAACGGTGGATGGCACGCATATGATTATTTATTTCAAGTGAATAGGCATGATCAGTCAAATGCAGAAGTTGTTAAAAAGTGAGAGCGTGTTTAAAGTTATTCATGCTTTTAAACACACACTAGAAGTGATTCTTTAAATTTGGAGACATTCGTCTTGTTTCCACATGAAACGAGCATCCTCACTTAAAATGAAATCCTTACTGTTGTGTCGTTTGCTCGCAATGGCTCACTTCTCTTTCTCCGGTATTTGATCGAGAAGTATACACCGCACAAGCTTCCTAATTTCTTTTTTTTTTGACATAGAGATAACTTCTCGTTTGTTTTAGATTGATGGAATGATTGGAACAGAAAAGAAGGCTCTTGTCTTTTCTCTCCAATTTTGCAAACAAAAGAAAGAAAATCTCAGCGTTAGGAAAACTGTCTTTGTTCGTTGTGATTGGTTAGGAACTTGTGCTGTTTGGCTAAAAGTTGCTTCAAAGTACTCAGTTGTCACCCATCTTATTCGAATTGTCAACCGTTGCCAAGCAAACTGAAGCAATTGAAGTTTGTTTGGTCACTTGCCTCTAATCGAACTCTTCTTTTTTGTCTCTCTTTCTTTGACAAAGCATACTATTTGGGTACCAAGCACTACTTTAGCTACAATTGGACCTTTCTGTTCATACATATTATATTTTTATGGGTAAATTACTTTTATCCACATGGTGGTTAAATTGTCAAGAAAGTACTCTCAGATGGACTCTTTACGATCCCGGAACTAGAAGTTTAAAAGTACTAACAGTAATGATCCTTTTTGCGCAGCAAGGGAAATTTTGCAAACTTCAATCGAATGCAAATTTAAGTGATTGAGGGGAACTGATTGATTAAGCGTTCAAGGACGCTTTTTAACGCAATATTGCCACTCATTCACTCATTTGGCAATAAACAAAGATGCTTTAAAACAAAAAAATAGGCTTTCTTCTTAAAAAATAATCTCCTAATAAGTCATTTCAATTTGATTGATTATAAATTTAAGTATAGAAATAGGTCAGAAGGTGAACTTGTCCATTAGGTAATGAAAACTTTTGATCCCAAAATAGGTTATGGCAAATGTACATACAATCCAGCTATCTGAATTCAAGGAAAGGCTGACTCTGACGTTGACCTTAAGCAACATGCTACTTATTGGAGGTAAAGTTGTTGAATGAAATGTTGAGCCCGAAATGTTTAATGATGATTTCATGTTGGAATTGGTCACTTTTCACTTGGTGCTCTCGCTCTTGCTTGTATTATTCTAGTCAGAACTCTAGTCAATGCATAAAAGGAATGTCCCGATAATAAATATGATCTCTGTCATATCAACTTGCCCTCCTAGCACGATTCCCAACATTTCATCCATCTGTTTCCTCTTTCAGGTCACTTGAGCACTAATTTGCCCGTTAGCCCAACAAAGCCAATGTATTTTTGCCTCGACATTTGAAGGACCCCTCGAATCGCGCTTTAATGGGCCTTTAAAGGTCAAGTTTCAACGGCCTTTGTGAGAGGAAACTTGTTGGAATGTACTTACATTTTCTCTTTTGTATGCTTATGGTCTAAGTCTTCCTCTAGGGACAATAATTACTATTGTTTGGTACACAGAGACAGACAGACAGACGCACTCAGTCAGTCACTCAGTCAGCTTTAGTTAACCTTTAACAACACTCTGACTTGCGACAGACACACGCAAAGACACAGCACATCGTTCGTTGGTTCTTCTGAGTCATTGTCAAATTCAAACACACTCGCATTCATCCACGACCAAGACTTCCCTATGATCACTATGATCATCATGGCCCCAGAACAGGTTCGAACTTGGAAACGGACGGATATATAGGAAGACGAAGGCACAAGGCGACCCGAAAATGCCGACCCACCAATCAACCAACCAGGCCCATCTACTCTTGTAGGTACGTACTGGTGGGTACTTCAGTTGCCCCCAACTCCCAGAACGAAACCTCACCGCTAGAGCTCCGTGTCAACAAACCCAGTTCCTACTGGAACCACTCCTTCCTTGCCTCATTCAGGATACCAATTCACCTCTGCCAAACACGATCTCGGCAAAGTGCTTGCTTCAGTCGGCCGTTCACGATTTGCGGACGGACATTCGTACTGAAGACAGGCAGGTAAATGGGTAGATAGGTAGATGTTAGTTGTGGTACATGTTACGTGCTTGCATTCATTGCATACCCAAGATGAAGCTCGTGTATCACAACTTTCGTTCGGCCTGGAACATCACCTCTCGAAGGTGGAGCCTGGTTCGGGGATTGGCCAAAGGGATCGGATTTGCTGGTATTGCATTCCATTCCTGCCAACGAACAAACCATGGGTACGGACAATTTGGTTGTCTAGCAACGACGAGTCTCGAAGTCTCGAAAGGTAGGGAGGTAGGTTGGTTGGTAGGTTGGTTGGTTGATAGAGGATGATGGCGAGTGTGGAATGCGGAGATGAGACAAGCTTTCAGTCTCAACGGTTATTCTCGGGGACGAATTTCCCACCCATTGATCGATTGATCGGAGATTCAGAACCCGCCTAAGCTTTCGACAATACTAGCGTAGATGTTGATTCCGAGAAAACGAATCGAATTTCCTTGAGGTCTTACCTAAATAGAACAGTTTGCCCTGAAGCCAAGAAGACGTCTTTCTCCACGGTTGAATTGGATCAAACACGAAGTACAATTGGAGCCATTCTCAGCTCGTGGCATACACTGTCGAATACGTACTTTGGTTAATGATGAATCATAATTTCTAGATCGCATTTTGTCCTAAATAAAGCAGAAGCCTCCATCCACATACGTATCTCTCTGGATGGAGCAAGCCCGGACGCTGATGATCGCCAATGAAACTGCGGTAAGCCTCATTTAAAAAACTCCCCAGTTCCGAGAAAAAGAGGTGACGAACCGACGATTGAGAATCTGAACGTTGGATGAGGATGCTGCCGTCAGAAACGGCGGGATAAACGAAACGCTGGCCCAATTACGGCTTTTTACTTCCCCACGGACACTCTAAAGGCTCTTGACGCTCTCTCTCCCAACACATGTGGTGTTATTCAACAATCAAAATCTTTACAGGACAAATTTGAATAGAACTCTTCTGACTCTGTTCCACGTAAATCGAAGAGCTCGAGATGAACGTTACAGATAATTTGTGCTTGTTCTTAAAGGAAATGTCGGCCAAAGCTGATGATGTTATTTGCCCACAAAGCATCGGGAATCAGCTACGAACTAAAATAATAATATAGAATATGCTAATTAGATTAAGAGTGCAATCAGTGTATGAGCAGATTCAAAAAAGCTTTTTTGCGAGTACTTCGTTAGTATTGCTTAAAAACTTTAGGTCTTTGGGTTGGGCCCTTTCATTTATGTTTAAAGAAAGCAAGGAGTTGAGCATTTCTTCCATTAGAGAATTGCTTTTCCATTTCCTCATAAGCTTAGCTCGAAGACCATTCCTTCTGGCGTGATTTAGTACGGTTCTTAAAAATAAAATCCCTTATTGCGTATTTTTGAAATTGTTGTATTCGTGGCTCTTGGTACTACAGCTCTTGCTGCTGATACTCTTGGTTGGCACTGGTAAAATGAATGCCACTTGCTACTACCACCGATTGCCATCGTCCACTTGTGACATCTTTTGTCAGAAGAGGGTGAGTTGCTCCCTAAGGTGGCCAAGCTTTTGTGCAAATCTTGCCGTTCCTCTCGTTTAGTTTGTGACTTGGAAATTCCCTAAGGAAGGCTTTGCTTTGGAACACAAACAACCATTAACCTTGCGTTATTCGAGCTAATAATGAAGTTTGTGATGGATTTAGAAACGGGCCCCTAGCGAAACCGAACCGGAAATTAGACACAAAGACCTCCAGTTCACATTTACAGTACTTCTATCAAAATTGTTTCAGTTGGTTACCTGGGTCAGAAACATGTCTCTTAGTATTTTGAAATTTCCATTTAAACTTGATCTAAGTTCAAAGTGAAGCAAGGCAACTCTTCTTTCCATTTCATTTTTCTCAATCTGGAAGCAATGAAGCAAAGTGTGTCCTTCTAATGAGACCAAGAATTCCGACCAAGCCTCTTGCATTCATTTAAATTTCTGGAATTTGTTGGCCAGAAAGTCCAAGATACGTAAAAGATAAAGATACTTACTGGCTTTCTTCTTTTGCTTGTCATGGGCTTGTTATCGAATCAATCATTGAAATTTAAATGGCTGCCAGAAGCTTGGTCGGAATTCTTGGTCTCATCAAATATACTATGCCTTCTTTTCTTCAAGATTCATCAGCAATAATAATTCTTCTGATTTCCAGAGAATCATTTCAGTGTAACAAAAATACTATGGACAAAAGCGTTTTTTTCAATTGGATTTGGTAGTTCCATGTAAAAATATGTATGGATGTAAATGCATAAATTTAGTCCATCAAAGATCTCTCAATTAGAGCACGAGAGGTCGAGATTTCGACCGCCGCTTCCTCAACTGGCCAAAAGGTTCCCACACTCAGATTCGAACTAGAAGAGGATGCGTCCCTACCAACCGCCCAGGTCCATCGAATTGGAGGCCGATACGCCCAATGGGGGCGGCAAGCTCCTCAGAGTAAATGGCTAACCTGAAAATGAAGGCAATATTAAATAATCAAAGAAGAATTTAATCAGCAGCATAATTCGTTTTTTCAGAATTCAGAAGAATTTCACAGAAGTCCATTAGCTTCTCTGACAATCAAAAAAAAACAAATGCTAGCTTAACCAAATGTGGACCTTAGGCAAGCATTGTTTATGTAAAGTATGTGCAAAGTCATGCCGAAATTTTGTTTTTGAAATGCCTACTTTTAACGAAATGATCCCTTTGAATGGTAGAAGAAGGCGTTAGTGCAGCTTCATCTAAAAAGGCCTAATCGGTTTGTGACGTTTACTTGAGTAGTAGAGTATGACAATAGGAGAAATGTCATGAATAGGGGTGCAGATTTCAGGCAAATAAGATTTTATGCCCAAAAACATGTTTATTTGCTATTTGCTAGCTTTTAAAGCTTATTTGCCATTTTTGTATTTATTTGCCATTTTTGGGCAAATAAATACAAAATTGGTCGGTTTTTGGACAATTGAATGCAAAATTTGTCGTTTTTTGGCTACATCAAAGAAAAATTGTTCTTTTTGGCAAAAAATAGTCAAAAGAAATTTTTGGCCAAAATAGTTTTTTTCAGGATTTATCTATTATTCAACAGAATCAAAATATTTTCTTTTAAATTCTCATACACTTGCATTCTATTTTATTGTTAAAACATTATGCTCATTTTCCGAATTTAGTGGCTAGTTTTGCCATATTTCGGTAATTTTTCGTTTCTATTTGCCATTTCTTTGTTTATTTGCCATTTTATTTGCCATTTATTTGTTTATTTGCCATTTCTTTGTTTATTTGCCATTTCTTTGTTTATTTGCCATTTCTTTGTTTATTTGCCATTTCTTTGTTTATTTGCCATTTCTTTGTTTATTTGCCATTTTATTTGCCATTTCTTTGTTTATTTGCCATTTTATTTGCCATTTTGGACGTTTTTATTTGGCATTTTTTGGGACTAAAAGGCATGTTTTATTTGCCAGAAATCTGCACCCCTAGTCATGAATAAGGTTGCAAATTTCATGAAACTGCAATTTTTTTTGGATTGTTGGGTGTTAGGGTCGGAGGGGTGAGTCTCGCCCGGCCAGCGAAGCCAGCAATCACATCGTCCAAATATTCATATTTGGACGTATAAGGAATTTGGAATATATTGCCGATGGGCAAATTCAAGTCCAGTATCAGAATGGTTGGCTGACTTGGTTTTTAATTAAGGTTTTATCTATTCACTTCCCAGGTGCAATTTCTTGATTGGGTGAAATATATTGCAAGTAAGGAAGAGAAGGATTTTTGAGCACCATGTTTGAAAATTGCATGCTTTAAAGGCTTGAGATTTCTCTTTGACATTGGTTTTTCAAGTATTGCAATCGTTTTTCAGTTAAAGAATGAAAGTGTGCAAGGAAATCTGTTCCAAGTGCTGACGTTTCAGACCCAAAACGCAAAGTTTTATTACAGTAACAAAAATTTAATTTCCAACAGTTTTTTCCTTGAAAATTTTTTAATGCAAAGCCAAGAACTGTGAATATTTTTTTGGTCTTTACGTCCCTTAATTTTGATTTGTTCAACTAATGCTCACAGTTCATGATATGAAATTCTTTTGCCAATTCTCTCCTTCCCCAACAGCTTTTTTACAAAAGCCTCTGCGTATGATGCAAATTTAATTTAGTCCAAATGTTCCTCAACAGTGCGCTTTTTGCGTTTTTTTGTTGCTTTTTTGTGTTGTTTTTTGTATTATTTGTGCAGCCCTATGACAGAGGTCTCCCACATTTCGGTCAAATCAAACCACCGGCTCTGTGGCCAAGGGTATAGACTCCTATAAATGATCATGAAAATTGAAATAGTGACGCAAGAACGTAGGATAAATTGAGTCAAAACTAGAGATAACAATACTCGAAATGCAGCGTCTTGCAGATAAATCCGGACAAAGTTTAACTGCTTCCAGATCAATAAGTAGTGCAAGTAGAGAGTCAGTTAATGTTTTATTTGAAAGCCCAACTAATTAAGAATACATTTATTCAATATGCTGCCCCTCCCTCTCAATCATCCTTTTAATCCTGGGCCGGCAGGACTTGCAGGCATTGACGACCTCTGCGGGATCAATGGCAGCCCACTTACAGCTGATTTACATTACACATTTACATTACAAGCTGATTTACTTACAGCTGTCTTGAGGCCATTGATGCTGTTGTAGCTGGTAGCACAGACCTCCATCTCTAACTTTCCCTAGAAGCAATAATCCAGAGGATTCATATCAGGTGAGTTAGGGGGGCCTGGTCTTGGGGTCCAAGAACTTGATGTTGCTGATATTGAGGAGATTCTGGGTGTCCTTAGCCTTGTGGGCTGGGGCTGAGTCTTGCTGGAAGATGAACTTGGCACCACTGGCCTCCTGCACCATCCACAGAATCACCATGGTCTTCATCAACTCACAGTACCTGTCTGCGCCCACCCTCTCTTTGGGGTTGAAGAAGAACGGATATGGACCGACCCGTTGCTCCCCAAGACGCCCAGGGTCATCACAGAGGCTGGAAATTTGCTGGTGAAGGCATGAGGGACCGTGGACCTGTTGCTAGCCACCCAGCTGTTGTTCTGGACATTGTTTGATCTGTCCATTGTCCAATTCATCTCATCACTGAAAAAATGATTCTTCCCCCATGAGACTTTAGGTCAATGAGCAACTTTGTCCCTTTCTCCACCCTCTTGGCCCTTATGTCATCAGAGAGGATATGGCGGGTGTAGAGCCTGTAGGAATGCATCTTCAGGTCGCTGTTGATGGCCCTGGAGATGGTGGACACACTCACATCTCTGTTTTTTGTCAGTGTTGACATTGAAGTCCCTGGCGAGGCCTCATTCGATCTCTTGAGAGCAGCCACAAACCTGGGTGTCCTCTTCTTGTCACTTGGAGGTGCGTGAAGAATCCTCTTGGCCACTCCCTCCTCTTTCCAGCACTTGTAGACATCGTAGATGGTGCTCCTTGGGTATTTGAGTGCCTTCACAATGACTGCAAGCTTGTTACCTGCGCAGGCCATTTCAATGATCACTGCTTTCCTTGTTTGCTCCATTGTTGTGTTGGGAACCATTGTGCTATAAATGGTACTATTTGAAAGCTAACAATGCAGCCTTTCATATGCTATATAAATGAATTCGTTACTCGCTCTACATATTGGTCTGGAAGCAGTTAAACTTTGTCCGGATTTATCTTCAAGACCCTGTACAAAAAAGAACTCTGGATTAAACAAGATTTCGAGGTGGATGAAAATATACATGCAGAACATTAAGTCTCTTAATTTTAGAAAAAAACTCTTATTTTTAACGTTGGCCATACACCAAATAGTACTTTCCCTCTTTTGGTCCTCACTCAAGGTGTGCGCTCTCAAAAAGGGCAAACTTTAAGAACATATTAAACATAGATGCGACAACAGCAGAAGATTAATCAGCTAATTGGCCATATTTTTAATTTAGTAAAAATTTACGCGTCTGAAAGGAAAATTTTGACTTATATATATTATATATTTTGACTTACATTAAGATTTGTATAAGCCCATCAAAGTTGTCAAAAATGAACATCGTGAAAAAATGTATTTCCAGATATGGCACTTGAAAGCATTAGTAAAAAATTTCAGTCAAATATTTGGACAAATATGTGATTTAATTAACTGTAAATGTGTCCAAAAGCCTAATTTTTAATAAAACAATAATGTTTATTGCGATATTGCGACTCTAGGTCATGTCATGGCGTATTAAAGCAAGGATATATGTATAATCATATAAAACTGAAAAAAGACATGTCAAAAGTTAAAAACACGTTAAGAATAGTTACGTAAATCATGATATCACAGTGAGTTGACTAGAATACATTCAGTGCACATGGAAGAAATGAAGCGGGGTTTGACAGACTGTACAGATGCAGTTGGGTAGAGGTAGATGATGAAAATCTTGGTTATTGCAGTAGATAGGGTGGGTCAGATTGAACAGATCCTTCGTCAGTTCCCGCCTTTGATGGAGTTGGGCAGGAAGCCGGACGAAGGTGCGTGACCGCCAATATTCCGAAGGGATGTCAGGCCAAGGACAATAGGGTGTTGTCAAGTCCTTGACCGGGAAGGACAGCAAATGTCCGGACATCACCTCCGGAAAGGTCAGGTTCCTAACACTGTTGGACACTAACCTTGCCAGCCCGATGGTGAGGGGCTCGGTTTCGCATAGGAAATGGGTCCATGCATTATTGGCATATTGGGGCACGCAGAGGTATCTTTTGAGGAATTTGGTGAAGGTGGCATCGGCGGATTTGAGAGCGGATTGGGCGGAGTTGGGAAGCCAGAGGTGAAGGCCGTAGAGGAAGATGGGGGTGATGTATGTCCGGAAGAGTTGAAGAACTATTGGCAGAGGAAGATTCTTGATGGGAAGTCTATTGCAGATGTATCCGATCCTGGCCCTGGCCTTGGTTATTGCGAGGTTCAGGTGTTTGGTGAAGGAGAGTTGAGTGGTGAAGGTGAAACCGACATAGTTAAAAAACTTGACGATTTCAATCGGACTATTGTTGATGTGGAAGGCGGTAGGTGGCAGACGACCTTTATGGAAGACCATGGCCTTTGTCTTGATGGTGTTGACTTGAAGGCCGTTCTCTTGGCAATAACCGTGGAGAGCATTGATGGCATTTTGCAATTCCACGGCTGAATCAGCCAAGAGAACCAGGTCGTCTGCATACTGTAAATATTGTATTCTATTACTATTGATGGTGGGGCCTTGGTGGGAGAGGGCTTCGGGCAGGTCGGATACATAAAGATTGAAAAGAATTGGCGATAGTGGATCCCCCTGCGGAAGGCCGATGGATGTGAAGAAGCAGGGGGATAGGTCCTCACCAGAACGAATGGAGCATTTGAGTCCTGCATAGATGTTGGACAGCAGGACGCATATGGAACGCGGAATTCCCCACAGTTGGAGTTTGAGGAATAACCGTGTTCGATCCACCCTGTCGAATGCTTTGGAGAAATCCACAAAGCATCCGTAAACTCTCCTCTTAGTGCTGATGTTTGGGTGCACAATTTCGTAGAGGAGAGTGGCTGCCGAGGTGGTTGAGCGGCTTCTCCGGAAACCGAATTGGAACTCGGGAAGGAGATTCCTTTCCTCGGCCAATCCGGAGAAACGGGCAGCTAACAGGGTGGACATCATCTTCATGAAGGGGTTTTCCAAGGCGATGGTCCTATGATTGTCTGGAATGTCCTTGGGCCCCTTCTTATGGATGAAGATGATGGCTGACTCCATCCAGTCTGGTGAGAAGAAAGATGTTTGGAGGGCGTGGCTGAAGAGATCTTGTAGGAGTGGTTGGATTTGGGTCCGGAGAAGTGAAAGTTGGAAGGGAGAAACCCCTGATGTTGACGGGGCCTTGCTCTTCATCTTCTTGAAGGCTGCGTCCATCTCGGATTCCGTGAAGGGCTGCAAAAGGGGATGATGTTCTTCCAAGCAGCCCTGGATTCTTTATGATCCAGCTTCTTTATGAAAACTCATGATGATTATTTAAAAAAAATATTGCATTCAATTTGTACCAAATAGGACTTTGATGCAGAAAACTAGGATGTGAAAAGAACTGTTTAATCATGTAAAAAGTAATATTTTTACATTTTAATAATGTTGATAGTTTGTTAACTACCCTTTATTCAAGATTTCTTACATGTCATAAGAAACATTTGATATCCATCAGAATCTTTTTGAAATCGGCAAGTCATTTTGAAAACTTGATAGGCAACTCTCTTAGCCTCCATGCAAGTTGTCCAGAAATTTCTCCTGCTTAGGACAACTTACCCGGAGGGTTAGACAGTAGCCCATCAAGTTTTCAAAATATCAATTTGATTTACAGAAATATTTTGAAGGGTAACAAATATTTCCCATAATATAGGGTATTTCGAATAAAGGGTATTTCAACAAGTCTTTCCATTTTTGAATTCTGCATCATACTTCTATTTGGTGCAAATTCAACACAAGTTGCAATGGGCCCTATTTATAATGTTGAAACCAAATATTAGTGGCACTTTTTGGCAATTCATAGGCATCATCTGGTTTTTTTTGTTCAATATTTGCTTGTTTTCATTTGATTTTCTGTGCATCTTTAGTTGCAATGAATCAGCATTTTTTCAATGGCTGATATTCCTTGGGGTGTTGCATATTTTTTTGAGCACTTCTTTATCCATTGTGCTTGTCTAAATTAATACCATATGGTGCAAATTACTAGCTGAATTAATTTCATGGATTTGTTCTTTGTTTCCTGTTGTCAAAAGCAACAAAATCATTGAAAAAGCAACATTTAGCACATGAAAACGTCAATTTTCACATTTTTTAGTGTGAAATTTCATTCAAAGCCCTTGCAAACTATGTAATATGTGATGTGCTAAGTGTTTTATGTGAACTATCTGGAAGTAAGGCTGCCTAGCATCCTATCCTCATGTAAGGTGTTCCAAAACCGGGAGAAAAGTGTGTTAAATCATTAATTACTCAATATTTTAACAATAATTCTTCAAAATGATCCTTTCACAGCATATATCTACCTCTTGGATGTTAAAATTTGTGCTCATTTGTATGATAAGCCATCTGCAAGCCTTCGTAGACATGTTTGAAACAAATCTCTTGCTCATTTTACTACTATGGAGATAAGGAAGTTGGCCCCAGTGGAAAGAAAAAAAAAGTTGTCACAAAACTGGGCCGGACTATTCCATTGCTACCTAGAGATGTTTGGCTTGAAAGAATTGAGATTCCTCTAAATTACTTGATGGCATTGGGAAAGAATCAACTCTTCAAAATTATTCAGTTCACAGAATAGAGGTCCCTTTGAAACACCACTGAATTGTTGGTTTATGAATTACGGTCACACTTGCAACAAAAATTGAGTGGAGAGTGAACAAGCAAATGCACTGTCTACGCTTTTGGCATTTTTCCGCCTAGATTTAGTTTGAACAATTTCAGCCAATATATCTCGTGGCAAGTATGTGAGTCTTCAGATATATCATATCTGCCAAGAGGCACGGAAATCATGGAGTGGGAGGCTAGCAATGGGAATTATGATTTCCAGTTGAAACGAACCATTTGCATTTTTTTCTGCAAATGAGACCTGGCTTGCTTCAAACTTATGTACTGAGGAGAGCATAGAATGAATGAACTTGCCCTTTTGTGGTAAATCGATTACCACAAATGGGCCAGTTCATTTATTCTCGGTAGGATTTGCACTGAACTTTGAGTGAGCATAACTTTTGTCTCCGACGTTCGATTGAGCTGAAAATTGAAATACGTATTTTTGTCAACATATGCAAGGTCTCATTTGCAGAAGAACGTAATTGAATTGTTCTTACTGGAAATCATTATTCTCATTCCTAGCCTCCCACTCCATGATTCCAGTGCTTCTTGTATCGGCCCAAGCCGTCTTTGTCTTCAGGAATCAAGAAGAAAAGTGACGATCAACACCATCTTGAGGAAGAAACGGTTGTGGGTGCTTCTGTTGAATCTTTGGCCTTAATTTGTTACTACTCAGCGTGACTTTTTATTTTTGAACACAATAATATCGTAGCTGAGCTCTAAAAAACTCAAATTATGAAGAGAAATCAACTTTAAGATGGAAGTTGCAAGTTCGACAACAAGTTTAAGTTGAGGGTAACTCTGAAATCAAGAGTTCCCTCCATCTAGTGGCAATTTTTGTAGTCTTCGGTTCAACCTCTTCATGGGCTTTACTTAGACATACCTAGATCACTGTATTACCAGCAGTAGCGAGGTCTATGACTTAGATTAGAAACGAACACTGTTTCATTACTAAAAACCCTCAAGTCTTCAATTCATTCAATATTTGTGACTTTTTTTGACCGTAGCTCCCGCCGCGTTAATCTTGAAGTACCAATAAGATTTATCATACTCGTGCATTTCTTGAGTTTCTCATAAACCCAAACAACTTATCTGCATCAAAAAGTCATGGGTGGGCTCAAAAAAAGGTGCTATTCTTTTGGCTTCTAGCTGAAAATTTGTTTTGTTTTTTTGTTTTTTCTGATTGAGGCTGTCCGCACTGTGGGGATATTGCCGCTCCACTGAACAAGCATAAATTTTTACCTCACCCTCGGGAATGACCCCCCCAAGTTCGTCCGTTTAAGCCGTCAAAGGCCGTGGCTATTGCATGTAACTTACTACCACTAGGACTCGGCAAGCCCGGAATTCGAACCAGGGATGTTGTGGGTAGTTGGCAGATGCTCAACACCTACGCACGGACATCTAGAATTTCCTGGACGGCGCACGGCAAATCAGGGGTGACCAAGATCAAGTGGAGAAGCACAAAAGGAGAGAACGTGCTTTTGAAAGTAGAAAGTCTCAGTTTTTAAAGAATTGATGATTATCCATCAATTTACAACGGTTTGGGATACACTTCTGGAATATTTGAATAAAAAATGCATTACTCAAGCAAAACACTAAACTTGTAATGCCTCTTCATGGTTTCAATGAACAGACAAAACACCCTTAGAACATTCTACTATCTTAACTCTTACTCAGCCTAGAACACACCTTTACAATGAATAAGGTTTATTTGCATCATTCGAACTTATACTACAGATCATTGAACTAACTCATAAACAAAAAATAAGAATAGAAAACACATGAATACATGAAAATATTAAGACAAATTTGACTGTAATTGAAACTTACAAAAAAATAAGCTAACCTAGAAATAAACTGACAATAGATCGATAGAAATGAGACAAAATGAATCAAAATAAACTTTAACATTTTGAAACAGTTCTCATATCTTTAATTTGGTCTCTAAAACACATCTTTCTAATATACTATTGCATTATGAACAAATATGTTCTTATATCCAGGTTAGACTAGTCTTTCATGAAATTCTATAACAATTCAAATCATGAAGTTCTGAAGAGAAGCAAAGAAGGTTATGCCAAATTAAAAGTCCTTGTGTGTCAAACGTGGGAGCACGTTGGAAAATAGTTAAAAATTGGATATTTAGGCATCCTCGACCATAATTACATTATACGTATATGATGAATTATATACTTTTTTTTGTTTGTTTGTTGTGGATTTTCTACTACCGCTACAAGGAATGCGATTCCCTGTAAACAAGGATTTCTCCCGACAGCTTCAATTCGATCCCCAACAGGATTCGAACCTACGCCGTCTGGGGAAGCACTTTTTTTACCCTCGGCTCTTATAAGAACGCATTAGAACGCGCGACCACTCTGGCTTCCTTATACATTACAGTATTTATGCAAGCTCATAGTATTCTTAAGTTTAAATAAAATGATTTTCAGACAACGGTTTGGGATACACTTTTGGAATATTTGAATGACAAAATGCATTTTTCAAGCAAAACACTAATTTTGTAATGCCTCCTTAGGCCTGAAATCTAGATTGTCAACTTGTTTGCATCAATATCAATTATAATTATAAGGTGCAAGTCTATCTTATGGCATATGGACTTTAACCCACACGCAAATTCACTACTTAAAACTACTTGAACAACTCTTACCCATACTGAGATTGTCCTGAAATCAATGACACGATCGTACAATAAAACAGATTCGAAGATGAAACCATCAATTCTAGAACATGAATTTATGCCAAGGTGACAACCCTTAAAAAAAATCGATTTCTAATAAGCAATAAAGATTGCCATGTCTTAATTAAGTTCAGGATAAGGCGTGGATGAGCAAAATCTATGTAAGTTGTTCAAGCCGGGTAACAGATAAGCTCAAAAAAAAACGCCGTTATGTTGTTCAAGTTGTTTCTTGAATGAGCGTGATGAAACTCCGCGTTTTAGTCCGGGGGAGAATTTCCGGGGGAAATATGGTTCCTAATCCATTTTCAAGATGAATTTGCGTGGCATTTTTAAGCAAGACGACACCGAACGAGGGTAGCAAGAGCTGAGTGAAGGAAGACAACAGGGCGCAGAAATAGAGTAGAGCTACTCTGGACTTGCGCAAGCGATGAAGAGACTTCAGACGAACAGATTACTTTGGACAGGCTACACTTTTGTAATATTTACACTTTAAGTAACTTTATCATAATCCTCAAAAAAAGTTTTAATCGTCTTACCTTCATTCAGTTAGCTTTCTGAGAGGCCGGCCTCGCACTTCTGATATTCATGAGAACATTGAGCACCTAGAGAGCTTTCTAAGACACTTAAAGACTTTAAACAAAACACACTGATTAAGGAATGATGATGCATTGGAAAATAGACACTAAAACACTCTTTATAAATTATGAGCCACATGAACTTTGTTGCACGACTTAAAAGGACTGCACAACTGAGCTTGTTTTCCTTCTTCAGGGTGTCTCCCGCAAATCAGAAAAACTGCACACAAAATCAATCTTGTAGTGTTTTAAGACTATTGAAAGACACTTACGGTCTGAATGATTTTATTTGAAAGGTCTTCATTGATATTAGTCGAAAAAGCAAGCAGATTTTTTACTTGACAAGCCTCAATTGTGGTGTCTTGAAAGTTTGAAGAAAGGCTGGATTATGTGATCTTCTAATCAAAACTAAGAAAAAACCTTATGCCATTCTGAATCCTATTTTCAGACAAATTATTTGAACACTCACAAAAGGCTTTAAAGTTCATTACACTTTACATTGACAGGTTTTGTCCAATATGTTGAAAAATAAGTTCTTAACAATATTCTGATTGTTTTGGTCACCATTTTTGATTTTCATCTTCTCTCTTCAGGGATCCTGTGGCACGTTGTCTTCTTAAGATTAATTATATTTGAACCAACAAATTAGGACAGACCAGCTGACTTAAAGTGTGGCAAAACAATAATTTAAGTCACCTTTGTATAACATTCAAACCAATTATTGCTCTTGGGGCCAATCAATGAGCGTCTTAAAGTCATTTTGAACATTGCAACAGTTGCATCAAGCAACCCTTAATCTAGAAGAGGCCTCATCTTTGGCAGTTCCCCCAGCCAAATTAGCCAGAAGACCAAAGAAGCTGCTCTAAATTTCCGGCTGAATTGGCATTCGATCTTTGCCTTTCACTTGATTTGGGTCACCTCCGGCCAGTTTTGCCGTGCCGTGAAAAGTCCACCTCTATTCTAGATGTCCTTGACCTACGCTACGACTAGAACTACTGGTTGAAAGTAATTAAGTACCAAACTTTGTAATGTTACAGCGGCCAAAAGTTGCACTCAATTTCAGAAAAATTGCTCCTGACTGTTTTTGCTTTTCTTATTTTGAATCTTTATGGTCATTACTAGGGCCCGGAAAAATATATATTTTCTTCAAAAGGCCAAAATATTTGGAAAAAGACGGAAATTTAAGAAAAAAAATTTTGACAAGGCCATTATTTGGTATTTTTGTCTGTGTGCATCGATTTTCCAAATTCTTTTCTGGTGAATTTGATGGATTTGGCCGTTCTTGGAGGCATACTTGAATGTGATTAATTCATAAATATAATTTTCAATTTACCTCAATAGATGGCGCAGTTTTTTTCGTGGATGACAATAGTTTTAGTTGTAAATGTCTTAGAAAATCTTAGTACAAATGCCATTTTGTAGAGGTTTTTGTATATTGGATGCATTTTTGGTTAGCCCTATTGAGCATTGGTCATTCATTTATTTTCTTCAATTTTGCTTGAAATATTTTTTCTGACTCAAATATTCGAGAATATATTTAATTTTTTTTTTTTTTCAGTCATTTTTAGTCATTACTAGTGGGTGGATTTTGAAGTCTTTTTCTTACAGAGTAGAAACTCTAGACGGTTGACGCAACTAACTCTCCTTTACTGCTTGTTCTCGGCTGACCCCAGCTGACCTACATCGTACAACGTCTAGAATTTTGGCTCTGCAGGAAAAAAAAATTTTTCTCCTCGCTCTAGTCATTACCTTCTAGAAATACACAACCGGTGTTTCGTTTATAGGTCGTTTATAGGTTAATGGTATATATTGAAGGCATCTGGAAGCATGGAAAAGACTCGGGCATGGTTATTTCTACTTTGTCTCATATGCTTCTTCAACTATTCTTGTATCCTTCTACTATACTTCCAAACATGCTCAACAACTGACCTTATATCGTGAGGGGACATTAAATAAATGAGCTAAGAATGAGAAAGAACAAAACAAGGTGAGTTTGATTTGTTTAATTTTTGAGTGGGAAAAATTTCACATTCTCCCATGGAAAAACTATTTCACCTTTTCAATTTTTTAATAAGTGCATCTCAGCATACGAGGGGTATCCAGACTAGAGGTAGACTGGGCCTATAACTCGTCAGCAAGTGCGATTTTTAGATGCTTGATAAAGAATCGAAATCAAGATTTATCTCTTATGAGCAGATGTTATTTTACATGATTTGTTTTAGTGCAATCATGTTCGAACTTATGATTTAATTAGACAAGGTATGTTGGGCGACCTCTGTATACTTAGAAAATAAGCCTCAAAAGCGAGCAACAAGTCAAAAATCAAGTACACTGTAAAGCCAAGACGTTTCACATCAAAAGTTACCACTTTTTTGCTTCAAATATTCATCAAATATTGGTATGGGTGGTTGAACAACGTCTTAACTTTCCAACATAATGGATTTCAACGTGTTTCTTGCTCTTGACACCGATGTTCAAAAACGTGCAGGGGTCGCACAACATACCTTTTCTTGATAAATCATCACTAGAGCCAGGATTTTTAGGTGAAGAAAAAAGCCAAAAAAGTGGTAAATAGGTGAAGAAAATAACAAAAAAAGTAAAAAAAAAGGTTCTTATTGTGCGCCTTTTACAATAGAAGGACTTACATTGGTGAACGTATTGGAATGTTGAAGTATACCGAGGTCACCCTGAGAATCCCGATTCACCTGACACGCTTTTTATCCTTATTTGAGACTGTTTGAATTTCTATCGGAATATATAATGTGAAGTATTATTGCCGTTGATTACCTCAGTAGCCTCACACTGCATGGCGCAGTCGGCTACCATACCACGCCCACACCACATTCTTACCAAGTTGTGCCATTTGAACCATCATTTTCAACACGGACAAGTTTGCGAGCTTGTCATTTGAGGCGCCAAATTTGATTGACTCACAAAACCTCCAATGCGCTGTTTTTTTTGCGCAGTGCCCAGAAGCCAATTCTTTAAAAAATGAAGAAGTTAGATAAATGCACTACCAACCTTTTTCTTTGGAAGGCCAATGGAAAAAAATATTTGTAAATTTTACTCCTTTCTACATTTTTCAAAGAACTGCCTCTAGCCTCTTGAAATTAAATGTGAATTTAAATCAATGCCCTTCCTTAGTGATAGTATAAATATGACCATTTTTCACTAAGTTAGAAATCACTTTCTCTAAACCAGGTGGTAAATGTTGTAAATCTCGGCATTTATTAACCTCTTGTCCCAAAAAGTGTCAAAAAAAATATTTTTTTTGCTAAAAAGGGCAAAAAAAAATTTTCCATCAAAAGCAGTAAAAAAGTGAAAAATTATTTTCTAACTTTTCACCTAAAAATCTTGGCTCTAATCATCACTATGAACTGAATTACCTGACAACAAATCATGTATAATATCATCTCCTCAAAAGAGATATATCTTGATTTTGATTGTTCATCAAGCATTTATAAATCGCATGGAGAAAGATTTCAGTGAAAGTCAGCACATACTTTCCCACCCGATATAATGCCGATCTTTTTCTGCTGATCAGTTTCATTTAGTTAGGAATGTTCAAAGCCGAAACTTTGGATTTAATTTCATGAATTGGCATGGATTGTATTTTATTGCTTTGACACTGAAACGAAGTGAATTGATTGAGACATCAATCGCAAGCACTAAGAAACGATGCGTCGTTTTCTCTCCTTAAAAGAAATCATCGGAAGATCCTCATAAAATTGCACGTATGTGTGGAATCGACGATCAACTTTAACAGTCGAGCATTGTTAGTTCATTGTTGGTCATGTTGTTCTGTAGTTTTCTTTTTGATGTTAGTATTGGGCTTCCCAATCAACGAGATTTTCGATTGGCGCGCCTTGATCGAATAACTCCAAATTTGCTCGGAGACAGTCTGCAATATCTGACGCCCGATTTGGTCCAGCAATGTGAGGCGTGATCACAATTTTGGGATGAGACCAAAATGAATGCTCAGAGGGAAGAGGCTCTTCGGCAAACACATCAAGAACTGCTTGACGTAACCAATTCTCGTCAAGGGCCTTCAGGAGAGTCTCGTCATCCACCACGTTATCACGGCCAATGTTAATAAACACGGGCTTCCGAGCTAAGTAAAAAACAAAACAAGTAATTATTGAGAGGATGTTACGCAGTACAAAGCAATAAGACTCAAATTCTAGCAAGCTTGAATATATGGCCTCAACAAAGGAAAAAAATACAATTCCTACGTTTGAACTTTGAAATTCTAGTCTTGATACGTGGATGGTATTAGTTAGTAAAGTCGAAACTTCGCATATTACATGCCGGATGTCCGTCAACAACCCAGTATTAAATTGACATCATTTCCAATTCAATTCATTGTAACCTGCCTTCCTACGTTTTCACGTTTCCTCTGATGTTTTGAGGCTTTTGGAAGCGAAAATGGAGTAAAATTTTTGTGCATGTAAGTAAGTGGGGGTGAACAAGGGGACCCAAAAATATCAAGATCTAAGAAACTACCATTTCAAGGTAATACAAACTTCCTTAGCGATCACTAAGTCTATTTTACGTTTTGAAGCAAAGCGATTTTTCTCGATTTTCTCTCAAAAACTCACAAGCTGTAATTGTCATGACATTTTTCCAATTAGAATGTACGGAACAATGTATGGACAGCAGCGATGGCTAAAAAGAATCGCCACTATCCATCCCCACAAGCCTCTCTTCTTAATCAAGAAAAGCATTATTTACATGCAGATTGAATTTGACTGAAATGATGGAAAAAAATTGAGGAGCTGTTTTCGGACTCAAGTGCGGTACATGTTTGCCCCGCTTGATTCCCGCAGTAAATCCGTCTTCCAATCTCGTTGTGTTCAAAGTAGGAAAGCTTGCTAAATGATTAAATAGTTAGAGTCGAATGCAGAATATGGCAAATATTTGATGATTAGTTACCTTTGCAGCTTTCGAGTAGATTCTCTGTCAAAAGCTTGGTGGTTTGTGGCGTTCGGGGCAGAACGTTACAAATGTAGTCACACTGGGGGAGCATCTCGTGCAAAGTGGAGGCTTCGTAGTAATGACCGACAAATGGTGAACGGTGTTGATTGGGGAACCTTCGAATGAATCCTAAGATTCGGGCACCAAAGTACTGTTAAAAAAACATCACCGTAACAGTCCGGTCAACAAGTTTGATCCAGTTCTTTGTTTTCATATTTTCCTTACTTGAAAAGTTTTGGCAATTTCTCGCCCAATGTTTCCCACTCCTAAGATACCGATTGTGAGCTCCTTGATCAGCCTGGGATGCGCAAACTCTTCGTTTTTCCAAGACTTGGTGCCCAGAGTTTGATCGTCTCGAACGGTCAAAAGGCCGCGTTCGGAGTTGATTACTTGGGCCAATGCGTATTCGCTCATCAGTTGGGAAAATTGCCGGTTGGTAAATCGAGCTACTCGTAAATTAGGCCGCCCTTCATCTTTTTTGATCCAGCTCATGATCGACTCAACACCTGCCCATGTACCCTTTTTAAAAGAGAAAAATGGATGGTAAGCTTAGCTACCCACGCAGATGGTCCTAAAATTTCTCCACATCTAAAATTAAAGAAATCCTTTCCTTTCTTTTCTCGAAGGTATAAATCCACCCACGTTTACTTTTACATTACTTTGGAATACACTCAGCGTACACTCAGCTCTTGAACCCTTGAAAATTGTAGATTTTACTTGGATTTGACATAGAAGAACGTTAGAATTTCAAGGCTCATTTGGCAGAGTTGGAAATGAACCTGGAGAGTCAGTAAGTAAGAATCGAGGGGTGAGTGGGATGAGGTGAAATTTGAAACAATAATGATAAATAGATAATTCCATCTTGGTCCCAAATATGGTAAAACCATCAAAGTCCCCGTACCAATTAAGAATGCAAGGAAGGTTCGAGCGATCTCTTCAAAAATGTCATCGCGGGCAGATGAAAGAAGAAAAACGGCTTGTTTGGCAACGGTAGGTGGGTAGCTCGTGAGAATTTGGGCAGTTTAAGGGGCTTCACTTTTTACACACCGCTCTTTTGACTTAAATGCCATGAAAGTGTTTGGATTGCAAGTTTGAACCTATCTACTTTGTGTTTTGTAAGAATATGCGCAATTTTTTTGGTTTCAGTCAAAACTAATAAGTCCCTTAAAAGGATCATTGCTGATGCACGGTGTTCCAAATGGCTTTTTAGGTTTGAATCAAAATACCCAAAGACAACACTTTTTGGACCCACAATTCAATGGGGAACAACTTTACTTGCATTGTCTTTTTTTTTTTTGATTGCATTACATAAGTTTAGGCCCAGAAAAAAAGTAATACAGCAAAAAACCTATTAATTATAACAATTCTTAACAAACTATTTAACCCATATTTAGAGACCATTTACTTACCTTATGAATTCAAATTGAATAAAAATTTATTCATCAACAGCTAAGTTATTTGACTTTGAATGGTCCATTTTTGATCCACAAAAGCCGAAAAACGCTACGGTTATTTGAAAAAACAAATTCCCAAAGATTTCATATAGCTGTTCAATATCGCAAAAATACACGAGTTTTAGCTTTTTTCAGCTCCTACATATTCCCGACGAAGACTAATGGGCAACAAATTGAACAATGAAGGATCCCGAAATAGAAGAGTTCATTGTTCGAACTAGTCTGGATTCCTTGGGATTTGGAGGTGCTCTCAGAGCACAAGTAAAACTTGTACGGTTGCTACATCTGATCTCAAAGCCTGGGTTAGGATAGAGCCCATGAACACTCTTGACAACATGCAATATCAGATGCCTTTCATACTACCCCTATAGGGGTAGTATTAGGCCTAACCCTAACTTTTTTTTTAACCTTTTGGAGTCTCTCCCAATACGAGAGCTCTCTCATTCTTGTGATGTTCCTCGTAAAACATCTTTGGACCTGCTCGACCTTTTGCAAACCTGCTGAACTCATTGGAGCCCAAATGAGTGAGGCATATTCAAGATGAGGCTGAACTGTCGACTTGTACAGGGTTAGCATTGTAATTCTATCTCTTTACTTGAAAGTCCGATGTATCCAGCCACACGTTTGAAATGCCTTCCCCACTTTTAACTGGATTTGCTCATCGAACTTTCCATTCTCTTGGATGACAACTTCTAAATCCCTCATGGATGATACATGCTCAATATCACAATATCCAATATCTTTGAGCGGAATATCTATTTTGCCTTCCCATGCGTCATTGTGCGGAATTTCATCCCGTTGACATCATATATGCGACTAAAAAATCCCTCAACTTTAACTATGTGCTTCCTTTCGCTCATGAAACTATCAATCAAATTCAGAACCTTACCCTGGATCCCTAACTCTTTGAGTTAATCGAGCAAAAGACCATGATCCTTTTGATAGCATGTAAGTCATAAGAGCGGTCTGTAAAATTCAAAAACCCTTGAACTGCCCCAATTCTCACGAGCCATCTGCCGTTACCGAACAAGCCTTTTTCCTTGTTTCATCCACCCGCGATAAGATTTTTGAAGAGATCACTCGAGCCTTCCATGCATTCTTAATTGACATATGCGTACATTCTAGGCCAGTGTTCGGTAACCGATGGGCCGCGGCCCACATGTGGGGCCAAGGGTGATCGTTTGTTGGACCTGGCGCTATGGGGAAAGTTCAAAATAGTAGGCCTGCGAGCCATCTATTGTAGTGTGATTGTGGGCCCGAAGCTGCCATTTTTGGGCCCCTGAACCTATGAACGTCTGTTTTGGGGGTCCTTGACAATACGTAGTCAAATTGGTGGGCCTTGACCAAAAAGCTGTTGCCAATCCCTGTTGTCACGACTTCAGACTGTCACGATTCTGTCACGATTCCCGACATCTGGTGGCAGAATACGCAAGACCATTGATCGGTGTAAAAGTCGAAAAGTACTATTGAGATATTGGTAAGCTTAAATGGCTCTCATCCCACCCCAGGGCCTTGATATAAACGAGCATTAGGTGGAAATTATAGAAGATTGCACTTAGATTTGGCATTAACATTATAAAACATCATGAATGAGGCTCATTTTGATATTATTGTAAGTTTAAAATATTAGCTTCTTCACACTTAACAGATCAAAGAGAAGATGAGAGAAAAAAAGAGAAAAGGAGCGGCCTCTGAGTGAAATCATGAGATGCGACCTCTTGAGAGCGCAGGCATTCAGACCCAAGAAGTAAAAATTCACTACAATAACTTTTGATTAGAACCATTTTTCGGCTATTACCGGGTGGGGATTGAATTCGCGCACATGTTTGACCGATTAACTTGTACAAAATTTTTATTTAAAATTTAAATTTTTATTTATTCTCGTAAGAATTTTAGAATTCGAAGAAATGAATTTGAATGAAAATGGACAAAAGTTGTAGGAAAAGGTCCAAAATATATTATTTATTCGATGAAACCGCCATCGGCCTCGAAAACGGCCTCCAAACGACCTCAGTAGGCCCTGCAGACGCTGCGGTTGTACTCATTGTCGAGCTTGCACCAGGATTTCGCGACGCGCCTCTTCAGAACGTCCACATTCGGTGCACGAGTAATACAGGCCTCCCTCTCGACACGCACCCATATGCTGTAGTCCAATGGGTTCAGGTCGGGGGGAGGACGGCGGCCAGAAGTCTTTCGGCCAGAAAGTAGCGTTCTCGTCCAAATACTTCTGGGTGATTTTAGCAGTATGGGCGGGGTATATAAATATACCCATATTCTGTAGTCCAATGGGTTCGGGTTGGGGGGAGGACGGCAGCCAGAAGTCTTTTGGCCAGAAAGTCGCGTTCTCGTCGAAGTACTTCTGGGTGATTTTAGCAGTGTGGGCGGGGGTCCCATCCTGCTGAAACACCTATGACTTGTTGCCAGCGACTTTATTCATCAACGGGATGAGTGTAGTCTTCAAGACATCGATGCAGTCCTTTCCTGTAAGGCGAAACCCGACGGGGAAGAATATCGGCGGCGACACCTCGCCCGTGGAGGCCACGACGCCCGAAAACATTACCAACGCCGGGTGTTTTGACCTCGGTACTGACCTCGCGGGATCATTTGAGGGCTGGCCGAGGTCCAAGTAGCGGTCGTTTTGCCAGTTGACCACTGGATCGACGGTGAAGTTCTTCTCGTCTGAGAAGAACACGATCTAGGGCGCTTTTTTTCAAATAATTTAGCAGCTTCTTAGACCTCTCCAGACGATTTTTCCGACCGTCCTCAGAAAATAGAGGCCGTCGTTTGACAACTAGGGAGCGGCCTCCGGCCTCGCGTACGACCTGCGGACCGTCTTTGGGTCGACGGTGTACTTCTTTGCGACGGACCTCATTGACTCCTGCGGATGCTTTTTCAATTAACGTTTGATGTTTTTTCCGTTGGGGAACGTTGGGAATCACTGATTCCCAACGTTTTTGGCCTCTGATTTTGTGCTCGATTATCGCCCAGAGGCTAGCCATCGCGAATCCGGCGTCAAAATTTGCTGACAGTCATCCTCCCGACGTCCAAGGCCTTGCAAACATCGTTGGTCTTGGTGACAGTG
Source organism: Tigriopus japonicus (assembly GCA_010645155.1). Classification (NCBI taxonomy): domain Eukaryota; kingdom Metazoa; phylum Arthropoda; class Copepoda; order Harpacticoida; family Harpacticidae; genus Tigriopus; species Tigriopus japonicus. The sequence continues at coordinate 4,518,262 of CM021316.1, read as the reverse complement.
CGCAGCAGCGCTTCGACGGACTCTAGCTTAAAGTTCGACATGTCGAAAAATTGAGCGATTTTCGCAAAACTGCTGTGTTTATCTTGTAGAGGATACACAGACGCCTTGATTTTGGCGAGAAAATTTAAAATCGGTCTATTAGAAGTGCGTCTACAAGGCCTCACGGTACTGAAAAAATTATATCAAGTTTCTGTGGAAATTCGAAAACACTATGAAACGTGATTCAGACTCAGGAAACCAAGAGGAACAACTTTGATTTTCTGAGTTTCTCAAAGTCAGGTCTAGATTAAAAGTTATATATATAAAAACCTATTAAATGAATTAATCTTTGAAAACTAATCAGTACACTTTTAGAGCAGATTTAGATACCTTTGGAATCGAAATTGCTTCAAAATTTGTTGCTCAGCTGCTGAGTTATATGAGTTTAACCAGTGAAAAAACCAGTGAAAAAAAGTTCCAGGTATATGAAAACTCAAATTCCCAAGCAAATGATATATATTTTCGATGTCACAAAATAAAATAAAAAATCTTCATTCTTCTATGTTTTATTGTAACATTTTAAAATAACAACTATTAAAACTTAATACACACTAAAAATGCACATTTTTGAAAAACTTATGTTTCCATTGATTTCAGTACATTCGGTTAGGTTTTCAAATGAAAATTAAAAAAAAATGTTGAACAGATGTGTCTTCATATTTTGTGAGAAGTCGATATTTCTCGAAGGAACATGGTCAAATGGACCAAAATCGATTTTTTAAAACCTTATTGAATTTTACAGAATTTGCATTGAGGACTTGCCAATATGATCTTTCCATAATTCAAAAGTCATAATTTGAAAAATCATATTTTGAGAGTGTTTTTGGAAATAATATTTATCAATTTGACATGCTATGACAAAACATAGAAGAATGAAGAATTTTTGTTTTATCTTGTGACATTAAACATCTATATCATTTGCTTGGGAATTTGAGTTTTCATATACCCGGAACGTTTTTTTGCTTTTTTGGGCCAAAAATGAACTGGTTAAACTCAAATAACTCAGCAGCTGAGCAACATATTTTCAAGCAATTTCGATTCGAAAGGTATCTAAATCTGCTCTAATAGTATACTGACTAGATTTTCCAAAATTAATTAATTTATTAGGTTTTTAGGTACATTACTTTTAATCTAGACCTGACTTTGAGAAACTCAGTAAATTAAAGTTGTTCCTCTTGGTTTCCTGAGTCTGAATCACGTTTCATAGTGTTTTCGAATTTCCACAGAAACTTGATATAATTTTTTCAGTACCGTGCGCCTTTAAGCGTGATGTGCCCAAATTAAACCCCACCCGGTAGGAGTTGTCTAATCGTGCCGATGACTTTTTTTCAAAAAGGATTATAATCAGATGAAACAGTTTGTGAGGTTTAATAAGCGGGTTTACATTTGAAATAATTGAAGAAATTGGTGTTCAATGTATCCATGTCGGCCATTCTTAAATATTATTTTATGCGTCAGTGCTTAGGTTTACTTTAGGAAAGTGTTTCAAGACTTTCAATATCATATTTCAATGTCAGACTATTCTAAGGAAGAAGTTTTGTTAAGATGTCATCTTTGATTAACTTAAATAACTGTATTAAATCTCTTAAAGCCACGAAAATCATTAACTAAATAATAAAAAGGTTTAATTATTAAACCTCACAAACTGTTTCATCTTATCATGGTTCTCATTTTTGAAAAAAGTCGTCGTCACTCCTTTTAGTCGAAAAATGGTTATTATCAAACGCTTTTGTAGTGAAATTTTGCTTCTTGGGCCTGAATGCCTGCGCCCGCAAGAGGTAGGGAAACATTTATAACAATGCATTTTTTAATATTGTGACAATGTGCTCAAGAACATAGTACATACACTGGCTCCCTTGGTACTCACTGAAACTACAATTTAAACTTCGACCGTCATTAAAAGAATAATTCAAGATAAAAGAAAAGCTTAAATACCTGAATGAAAGCGAACCGGCCCTGTGGACCATACAGCAATGGTCCAATCATATCGTTACTCGTGACCAGGATTTCATTCCGGAAATTTTGCGTGACTTCTTCGCTTAGTTCTGGGATCTCCTCAACCTGTATATGAGGTAAGGTTTTGGAAATGGCACTAACCAATCCCGGAACACCAGGGGAACAAACAAGGATACGACGGCTTTGGTTCATGGTTCGTTTTTCGGTCTGTGTTTTATGGAATTTACCTAGAAAATGAAAATTACGAGATAGTGTAAATAGCGTTAACGGGTTCTGTTGAGCACATCGTCGAGGAAATTATTGACACGGATTACGCAAGTGAAGTCGTAACATTGAGCAAATTCCTAAAGAAAAACACAAGTGCAACGAATGTGAAAACGTGATCCAGATTAACTGAGTTTGTAACGACGAAAGTCGTCTTTCAAAGTGAAAAGCAATCCTCATGGGGAATAGTTTTAAAAGGCCGCTTAGGTCTGAAAAACTAGCCTTTAAGACTTTTCAGCCCCGGTTCTCTGAACTTTGACTCATGCAGATCTGTCCTATGAAGCGATGTTTGGAGCTGATGTTTACATTTTTGTACCTCTAGCAAAATAAGAGAATGAAGAAAAATATCCAAACTTGTGATTTTGAGAAGCACTCAACCACAGGGACCTCTCGAAGAAAAACGGTTTACTTATTGATGCAAAGGCTTTCCATGACTTTTAGATTCGGCATCATGTCACGGTATGTCTTTCCAACGTCAAAAACAAATGGATCACATTTAACAAACGTACGTTTGTGTGTCTGCTTACATGCTATTTCGACTGTTCCATTAAGTATCAGAAAATCACGAGGCTTTACCTTGCTTTGAGTCTCGTAGTATAGCTAAATTCAAATCAACCAGTCGTGCACTTAAATGATTGGAGTTGCCCACGTCTTGGATGGATTGGCCTCTAGTCTAAATCTACATTGCCGTGATAAAGTGGAACACTTGCCTAAAGACCGCTACACTCGCCGACAGAAGTTTCTGTACACTCGCCAAGCCCTGCTAGCGAAACAAACGTTCAATCAAAGCGTTCAATCTCAAACTAAAGAGGACGCTAGTGATGCGCCACTTTTGTTGTTTGTTTGCTCTTGTTGTTAATGTGGGCTAATGTGGGCCAAAGGCAGTGTACAAGGCAGTGCATGATTTGAGCACATTCTCATTCTCTCTAACTCACTGATCCCCCTAGCGGCCATTCATCTCCAAGGTTGAATGGATCATTTCTGTGCTACCTCGATCGTTCCATAGCTTTTGGGAAGTGACTAAGGGGTGATCATGATGTTGCTGCTGATGATGAGAGCGTTGATCGACTCATGTTTTTCTACAGTCCGCCTTACTGGAAACGTAGACGTACACATAGACCCAGCAGCCACACAGGATGGATTCGGCCATGGCCAACTACATGGAAGCAGGGCAAAACGGATTGCCTGCCTGGCTGAAACTGCCCTGAGTTTTGTGATCCTTCGAACGCACACACTCGCATACTCTCATTGACTCAAGGCGAGAGAAGCATCTGGCTCATCTGGCTCCCAAGAACATTGTGGGTAGAAGTCAGCTGAAAAAAGGTGGAACTCATGAATAGAGACCTTCTCCAACGAACGAACTTGTTGGAGCTCAAATCATTCTTTGCTTGATTCGTTAATTTCCGTGAGGGTGAGGTGCCTGGTGAAGCTTTGAGATTGTCGATTTGTGTATTTGACCGCCATGGAGGACATTTTCCATTGGATCCGGAAGGGTGACGCCATCCAGGTGCGCATGTGGTTGGATGACACCGAGCATGACATGAACCAAGGGTAAGAACAAGAACGAAACATTCAATTGAAGAGATCTCAACAATATGAGCACCTTTTCTTGATTCGCCCACGTCTAGTGGTCTTCTTTATCGCAACATTGTTATTTTTTGGCACCTTGATCAATTAACATAAATTGGCTCGGGTGATTCCTTTTTTGTACGTTTTTAACAGGATACCTCCCATTAAAAAAATAAAGAAGCATTTGTCGAAAGGAATGTCCAAAATGTCAAAAGTTTGTTGATGATGGTCAAGGTTTTCGATTAGCGCTCTTGACCTTGGGCCAAAATTTCAGTCCAAGACAAGCCTGCTTCCAAAGGGGATCTTAACCAAACACAAAGTTGGTGAAATTTCTTCGAATATCGGAGCAAATGTGCCTGTGGCCCTTAAACAAGCTTAACTTAAGTATGTGCAAAATCATGCCGAAATTGTGCTTTTTAAAAGCCTACTTTTAAAAATAAATGACCCCTTTGAATAGTAGATGGCTTAGTGTAGTATGGCATAGTTAGTGTAGCCCCAATTTTGAAGTTTTTAACCGGTTTGTGGCGTTTACTTGAAAAAGACCATATATTTCTAGTGCTTTGAAGAGCAAGTCAGGCAATCTTATGTTGCATTTGCTGGAGTGGAAGAATCGCAGCAATCTTCAACGATCTAATTTGTTTCTCTACCTTGTAAGATAAAATTATACCTCCCAAATAATGCTTCGTAACAAAGATACTTTTCGAGATTATTAAAAATTGTAAGATGCAATATCTAAAGACATCGATGTTGAAACACAATGTTTTGCACATCCAAATTCAATTCAATAAATTCAATTCAAAAAAATTCAAATTCAATCCAAGTTACCAACCCTGTGTAGTTGGTAGGGAGGCTTGAATTGATTCCCTTTCTTCGTACCCTGATTACCTTTCATATTTTTCATTCCATCTCTTGTTATGCTTTTGAATGGGTCGTTGATTTCCAATTGTTTAAATTTGGTCACGAAGAGCCAATTTGTGCGAAAACAACCGTTCATAATGTTTGTGTTTTTCGTTTCTGTTGAATCGATTACAATTTTGTTTCTTCTCTGATGGCCCTCAATCAAGCTGAATTGATCATCGAAAAAAATTGAGGTTCCTGGAGGGGAAAGGCATCTTCATTCTAAATATCGTTAAAAGAGGGATCTAAAAATTGCAACCATTGATGTCGATGATGAACCGTGGATTTACATTACACAGAGATAATGTCGGCAACAGCTTTTGTGCCAACAGGCCCCCCTTGGGCCCACATGTGGGCCTAGGCCCAATGGTTGCCGACCCCTGCCATAGAGAAAAAATGAACTAACTGTACGACCGTTTTGACACATGTACGTCTCCACGCGGCAATGCAATAAACTTTGGCCTATCATCTTGAAAAATGGGATCGGGAAAAACCCATGATTGATACATATCATTCGTCAATTTTGGGCAAGATTACAAGGCAGAAGTAAAATTAGGGGCAAATTAAAGACATTATTCATAAATAATAGTATAATGATTTTTTATTCCAGTACTTCATGCTTGACTTTCAATTGTCCTTGCCATGTTTCACGCGAGAGGTTCACGCGATGTAGAGATTGCACTAAGAACAACTTAATATAGATTTGATCAAAGCGAGGCACCTATGAATCCTAAAGCTTTTACCTAAAAATGACATATAGCGATCAATATTTACCAATGTTAAGTGTCAATTGAGTTTGGGGGTACAAAACGCATCAGATTTCCTCATTTAAGTATGTAATACTTACGGAAGTGATCTCATTCTTAACTCCACTTCATTGTGTTCTTATTTCTAGGGATGATCACCAATTCTCACCTTTACATTGGGCCGCAAAAGGAGGCCACAGCAAGATTGTGGATATGCTGATCCAACGTGGAGCTCGAGTTCACACCACTAACATGGGAGATGACACCCCTCTTCATTTGGCAGCGGCTCATGGACATCAAGACATCGTGCACACGGCAAGTGGATGCTCTGCAAAACTGGATTGTTTCTAAAATGCTAATTGATTGAGGTTGCTCACCAAGGTGGATAACAATAAGCTCCGTCAGGGCTAGTTTGGACTATTTGAAACAACTGGGAGAGTCCAAAATTATTTCCATTGAAAAGTTCTTGCAAAGAATCTTAAAACTCCAAACAATTTGCATTTCAAGTTCGGATGGTTTGAACTGAATATGATCGATAATTCGATATTAGGATATTTTGTTCGCGTGAATGGTACAGAGAAATCATTTGTTATCTGAAAGTCATCATTTAAAAATTCAGATATCTTGGGAAAACGTGAAAAATTGATGGAACCCTTTTTGATCGGATTTTTTTTCGGATTTTTTCGGTTCAGGACTTGGACGTATTTTGCAACCCAATTGGCTATTTTGGTTGAAAAATATCAAGATAAAATCTTGGGTTGTAAGTTTGACAAATCAAAAGTTTCATTTATTTAACTTGTTAGCCCTCTAGACAGTAGTAGTTCTTAATGCATGATTAGTGATGTATTATAAAATATATTTATTCATCTCATTCATTATTCAAGTATTCATTATAAAGTATTTTGTTTCTAAAAATTCAACTTAGGGGGGGGGGCACTGCACTATTTGAAATTCTCCCATGGCTCCTGGGCCCATAAAAAATAACATTGGGCCCACATGTGGGCCCCGGTGTGGGCCCCGGCCCACCGGATGCCGCCCCCTGGCGTAGAAAGTGACTCAGCACGACATACATTATTGAATTGGGATCCAGCAAAAGGAAATTCCCTTCTTGGCGTTTTATTGTATCCGACAATGCCATCCAAGCTTTTTAGGAGCACACCTTGTTATTTTTTTCCCGTAATTGATCATTACTATCTCGGTTTTTTTCAAAAACTTACGAGAGCCAAAAATGGATTGATAGGTCGGTGGTGTCAATACATCTGACAATGAATGTTTTTCTGGGTTGTACGTCAGTTCATAAAGAGTACGGTTTTTGAACATTCATCGGTACGGTACCAGTCACTGATTGAATGTCAAATCTTTCAGTAAAAGGAGCTAACTTTAATTTTTTTACAGTTGCTAAAACACAAGGCTGATGTGAATTTCATTAATGAGCATGGGAACACGCCCCTTCACTACGCCTGCTTCTGGAACTACGAATCGGTGGCCTTAGATCTAGTCGAATGGGGCTCATTGGTGGTCATTCAAAACAAGTACGGGGAAAGTCCCCTAGACAAGTGTCAAGGATCCTTAGGACATCGTCTCTATGGTGAGTACCATTCACGCTCAATGAATAGCTCTAAAAACACTCTTAAGCTGCCTTTCAAGTCAATTTCTAAGATCTACCGAATGTGTAGGCAAGAAATTGATGGAGCAAAAAAGTATTTGGAAATCCTTTTTTCTTTTCCATTTGAGATAGTTCATTTGACTTGACTTTCGGTTGACTTTTATTTGACTTAGTGCCTTGTGGCCGGCGAAAAAGTTACTTTTTTATTTGCATTTTCAATATTCTTAATATGTTTTGGTTGCCAATGTTATACATTTGTAGTTTTTTGTACTGAAAGACAGTTCAACGTTAGATTTTGAGTCAAAGAGGTCCATTTTGAAGGTAGCAATCGACCGGAATCGCACGGTAAACACAGTTGTTGGCATTTGTTATTATGAACTGGGGCATCCATTATTCTCTCCTCAGAAATAGAATTCATACTTTGGAGCAGAACTACAATTCAGGCGAGGGGCTTTTTACTGATATTTGGTTCTAAGCCTTTCCCAATGAATGCAATGAAATTTAAGCCAATCCTGTTTTCTGGATGGTTAATTGCGGCTCAACTAAATCGTGAATAGGATGTTTTCCACAAATATAAGTGCAACATGTACCGTACTTGGGTTGCGTCATCAATTTTTTTCCGGCAAGTCCTGAGTAACATTCACTTAAAAACCCAACACAGAATCTATTGCCAGGCGGCTAAGTCCTCGAAAATCATCTTAGCCTGTATTCATACGTGACATTAAGAGGTTTTAGAATTATTTGATACTTTTGGGGAGAGTTTGAAATTCTGAAGAGTGTTGCGTTACCATCAGATGATCTTGGTCCACGAATACAAGTCAGGACCTGTAGCAACTTCAAACAAAATTTGATCTCTCTTGTTTTTCTTTTACTACAAATTCCGAGAAAAAAAACTTGTGTTCCGAGATATAACACCTGAGTACGTAATACAACATTAGATGTTTGGTTAGACCTTTGAACACTTGTCATCTTGTTAGGTCCATAAAACCAAGTCTTTCAACGAACTTAAAAGCAGAACTTTGTGTCTTATTAATGGTTCTTTTAAAGCTCCCCTCTACTTATTACCTTAATCAAGATTTATGTTGCATCACCCATCCAACCTAAAAAAAAAAAAAAAACTAAAAGCACGTTGATTGAGGTATTGGATAACGACAATTGTAACACTCTGCAGCCTTCCAAATATGTGCTCAATCAATCACTAGTTTCATTACCAATTGGCATTGATCGAGTCTTTTTTTCTCATTTCAGAGCGAGCCAAGGAACTTGGACAAGATCTAAACCGGCGTGAATTCAAAGATCAGAGTTGGATCGGTCTCAAGACCAGATCTCGAGATGCCACTCTTTCCAGACACAAAGGGATCAATATTAATGAGTTGTATCTCCACACCAAGATAGCCACCTCACAAACCGGTAAGAAGAAAAGAATTAGCCTAAAAAATGGAGCCTCCCAATCTACTCACTCCTCCTTCGGCTACATAAATTCTATAAGTAGGCACACTATATTTTCCGAGAAGCCTAATCCTAGCGAGAGTTAAGGGAGAAACTTGTTCCTTTGGTGTCTTACGAGAGAGCCTGCTAAGATGGCAACACGGTCGTTGAGTCGAAGAGTCAGGGATGCAACCATCCTTCGTCAGTCTTTGTCTTATTGGATTACTTGACTGGTCCATGACTTCTTTTAGACCTGCTTGGCTCATCGTGACTCAGTGATTTATGCAATCAGGGCCTACGCAACCTTCAGATACTTTCAATTGTTCTGGCCATCAATTGATTTGGGATTCACCCTTACCACGCGTTGTATTCGAACGCGTAACTATACTTCTAAGACTGACTGAACCTGTTTAGATATGTGTCCAAATTAGCATTTTATCTACAATTGAATCGACTTGAGTCTTTTTTTAACTTTTATCTACCCATGGGACTCAAAGCCAAATAACCAGGTTGAAGCTTGAAAGGACCGTGGCGAAGAACTTTGCCGTGGCGCCTGAATTGGATGTCCTCATCTTGCATTACAAAAAGCTTTCCTAGAAGCTGTCTAATTCGTCTGCAAAGTCAAGTTAGGGAGCGTCGGTATTGAGTTGAAAAGCCGCTGAGGGTTCTCTGTTGAGAGTCCTCTCATCTTTGAAAAATACTATGACCTCAGAGCTTTCTTTGACCGCTGAAGTGTTTGTACTGTTTTTCTCGTGACCTTGATTGATTATTCAAGTCCAATACTCGAGCATATAAGTTGGAGATGGAAGCCCATTGGGGACAAATAAATGTGCTTGACGGCGAAAATACCCACCGAGTGTCCATGGAAAAATCTCTAAACTGAAAAAATGCAAACAAAAAACTATTTGTTACACTTTTAAGCTTCACTTTATTCGCAATGACATCCCATTCATTCTCACTGAGTTTTGAACTAAGTCTTGTCGTATACCAAACTAGACAGTTCTTTAGCCTTCAATGATGGATGGAAAAAAGAAGGTTGAAATTCAGTCAAATACGAGAGGACGCATGTTTCATCCAAATTTGAAGTGAAAATCGTTAGGAAGCGTGATATCAAATTTTTATTTCATTGAAGTTGGAGGAGAAAACAATCTACTTGCCATAACCATTAAAATGATTGACAGACCTTGCTCTTCCTTAAGGGTACAGTATAGGTAAGATCCTAACGTCAAAATTTTACTATCCATTTGCTGACGACCGAGAACATGTTCTTGGGTAAGAATCAAACAAAATCGCCAAAAGAGTTGCCTGGGTTGTGGAAAAAATGCAATTGCTTTTTAAGCTGCTCATGGTGCTTCTTGCTTCATGCACTTATTAGGTTTTAATTGCTCTTACACGGATATAGCTTTCTTTTTAACAACACTAGATGAACTCATTGCAAGAGGAGCGCTTTCTATCGCAGGAATTATTCCTAAAATTCTAAACCAATCCGTTTCCCAATGATCTGTTTGGGAAATTATAAAGTATAAACGGACGGTAAACATGTTTTTTTTATTTTTTTAAGGAGAGACTTGGCGGGGAAAATGGCAGGGAAATGAAATCGCTGCCAAGATTTTGAACGTCCGCGAATGCACACCCAGGATTTCGAGGGATTTCAATGAAGAGTACCCGAAGTTAAGGTAAATCTCCTCAAAGCAAATGCAATAATTAGCTTTCGTTTCGTGAGAATGTTCTCTTTCTCTTCCCTATTTCCAGGATATTTTCTCATCCTAACGTGATGCCAGTGATTGGATGTTGTAATTCTCCTCCGAATTTGGTGGTCATCTCCCAATTCATGCCTGTTGGATCACTCTACCAAGTACTTCACGAAGAAGGTGGCATTGTCGTGGACTCGAATCGGGCGCTTCATTTTGCCATTGATATAGCCAAAGGCATGGCTTTCCTCCACTCAATTGACCGACAAACGCCCCGGTATCATCTCAATTCCAAGCATGTCATGGTAATTGAGCATTTCTTTGATCTTGAGAAGCACTCATAGAGATAAAGGCATTGAAAGTAGTCCAGAGAGTAAGCTCTACAAAGTTCGTTGTATCCGGAATTGGGTACAAATTTTGTCAATCGAATATGAGCGCTCTCTTTTTCTCTCTTTGTCTCTCTTTCACTTCCCTGGCAACAACACAATTGAACTTATGAGATGAATGTATTGTGCCTTAATATCCTAGATTGATTGCATTGCCGACGAAGAGCTTTGTGCCCGTGTAAACATGGCCGATGCTCGATTCTCTTTCCAAGAGCGAGGTAAGAGCTACCATCCGCAATGGATGGCCCCCGAGGCACTCCTCAAAGATCCCAAGGGCATCAACACTCGAGCAGCAGACATGTGGAGTTTCGCCATTCTTCTTTGGGAATTGATGAGTCGGGAATTGCCTTTCCCTGATCTCACTCCAATGGAGGCAGGAATGCGGGTAAGGAGATCGCAGGGATGGAAGGGAACACTTGTTGTCTCATTTCATTCATTTCAACGCATTGCAACCCTCTAACCACGCATTGTACTTCGTTACGACTATCTCACGCAATTTACCGCGAGTCTTGTAGGTGTTTTTTCTTTGTTTAGAGAGTCAATTTTCCTTGACCAGGCTCGTGCTTTTAGCGAGCGGGTAGTACAATCAAGCGATCTTCAGACAAGATACATCTGACCTCGATGCCACGTCGCTATGGTCGAGAGAAATAATACAAGATACAAGAAAATACAAGTGTTTTGTTGTGCATTAATGTCCAGATATATGTATTTTTTTGGAGAGCGTTTTTAGTAAGGTGGCTATTATCTCTTTTGGTATTGAAATGGTTTGTGGAAAGGTCCCTCAGTGAGGTCAATTGGTGATGAGTGCTCGAAGTGCTCGAAGTCTTGGATACAGTACGTGTCAAACCTTACTTCTGATGTCTAACAAGATTGCCGATCGATTTTTAATCCAATTTCTTTGTTATATTTACAATCATGTCGAGACCATTGTCTAGCGGTTTCTTCCTCACTTGATACTGTATCTACATACGCTAACAACTTCTACCTTGTGTAAAGGTAGAGTTCGGTATACCTAAAACGAGTACCAATGCTTAAAGAAGAAAAAATACAACCATTTGGTATGGGAGAGTAAAATGTGCCTTTTCCCATGAATCAAAACAAGGAAAAGAGACGTAGAGGAGGATCTTAGTCAGGTCGCACCCATGGCCTTCTCTGATTCTTTGGCAAAATCCTCGTACAATGAAATACGTACTGCTTCAGCAAATGCAACACAAAGCATGGAAAGTTGAAACGAGATAAAACTGTTCTACACTTCTTTTTTCAGATCGCAACGGAAAGTCTTAGGATTGAGATCTCTCCTGGAATATCTCCACATATGACGAAGCTCATCCGTATCTGCATGAATGAGGATCCAGGGAAACGGCCTTCGTTTGAGCAAGTCATTCCGATCCTCGAGAAGATGAAGAAATGAGAACTTGAGATTGGCAAAACAAATGGCGATCCGCGCTTAACAAGAAATAGGATCTGTCTAGCCGGTGCTGGAAATGCACACAACGTCCCTTGGGTCCAGCCAGCAATGACTACCGATCTTGACAACTCAACTACTAAACAGTCCACGGTGTATAACCAACTATACATTCGTAACTTATGGTGCTATTAATGAAGATAACCACTTGTCTTCTGACTTCATTTGTTTATAACGCAGGAAAGAATTGGACTAACCGTATTCGTTTGATTCTTGCCGACCATCTGTGCCATTCATTCAATTACTATTCAGCCGTTGATGTATCAATTCATATGTTTGGATCTCTGACAAAACAAACACTTTATATTTTCCTTGTGCAGGCTTGACTTTAACCATGACCAATAAAACTCATATGCATGAAACCACTAATAACTACATTTTGAGAAAGAACGTCATCATTCCTTGGTTGAGTTTGAATTATCTTTTGCCAATTTAAATAGTGGATGAAATCAACGCTTTGACGAAGGGGAAAAAGGGGCAAAAGTTGAAATTCTAAATTCCCCGAAAAGCAGCCACTCTATCAATCCATAATACGATCCTTGTACCTTTAATGAGCAAGGAGAGACAATGGCAATGGTTGACTATTGGATTCAAAAGTCTCTATCTTTTCAAAACAACCTAAGTTGAGGTTTCTTCGAGCGCCTCGAAAACAACCTTTTTGATTGTTACTGAGACAAAACTGAAAGAAACTAACGTTGAATGAAGTAAGTATTTTATTTAGGTCAGTGAATGGAAAAGTGAAAAGGAGGCAGGGGGGTCAAGGGCAGTTTGTAGATGTTCAGTCCTCGAGGAAACAAGTTTGACTGGAATGAGCGTGAGCTATGACTCAACATTTCCCTTTCTGGGGCGGGGTTGACGGAACTCTTGCCTCCACGGCAGGGTCGACGGAAACTCTTGCCTCCACGGCAGGGTCGACGGAAACTCGTGCCTCCACGGCAGGGTCGACGGAAACT